>PYAF01004503.1:4036651-4092027 GCA_007407185.1 Glycine tomentella
ATATGTTAAGTTTATTACACTATCAGTGTATGATAGTTAAACTTAATATAAATTATTTTTTAATGACAATATTATTGTATCATTAAAATTATAAAAAAAGTTTATGCAATGACAATATAAAAATTTTACACAATTATTTAATCATAATTATCATATATGATAAACTTGTTGACTTTTATGATAATTACTTTTAGAGTCATACTTGTGATTGGATTACAGTATAAAATGATTTACAACCTCGATGCATGAATTTAAATTCCATTAAAATTAAATATAATTTCATGAAAAATATCTTTTAATGTTTTTTTACAAAGTATGAAAATTAGAGAAAAAAATACTAATGTTAACTAAATTATAGAAATTTATATTTTATTTAAGCAACGACTCTTCTTAAAATTATCAACAAATTATGTAATTTTAATTAATAATATAATTTAATTAAATGATACATAGTTATTTTAAATATAAACATATATGTAAATTATAAAAGACAGGGTACGGTGGCAACAAAAATAGGCGTAGAGACTAGAAATCTTTTTTCCCAACAGCAATCTGATCCAGTGGGATCCTCAATTGTCCATTGTCTGTACAGGGAAGATCTCCTACGTTGAGACCTCCTAATCTTGTCTCATCACTTGCGTAGCATATATATCTAATGGCCCAAAATAGTTTCGCATGGTGCAACACCTATTACGCTTTCCCATGCTAGAAAGCGTCCTTCAAACCAGCAATCTCACTTTCTGAAACGTAGTAAATGGAGAAGTTACTCTCCCCATCATTGACTCTGACTTAAACAATGAAACTGCTTTCCATCTTTCCAAATATGACCCCTTAATTATTAAAAATACACATTATTAGTTTTTTTAATTTTCAATATTAAATATATGTCACAATAATTAATATTTAAGGTTCTTTATGTTTTGGAATTCTGTACGATTAGATATCTTGTATGAGCTCAAAACCGTCCCTGCTAAGAATGTGTTTACGTGCAAATTGATTTTTATGCAACAGAGAAAAAGGATGTAGTAATTGGCATTTTTATCTTGGAATGTATGTGTTTTTTGTTTTGAATATTTTCCGAAACATGCCCTAAATGTGCTTGTATTACCATAAAAGGATGTTTTCCATCCCTACACTTTGGTGGTTTCCGTGCATGTTCTATTTTTATTTTTAAGTGAAGAAGGGAAAAAAATCTAAACTTATTTTATGTTTTATTATTATAATTCGAATATTTCACTTCTTTTGTTTTTTCATGATTTGAAAAACAAAGAGATAATGCTACATTTCAATTTTAGTTGCTGAAATTATTGTTCTGTAGTATTTAGATGGTCCAAATCCTTGCCAATAATTAGCTGACCAAATAAGCATTTCAGAGTCAGGGATAGAGAAATAGAACTATTAACTAATTAAGGATGGTGTATCATGTATGCATTATCCAGTCTTGGTAACGTGTATGAATCGTCTATTAAATATACACAGCAAAAGTTTAGGTGGTACACCACTCTTTTGTCTACACTCAACATTATTTTCACGGCAATCACATCGCAACCTTTCATACTCAGATTAATGAAATTTATAAACCAATTTTATTTAAAAATAATAATGTATGAAGGAGATAAAATAGGATTTATCTATTATTTCGTAGCAAAACGAAAACAAAAAAAATGACTACTAATTAAGTTTTTTGTGTATAGCACATTCATGTGTATTTTAGATTTAAATAAACTTTATAAATAAAAATTAATTTAAGAGAATAAAATATGTTTTCATTATTGATAAAGAATTCAATTTTAGTAAATAAGAATAAACTAAAAAGATGTGACAATTACAAATTGAAGAAAAAATCATGAAAACAATTTATTTAAATCAAAATACATTATATTTATTGATAGTGTTAAAATTATTATTTTAAATCATCAAGTGATAATATTAGTCTTTAAATAATTAAATGATAAACTTACTTTAGTCTCTAAAATATTTTAAAAAATAATAGTAAACTAATATAGTTTTAAGAAAAATTACTATACTAATAATATAAGAATCTAAAATCTAAAATAACTGAAAAATAGTGTTATAAAAAAAATAAACATAAAAATAAGTTATTAACATAATAATAAAACAATATTATAAAATATATATATATATTACGAGTTCCAAGTATAATTTTTATAAACTCCATAACATAATGATAATCATATAAAAATAAAAAGTTATAGTAAATATTAAAACTATGTAACTATATTGAATTAGTTACACCGTTAAAAATGCTCAAAGTTGCAGCCAAAACTGTGTAATGCTCGCAGTTAGTTAAATGATTGGATAGGTTCCTACTCCAAATGAGTTTAAGCATTTACGACTTGTCGGTTATCTAATTGGTCATTCCCATCAATCTTATTTTATTTGTTTGGCTGGAAATTTAGAATCTTTACATAAATTTTATAGGGATTATAAAGTTACACATGTTTTTATTAAATATTGATTGTATTATTTTTATTATTTATTATATTATATAATTTAGTAAAGAATAATATTTTATTATTGTAATAAAAGAAAATTAAAAAAATCATATTTTATGAGAAAACTTTCATGAACAAATAATTAAAAATATCGTTTTTTTAAATATATATCAAACATTAAAAATTAAAATTTTCAACCTATCATTCATGAAATGATAAAAAAAATTATCTTCAACCAAACTTCACTTGCTGTACATTGAGTTTCGTAATTATCTGCTAAACCTTCAACTCTGTGCCTAATGCTCTGCAAATCCTTGTCACAATCACCATTAATTTGCATTACATCTTTAGTGTTCAAATAAAATAAGAACTGCGATCATTATCAAGTCCACTTTTTTTTCTTAAATGTGATTTTAAATATTTACTATAATTAATATATAACTTTATTTTTATTTTTAATCAATAATCATTTGTTTTTTTTATAGTTTTTTCATATAAAATTTCAAAATCTCTGTTTTTTTAAATATTCATGAAATAAATTTTTTGACTTATTTAAATTTCCTTTATTCAAAAACTATTACTCATACAATTAAGTTTTACTTAAAATTATAAAAATTCAATTTTTGTTTCATAAACTTTTTTATCCTTTAAATTAGTTATTCTCATATAAAACCCCCAAAAATTCCAATAGAATATCAGGATTTGTGTCAAAAAATTATAACACTTAAGAAAATAAAAGATTAAATTTGAATAATAAACATATTAAGGGATCAAAGTTAAACATCATTATATATACAAATTATGCTTTCAATAAAGTAAAATAGAAAATATGAATGATGGATGCTAAATAGGAAATGAGAGTGTACAAATATTTTGAAAATGAATTTTATATGTGGCTAGAGGGATTAGTTTTCAATATGCAATTAAAGCATAGTAATAGTGTAATTTATAATGTTAGTCAAAGATTAAAATAGTCTAAAAAATGCAAAGACAAAATGTGGATATCACCAATCACCATTATAATTACTATAAACTATATTTTTTATTTTTCTGAATTGAGAATTTAAATATTTTAAATATAAATTGTCAAGTAGTTAAAAAATAACCTTGTATCAAAATATAAATTACTTATCATAAATTTAAAATATAATTTATTTGTTAAAAATATTTATTTATTATGAAATTTAATTATAATATAATTTATATTTTAAAAGTATTTATTCATTGTATATTTTAGTTATACCTAGATAACATTTATTTTATCTAAAGCACAAACTAGAATACTAATTAATCATAATAAATGAAATAAAAAAAATATAATTAAAACCAATAAAATTCAAGACAATTGATAGATAACCGAGGCCCATCGTAAACAAAGAAATAACCTCACAAAAAAAAAAAAAAAAGATAACCAAGGTTCATTTGAGACGATTTTTAGTTTTTTTATTTTTATAATTTTTTGAGTGTGTAAATTTTATGAAATCCAAATACAAAGGTCCTTATACCTTTAATTCATTTTATAAAAACATTTGATTATTTTTGTGTGTGTGTGTGCAGTGTAAACAACGACAATAATAAAGTTAGAAAAGCTTAAATATGTTTTAAACCGTTCAAATTTTGGAATCTCTCAAATAGTTTTTTTTTTTTTTTCCAATTTCTACATTCTTCCTAATTTCACCTCTTATTTACAGGGTACAAAGAGATTTAAAAATGCTTATACATTTCCGTCACGCGTTTTGTAAAAACCCGCGGCCACCTACCCGCACTGCATACACGGACCACTTTTTGGTTTTTAGTGACGAAAGTGAGGATGGATTCTACATAACTTGTAATTTTGATCCATTCTATTTATTTGAGGTTAAATTTTGGTATGGACCAAAAAGTTAGGTCGTCCACAGTGCATCAAAATTTAACAACCGTTGGATATTAATTTAAAAATATTAACCGTTCAGATCAAATTTTAAGATATTTCTGAAATTTGAATTCAATGTATAAATGTGTGTTTGAATATGCTTTTTGTATACATTGACATTTTTGTCCTTAATTAAAAAATATTTTAATTCATCCATTCATCCTCACCATCATGCTTTTCTATGTGTTCAAAAGTGTGCATCCTTGTAAAATGTCTTCATTTTAGGCAATTGAATCCAGGAAAACACAAACAAAAAATGATGAAAATAACAAGTTTGTAGAAATGAAATTTGTTCTTATATTTTATTTTAACTATTTATTCCCACCACCACCATCACGATAAGCTTTGTTGATGCTAATCACACTCTTCTAAGAACAAATTAGACCACCCCCTTTTCGAAAGAACAAATTGGATCACTCCCTTCCGATGAAGCTCTATTACTATCTTTTTCAATTTCATTTCAAATTTTAAATTTCAACTCATTCCAAATCTCAAACTTGAATCAATTCCAAATATTAAATTAATATTATAATCATCATAACAAAGAAGCAAATTTCATGATTGTCATGGTTCAAAACAACATAAATACAATAAAGAAAATAGGAACATCAATTGTTGTATGTAGTTGATGAAGATTTGGGTCATATAGAGGAGGAAGGATCACCTAGTGTAGATGACCTCCTTGTTGACGACAACGGAGGCAATGGCGATGGAGGTGTCAGAGTTCAAGGCAGTGGCCTATTTGTTGACAGCGACGAAAACAACAATGACATAGGTGTCGAAGTTCAAGGCGGTGACCTCTTTCTCTCCCTTTCCTTCGTATGTCTCTCCTTTCTTGTCTCATTCCTTCTCGTTCACATGCGGTCATCGTGGTCCAGTCAAGGTTCTACACTAGTGGCAACTCCAACAATGTCATCAAAGGGAATCAACGGTGATGGTGGAAGGCGTGGTTTGGCAAAGGGAAGTTCGATTGCTGGCGAGGTTGAAGTAGCAAATATGGAAAAATGAAGGAGTGGGAGAGTAGGGCAAGAGAAGAAAGGGTAGTGACAACAATGAAGTGACATATTTGCAAAGAAAAATTGAAGAAGTTATAGTTGAGACTCCAACCCAGGTACGATTGGGGAAGTGACAATGGTGGCAAAGAAGGTGGTTGGTGACAGAGTATGGACCATGAACTAAATTTGTAAGAAAATCCTAAAGAAGGATGAACATAATCACGAATTTAAAAAAAAAACTTTTAATCAGTTATTTTCCCTACTAAGGATATTATAAATATTTCACAATTTTTAATTGTGCGTTATACTCTTGTTCACATGCTAAATTGTGGTCTATGGGTGGACCACCTATTCTCTTTGTCCACCCAAGAATCCTCCTTATTTGAGTATAAAAAATTGATAACATTTAGGATATTATATAACATAGTTGTGAAATTTGGTCCGATTATTGATCTGATCGAGGTAGTGAGTTAATGGTTCAATTGGTGAACTAGTAATTGACCTGATATATATTAAAAATTTAAAATTATATATGCATTTATTATATATAAGTATATAACTAACATTATTTGAGTAAGAAAAGTTCATCTATACTCCAAAATAACAATTGATAATGATCATTTTTTTTAAATCCAAAATTTTAAAAAATTGTAAAACCAACCAAATCGGACTGGTCCAACCGGGATCCGATAACCTAACCAGTCAGATTTGATCAGATCATCTCAAATTAATTATGTGATCGATCTAATAGCGAAATCGAACCGATTAAGTCACTGAAATTCAGTTGAAGCGGTCTTATCGATTAGAACGAATCTGATTTCATAACATTGTTATATATACTTTTTATGTCTTATTTATATTTTACACACATATTTTAAAAATATATAAAAATAAATACAACTTTTATTATCTTTTTTTCCTACAAAAATTTAAATCAGTTGATTTGTACATTTTGTGGGGAAGGACGGAAAGTACAAATCGCTTGACTAGAAGGAATTCAATTATCTTGTTGAGTTGCTGAATAGAATTAGAACGCAGTAATCTAATCGTAAAAGCATTTAATTATTCGGTGTATTGAACGGACGGTGTGTTAGATAAGGGATAGTATAGAAATAGTATAGGATAAATACAAAGCACTTTTTAATTAAAGCAAAAATGAAAAAAAGGACCGATTAAAATAGGGCCAATAGCATTAATTTGCCAAAATTTGTCGAATCATCAATCTTATCTGAGAGGTTTTTGGCTATATCTACAATTTCGTACAGAAACACTAGGGAGCCAGAATTGATGGAAATCCCAAAAAAAAAAAAAAAAAAAACCACTCATTATTGGTGCATTGACTGCTAGTGGATAGTGATTCATGACGAGGACGAAAAATTTACGGTACGTTTTAATTTGTCCTATTTAATTAACTACATAGTAGTGTTTGGACAAGGAAAACCTCATTTTTTTAATTAAGAATGTTAGTAAAAAAAAATTTAAAACGTTATTTGTAACATATTTTTTTATTGAAAATTTTCCAAAACAAAATATATATGTACTGATTATCATCATTAAACTACAAATTGATATATCATAATTTTTTTTTACCAAACTATCTTATAAGTCACATTTTTTGAAATTTTTAATAGATTGATGATATTATCTTCTTTTTTTATTATTAATACATAAAAATTAAACTCACGTGGATAGATGATCCAAGAATATTTGAATTAAAAATTTTATTTAGTACTTTTTATTATTATATAATCCTTGAAAAATACTATTGTTTTGTTTACTAATTTCTTGTCTGATTCTATTATCTCTTCAGCCACCACACAAAACAATCGACAATCACAACTCATACCTACCTATTTGCAAATCATCATTGGCCAAATCACATTATATGAAAATGGCGGAACTCGCAAAATAAGCAAAATTACTTTATTTCTTGTTTTGATAATGAGAGGACAAGAAAATAGCGAGTTAACTTAAATTCAATTACACGGAAATTAAATCTTGACTTAAATCCTTTATTTTCTTTTGTAAATTGTGTTACCAAGCAAAACATGAATTTCATCTCTTCAATTCAACATATTAAGTGTATGTTTGATTTACAAATAGAAATATTGTGATATACATTCCAATGCAAATTCAAAGATAAAAATCAAATGCATGTAAAAAGCAATAGTCCATTTTGACAAAATAACTTTTGTCTCAAACATAATTTTACAATAAAGAATCAATGATGCACTTAGAAAGCGACAAACGTGACCGCAAACATGTTATCTAAGATCCCGGATAAATGATACTAAAATGAAAAGAATTTAAGATTATATAGGCATGAGACGAAAAGAATTTAAGATTATATAGATATGAAATTATATAATTAATAATGACTTAAATAAATTAATTAATATTATTTATATTCATAAAATATATATACTTTTTAATAATTTATCACCCAAAATCATCTCAAGGGTAGGCATAGCTAGACAAAACAAATCCATCACATAAGCTCTGCCCCCATACAAAAACTGCACGTCCTTGCAGCACGTGCTCACCAGACATCTTCCTCTGGATGCGGTAATAACCTCCATCGGAGGGGTAAAACTAACAGTAGGCAATCTCAGCCTATCAACAACCACATCCTGTATAAAGGAATGTGTGGCTCCAGAATCAAATAACACACGCACGTCACAGTCATCGATCAGAACTGTACCTCTGATCAAATTTGGAGCTCTGGCCGCTTCTCTGGCGTCCACTGTGTACACCCGGCCTGCTGTGGGTGCTATCATCTCTACTGGGGCTGCTTGTGCCCGACTCTCTGCCTGAGGGCACTCTCGGGATATGTGGCCTGGCTTGCCACATCTGTAACATGTAATTATGTGATAAATGATTTTTAAAACTTTTTTTAAAAAACTTGTGAATATAAGCAAAACATGCTAAAAATTATCGTGTTAATTTATGAGAACAATCAATCATCATAAAATCAATATTGGATTGTCCAGTTGTAAAAAATCTAAAATATAAATATAACTACATATGAAACATTCTAACTAACAAAAATATTAATAAATGTAAACGTACAAAGTGTCATAAAAGTCGAAACAAATAGACAAAAGAAAATCTTACATGTTAGTTACATCGATGGCAACCCTGAGTGTGTAAAAATCAGGGTTCTGTTGTTGAGTTTTCTCCATTGCGACGTCGTATTCGGCTGCATCAACGGCTAGGCTCAATGCACCACCCACAAGTGACATTATTCATGCCATTAACTCGTTTATATTTGATGCCTTTTTTAATGCATTGTTGGTATCATTATTTTTATATTGATAATTAATTAAAAATTAAATATATATTTTAAAAATAAATCACTTAAAATTATTTTATTGAATTGTCAATTTATTATAATTAAATTCCCTTATTATTAATAAAAGTTATGTAAATTTATTAAATAATAAGTGAAATTTATGAAATAAGTGGTACGATAAATGTATCCAAGACAAATTACATAATAATGAATAATAAGAGTATATTCATAATATATTTTTTCCTATTACTTGTTTGGATAAGCTTTGATTGAATGCAAAAACAGAGTCTAATAATAATACCAAAATATAAAAGACAAACCGTGTAACTTCTCGAAACACTTTTTCGGTTGGGAAAAGCCATTAAGCCAATACACAAGGGAATCATTAGTAATATACCAAAGCTTTTTTTGGTGTATTAATTAATTTTGGTATATTATCTTGCTTTGGTATAATATTTTTTTTACAATATGTTTATGCTTTGGTATAATAATATACGAAAGCTTAAAGACTTACCTAAATATCAGGTTATAAACTTAGTACCTATTTTTAATGTTATTGTCACATTATTTTAATTATATATATATATATTATAATTAAATTAAAATATTTTTAATATACTTTTTTTTACTTTTAAAATTAAAGGATTTAGGGAAGGTATGATATTGTTTTTTTTTATACACAGATAACATTTCCCCCTCTTTTTTGTTAAGAATCCTATATTTGGCAATAATTGTTATTTTAATGTAATTCTAATGCAGCATGCTTTATGATAAAGTATATGTTTAAATGAAAGTTGATAAAATTAATTTTGATTAAAATTAATTTTAAAATTATGTGTTTTACATTTAGATATTTATTACAAAATTAAGTTAAAAATAAATTTTAATATGAAAATTTGAATCCAAGACATAAATTACTTAAAATAATTTCCATTCAAAATTTTTCTTTAATATAAGATTAAAGACATAAAAATATATCAAAAATCAATACTAAATTTTTCTTGTAATTAAACACTAGTAATGAGTAATGAGAAGGTAATAAAACATTACAAGTTGGATTGGGAAATTATATGCAGTAATGTGTTAGTTAAGTTTGCATTTTATTTGAAGCGAGAGAAAGAAAAGCAAGTGGCAACCAACATTAATGAAAGATACACACAAGACCATTGTCATGGATTATAATTCTAATTTCTTCTTCATCTGTCTCATTTCATAGAGAAAATAAAATAAAAAAACAAAGGCTTTGGTTCTTCTATTCTTCTAACTTGTTATGTTCCAATCTTCAACCAACCACTGAGAGAGAGAGAGACATCCCCTCCGACATTTTCTCTATTCTTCAAGCAAACTCTTCTTCTCAGATCTCTCTTTCTCTCTCTCTAGGGTTTCCGTTTCTCTCTCTGCTATTTATGATCACTCTCTGACGCGCTTCTCTCACCAAATCAAGTGCTTCCGTCTCTTCCCCTTCTTCTCTGGTACGCTTCCGCGATTTCGAATCTTTGATTCCAATGCGCGTCGCTCTTTGCTGATTTCAGATCGCTTTTTTGTGCAGATTGGAAGGATTCGTGTGGTCGGAGATGGTGGTTTCGGGGCCAGTCACGCCGGGGCAGGTGCGTCATTACTGCTGTGATTCTTCGATTCGGTGGCTGAAAATTCGAAAATGCATGTTTGTAGTGAATGGAATTGGTTTCAGTTCGTGTGTGGTAGTTCTGAGTCGTGATTTTCGTGATCTGCTTGCATGTTGTGTTGTTTGCAATTTGCATCTGATTCTTAGCAAGTAGTGAGATTGTTCAATCAGGATTTGGATGGTGTGTGGAAGTAAAGCGAATTCGTTTTTTGAGTTGGAATGAGAGCAATTGTGTGAGTTGAGTTGCCGAATCTGTTGTTTTTCTGATCTGAAGCAGTGTATATGTTTGGGGGACAACCGTTTTTCAGTTAAACTTGAACGACAGTAAGATTTGTAAAATTATGTTACGTGCAAGGAAACTGCTATGCTGTCACTCAAATTTGAGCATCTTGACGTGGGGAGTAAGAAAATAAATATATAGTTCCCGTTTGTTTCAATGGTGTTTGTTGAAGAGCGGTTTTGTTGTTAATGACTCAATTTTGTTTGATTATTCTGGGATGTGCTTGTTTTTCCTGCTTTTGATTATTGTCGTGAATTAAAATATTTATGCTAATTTTGGGGAGGTCAGTTTTCTGATGGAGCTTTGTTTTATGTCTTCAGCTGTCTTTCTTGCTGGGGGTTATTCCAATTTTTTTTTCATGGATATATTCAGAGTACTTAGAGTACAAGAAACCTTCATCTCCCAAAGTGTAAGTTTCTTTGTCTGTCACTATAAAGCAAATTATATTGACTTTAACTGCTTGGGTTCCATCAAGTGTTAAAGTTTATTGGTGGAATATATATATCAAGAATTAGGTTTCCTCTCTTCTATTTGATCATTTCTTCCTGTGATTGGATAAACATAGTTGAAGAGGGTGGTTGTGATGAAGAAGATAAGTAGATAACTATGATATTATAGAAATCATGTGATGACACTTGATGATATTATAATAATGATGTAATCTGCATTGGTAAAGGGAAAATCTTTAAAATAAGTATTATTTAAGGTATTTGGGGATCAATAGTGGTTCAGAAATCAGGTAGCAACATTTAATCATCAAATTTACAACACACAATCTTCAAAATAAGTATTATTTGTGAAGACATGATTGTACATAAATCAGTGAACGGATACTTCATACTTATATATTTAATAAAATAATTAGATGACCGCCTATAAACTCTAAAGCTTTGAACTGTTTGGACTTTGGACCCCCCAGTGCCCAGTGTTTGTGGTACATGCATGGACACTTAATGTCTCATGTGGATTTGATTCAACTACTTGTGTCATGCAAACAAAACTACTATTGAAAATTTGGTATTGGAAAATTGCATTTTGAACTCAAACGCATACTAATATGGATGATATCTTTCCATCTTTGATTTTGATCTATTTCAAGTTTTTATTTAGATGACTAAATTGGATTTATGTTATCACGCTCTTCTTTGATCAAGGATGTACTTTTGTTTTTTTTAATCATGCTACTTTCAAAACTGAATTTCCTACTCTAAAGTTTAGTTTTTTTTTTTTTTTTTTTTTTTTGAAATATGAAAAACAAATTTTTTTTTTATTTGCAATATTTTCCTACACTATATAAATTTTCTTTGTTGACTGCAGTCATTCAGATGTTAGTCTGGAAGAGTTGGGGAAGGATGCAATTAAGGAAGATGAGCGGCCCATTTTGCTGGAATCAGGGCTTACTAGAACAGCATCAGCCAAATTCCATCCATCATCTGTCAAATTGAATTTGATTCGGTTATTTTCTACAATAAAAATTTCATGGGGTTCTTTCTGTTTTCTACCTTTATCTTTAAAGATCCTTACCTTTTTACTTGTCATTTGTAGGTTTTTGACCATGGATGATTCTTTCTTGTTAGAAAATCGAGCAACTTTGAGAGCAATGTATGTCATCATTTTGTGAATGACCAAATATAATCTGTTCCACTCTCTGAATTCTGAAGATGTATTTACTATTTTTTTCAGGGCCGAATTTGGGCTGATTCTGTTTTATTTCTACATATGTGATCGAACCAACATACTTGGATATTCCACCAAGGTACTTATATACCACTTATCGTGTCTCCACTTGTTTTTGTTTGAGCTATAAATTGAAATATTGTTTTGAAGTGAGCTGCATAAAGGAACCTTTTTTTATAAGACATCCACAGTTTTCCTATGCTTCTCGATAATTATTTGCTTTTTAGTTTTCACACTTTTTCTTTTTATTAATGTTTCTATTTTTCTTTTTAATATTTATATGTAAATCATATCCATTTTGAGATATGTGACTAGGAATGCCTTCAAACTAACTATGCAAGTAATTAAAAAGCTTACTTGTAGTGTTTTACACTTAGCTTAATTCATAACTTCATAGCTCACTTTTATGCAACAATTTTTTGCTCAATCAATGCTATATGATTTGGTTAGACATGTACTGTGACACAGGCTTGATTTGGGAATACTTGTTTCTACGTTTTCTAAAGATGTGTTTAACTCTGAAGTAGTGTTCTATATATTTAAATCATTATATATTTATATGATTTGAAAATATGGCCATTTGTAATAATTTTTTGTACTTGTTTGACCATTATTTTTTTTTGACAGAGTTATAGTCGGGATCTTTTCATCTTCCTCTACCTTCTTCTGATTATAGTTTCAGCTTTGAGTTCTTTGAAGAAACATAATGACTCATCAACATTTTCTGGAAAAAACATACTTTACCTTAATCGGCATCAAACAGAGGAGTGGAAAGGATGGATGCAGGTGAGCTCTCCTTTTTGGATGATGTAAAAAAACTTGTAAACAAAGATGCTATACTTTCTTCTTGCCTATAAAAAAATTATTGTTTTAAACTATTTACTTGACCCTTTCTTTTCATTGATATTTTATTTTGGAATAGATATTGTTATACCTGCTGCAACTTGTCTACTTTTTTGAAAAATTGTAACAACAACAAAAGTCTTATCTCACTAGGTGAGATTGAGTACATGAATTTGAAGATCTTTTTGGAATAAAATCAAATTGACTATCCAGAATCTTAGTATCTTCCACTAATCTATGCTTAATCACCTTTTCACATAATTTCATAGTGTGACTTTCAAAGCAATCCTAAAAAGAAACTGTGAAAATTGAAGCTTTTTGATGATTGTGATGGAAATTAAGGCTTCTAGTTATTGAAATGAAATTTAAGTTGATGTATCTCTATATTTCTTTCAAGAGGCCATAATTCATTGGAAACTTAGAAACTACATTTTTTTCAGTTTTAATTTTGTCTGTTATTTCTAATTAATGGTTCATCTGTTCAAGCTTTTGTTCCATTTGTTCAGGTCCTCTTTTTAATGTATCATTATTTTGCTGCAACGGAGATATACAATGCAATACGTGTTTTCATTGCTGCATATGTTTGGATGACTGGATTTGGAAACTTCTCCTATTATTACGTTAGAAAAGATTTTAGCCTTCCACGTTTTGCTCAGGTAATAGAGTCCTTGACCTTAAATACCATTTTTGCTTTACTTGGTGTCCACTGTCTATCCTTTTTGTGTTACTCTTTTTGCATAAACAATATACCTAACTCGTTAAAATTCCTTGCAGATGATGTGGCGGCTTAATTTTTTTGTGGCCTTCTGTTGTATTGTGCTTAACAATGACTATATGCTCTACTATATATGCCCAATGCACACGCTTTTCACTTTGATGGTGTATGGAGCATTGGGTATATATAACAAGTATAATGAAATTCCCTCTGTAATGGCTGCAAAGATTTTGGCATGCTTTCTTGTGGTGATCTTGGTTTGGGAAATCCCTGGATTCTTTGACATATTTTGGAGCCCATTTGCTTTATTTTTGGGTGAGTAATATATTTAACTTTTACTTTTCTGTTATTGGTTTAACTTTTAGTTATGTTCATTTTGGTGTGACTCTTCTTACCAAGTACTCACATTTGCTGTGGGCTTTGAATTGAATGGTTTTATTGTCCTTAAAATGGTGGAAGCCCCCCCTCCTCTTATTAAACAGTAATTACAGCCAGCATGATAAAATAATTCTTATAGCTCATCCCTACAAACAAAACTAGCTTGTATGGTGAGGGCTGCCTAAGCTTTATAAATTAGGCAGTATTTGTAGTCAACGTGGGACTTTATATTTTTCCAATAATTATATTGTCAAAATGACCTAATATATATTTATGTTGTAGATACTCTATTTATCAAATGACAGTAATGGTGGATGCTTTTGTATGTAGTCTGTTTGCAATTTTCTAGTTGATTTGCTAATATAAGCTTACATGCTGTTTACTGCAAATGCATAATTGTAATTTTTATGTGGCAGGTTATACTGATCCTGCAAAGCCTGATCTCCCTAGAATGCATGAGTGGCATTTCAGATCTGGGCTTGATCGCTACATCTGGATAATTGGAATGATCTATGCCTACTTTCATCCAAATGTAATCTCGAATACTAGCTTTTGTGGTGGTCATTGGGTAATTTTTTTTATAATAGTTGGTCCAGCTATTTGAAATTTGAAATATTTCACCATCTCAGGTTGAGAAATGGATGGAAAAATTGGAAGAGAGTGATACCAAGAGGAGAGTTACCATCAAAACCAGCATTGTTTCCGTTGCATTATTTGTGAGTTACATGTCTTACAATAAGATCATTCATGGTTTTCTATTCTCCTGTTATGTTATTACTTCAATATTCCTTGATGTGGACCAAAATGGGTAAACAAGAACATCTCTTTTTCATCTTTCTTTTCTAGGTTGGGTACTTGTGGTATGAATACATATACAAGCTGGACAAGGTCTCATACAACAAGCTCCACCCCTACACCTCATGGATTCCAATTACGTGAGTGTTATCTATTTATTTTATTCCTTTTGCTGTTCTTTATGTTTTCTTTGTTTCCTTCCTTTATGCTTGAAAGATAGCAATCCTAGACTAATATATGGAATGCATTTATATTTTTCTTTCAGCTCCTTCTATTGATTCTTTCACCTATTATTTTTCAGTGTATACATTTGCTTGAGAAATTTCAGTCAGCGGCTTCGGAATTTCTCTTTAACCCTCTTTGCGTATGTTTTCTTTACCTTAATTATTGAAATTCTATGTTGATTGGTTTTGGATCATTTTGTTTTTTATTTGGTGAGTGCTATCTTTTTCTTTTTTTTTTCCTTCTGAATTTTCCCCATTTTTGTATCAGGTGGCTTGGCAAGATTACTTTGGAGACATACATTTCCCAGTTTCATATTTGGTTAAGGTGTGTATGCGTAGTGAGCCCTCCCTGTGTTATACGTCTGAAATACATTAAGAGGACTCCATGATGCATTTGTACAATAGTGGCTGTAGTCAGTTATTGTTTGAGAGACAGGAATTGGCATGTATAGATGAACTTTTCAGTATGGATATTGTTCCTTTTGATTGCTAACTTGTTTTGTGCCTTTGTTCTTTCTTTAAATCTTAGTATATTGGATCAAGAACAAACACTGGAAAAGATTATAATGGAACGAAACTCGTAAACGAACTTCAACTCAGCAAGAGTGTACTTGATAATTTCCTCTTTGCATACAGGTCTAACATGCCAAACGGACAGCCCAAGTGGCTTCTTTCTCTTATCCCGGAGTATCCTATGCTCAACTTCATGCTAACAACTGTTATATACGTCTTTGTAAGGATCTTTCTTCTTTCCTTCTTTCATTTGTTTATTTTTCTTATTTTATTAATATTCAAGTCTCATGAAAGGCATCATACTAAGTTACACTTTTTGCTTGCACTGCTATCTTGACATGGTTTGCAGGTATCTCATCGACTTTTTGAATTAACAAATACACTTAAGACAGTGTTCATACCTACAAAAGACAATAGGAGGCTGCTGCATAATTTTATTACTGGTGTTACCCTTTGCATTTCTCTGTATTGCATCGCACTTATTCTGCTTCTGATTCCTCATTCAACGGTAAGCCTCTATTTGCTATGTAAAGGGGTATTTCTTTGATAATGTCTGGGTGCTCAGGTGCCTGTTACATGTCGCTAAAGCTTCACTGATGAAATATCAAATGAAGTTTTCTAATGTTTTGTTTAAAGCAAGAGGGTGGTTGGGGGGATCAGAGGCACCTTCTCATTTTCTTAAATTTTATAATAATCGGAAATTTATTTGATACTGATAGGTTTGAAATTCCAGACACCAAAGAGAGATTACACAGACAGTACCCTTTGAATTGGCTGTGCTGAAAGGAGACTATGAGATTTGGATTAAAATAAGGGTACATGGAAATGTGGGATCTCTTTTGGAGCAGTGTTTTTTAATAGTTGTGGGAAGTAGTATCCTCGATGGCGGCATCAAATATAAACGTTGAGTGTTGGTTTGCATCGGAGGTTGGCAGATGAAAAGGGGGATTATCCCCGATGGAATTTGAACCAATTTTCTATAAATTCATTTTGCTCACACGTAAAAGGAGAAAAAGTTAGGATCGTCATACAAATCCGTCGTATTGGCTTCGAAGAAATTCAAGATTCATTTCATTACCTCTGTTCTTGTTCAATTTTCATTGTCATTTTTTGACTTTTTCGTCTGTGAAGGATAAAGAAATATATGTATATTCATTTTTACAATATTACCAGAAACACCTTGTCATACCCTTGTAACAATAGTTTTGTTTAATGGCTATAAGTGCAAGTAGTGTTACTTTTTCCTTTTTATTTTTATTTTGGGAGGGGTTGAATAAATAATCACCAATCTAGTCCTCCAAATATTACTTTCTCTTTTGAAATAATATTGATTGATAATACTATACAAGTAAATTCCTTTTTTTTTAACAGGATATAAGTGTAATTTCCCAAGTATTGAATATTCATTAGCTTAATTTCTAAGTTGGTTTATTTTATTAATGTTCAGGGACAGAGTTAAACGGTTTTCAATATTTAAGGAAGGATTATATATACACTTCATGAATGATATTCAAACCATCAATTAAGGACCATTTAAGAAGAGACATACTTCGTAATTGAAATTGAGGTTTATTTATTTTAAATAAATCACCAATTAAGGGGGTTCTACCTTTTACTCATTAAACTGACGTGGTGTTTTCTCTCCGTCTCTCATCACTGAGCTATCTAGGCAAGGGCTATTATATTTTTAGTGTTACCATTTGTGGAGAATGCTGGCCACTTTGGCAAACTGTAGAAGCCGAAGCCCCCCAAAAAGTAAAGAGATAATGCTCTATTGTTTTAATGAAACCAGAACATCCACACTGAAATGTTCATACTCTGGAGTCTGGACCATGATACCAGTGTTAATTCATTCGAACTTGAGTGACACGAGCCATTTCTTTGCACTGTCAACTATTGGAAGCGTTTATCTTTGAAGCAAAAGATTGATCTTTAGGGAATAATTTATCAAATTACTCTATGAAATCATACATTTAGTCCTTAAAATTATTAATATTGGTCATTTTAGTTATTCTTTCTATAATTTTAAATTTTAAGGACTAAATAAATTATCATTTAGTAACACCAGGTAGCTTCAAGAATTAAAACAACATTTTTGTAATATTAGAATGTAAATAGTATTTATACAGATTAATTTATATTTTTTTTAACGATAATAGCACCTTTTATTAAGACGAAAGGGTGTCATTAATTTGTATATTATTAGATTTTTATGTAGGCAACAAAAAAACAAAAAATATGTTTAAGTAACAACCTTAAAAATAATTTTATTTTTAGCCCAATTTAAGATTTTACATTAATTAGTCTTTGGGGACCCATAATTTTTGTCATTAATGGAAAAGTTCGTACATTAAATTATTAAAAAGCTGAAAATTTGTTTCCTATCTTGGCCCCCTTCACAAATCCGTCCCTGTTCGTACATTAATATTCTTCACAACTCAGATGACAAGCACGAACGAGTCTAAAAGTGCAAAAGATTAATGTGTGCGCGTAACATTCGCCGTCTGTGGGGATCGAACCCACGACCACGTGGTTAAAAGCCACGCGCTCTACCACTGAGCTAAGACGGCTTGATTAGTTTTATTTATTATATTACCATATTTATAAGTTTAATATTTTACACTTAGTCAAAATACCTATAATTAAATTATACTATCCCAAGTTCCAATACTATTATAAGCTTTTCAAATCAAACGTTTAAGGTGTTCAGTAAAAGTTTTTTAACTAATTAGTAAGTGTAAAATGAAATAAAAGTATAAATTAATTAGTTGACTGTAATTTAGAATTTGGGAACTATATATATACTTTCCATTTTAATTTATTATAAATAATTTGTCATCTTAAAAAATACGATTTTTCAATTTTATTTTTTAAAATAGTTTTATTAAAAGGAATGAGATCTTATCAATTGATTTATATTATAATTTTTATTTTTATAAAAATTATATTTTTTATGGGAGTGAAAGTGAAGGCGAGATAAAATCTTTAGGATTATTGAACATAACAAAGGGAAAGGAAAAATTCTAATAAAACAGTCAGGATAAAAATTGAAAATAAATAAGAACTTGCAAACTATATAAAGCAAAGTTTTAGAAAACACTACAAAGTAGGAAAATAGAGTGCAGATAGAAAGACCAATAAACTAACTTATAACTTAACTAACTTTTTTTAATGCCTTATTTAACTAACTTAAGATCTTATTTAACCAAAATACAAATGTTAATAAAATTTTATAATAATTTTTGAAATGTTACATGTTAAGTTAAAAGATATTTACGTTTTAAGATGAATTAGGATCCTTATTTATTTTGATTAGATGTAAACAAATATAAAGGTTAAAAGTTACGTCTTATGTATTATCAAAACATGTTTTGTGAAATCTACATTTGATATTTTAGACAATACCAAGATAGAATAATGATCTCATATGACATTAAAGATGTTACTTAAAACTTAATTTAATACTTTGCGTGTGATATATATTTTGCAGAGACATTTTTCTAGAATATGTTGAATCCTGTGAAAAATAAATGAAGTCAAGTTCTAAAATTCTTCAACTGCCATCAAAAGAAGATCTCTGCTACATGTACGTGCTCTAACATAAAAGAAAGTGGTTTCTTGCTATAGTTTTCAACACGCCAACAACAAAGAGTGGTTTCTCAACATGAAGAAGTGTGTGTATTTAATGTCCAACTACCATTTTCTTCCGGCACAAGCTTAAGAGAGGAAAAATATATGTTTAGAGATAACAAATACTTGATTAATGAGGCCTATATATACCAGAAACTTTGAAGATATGAAATTTTATTTAAAGCGTTCATTATTTCCTTCTTTATGTAAAGAGCTCTCTGGGTAAATTCTTATAAAGTTTACAAAAACTCTCAAAACATTTTGTTCATCTTGAGAGAAAAGAATAAGTGCTAAAATTGCTTATCCGTTTGTAAGACGACAAAATGTTAGTCATTTACAATCAAACCAACAAATCTTTCTGATTTGTGTTACATCTGACAGTGACTTCGTAGAACAAAGAATTTGATTGTAACAAGCTTGGACTAAATCTTGAGTTAAGAAGCCAAAAGTTGCAATGACAAATACTTGTAAGTTGTTGAAGTTAGTGGAATTTAGTGACTTGCCAAAAACTAGACATAGTCTCAGTGGTTGAAACGAATCAATATAAATTTCTTGTGTCTTATTCTTTTTATTTTCTATTTTGTTATTTGAATTGATCTTGGGTTTGAATTTGATCTTTGCTTTTGACAAACTTTGCTTGTTTTGTAAATATTTGAAACCGTCATCTAATTTGCTTTGCAAATGTTTGATATTTGTTTTCTTAAGTCTTATTTCATTAAACAATAACTTTATTGTTTACAAAAATATTTTATTTTGTGAAAATCATACCCCCCACTCTTGTGATATTTTCCTTTACGCTACATTTAGGGCACAAACTATGGTGGGGAAGCAAAAAAAATTATGTATGATGCACAAAAAATAAAGACCTTTAGATTGATCTCATTGCATGATATTATGGTACACTCTCCACAGCTTACTACCACCTCTCTTCTCCCCAGTTACACCTTACCATCGCTTCATTTTCTTTCTCGCCAACCCTTCTCCCTTCAAGTCCCCAACCACCCCTCCCTTTTTGACACCACCCCATTGTCGTCGTCATTTTTAATCTCAAAATCGGTGACGATTGACGTTGGTAGCTACGATTGTGATGGAGAATCAACAATGTTTGATGATTTATAGATTTGGGCTTGAATCGTTGGTCGATGGTGCATGGTGTTCAATGGTGGCAGTCGACATGGACGGGTGTGATGGTGAAGCTAGTGTGCTTGGGTGAGATTGCTTCCCATCGAAACTCATCATAAAAGCAACAAATCCGCCAGATCTATCGTGCTCCACATCGACCAACGCAACATACCACCAAAAAAACCAAACCCAAACTTGAGATTCCACCGCGAAAACCAAACGCAACGCACCACTACAAAATCACTCTTCAACAACATAACCTAGATTTAAGAGTTCTATTTTTTTCTTCTTAATTTGATTTTCTCTCTCTTCATGTTGTAATAGTTTTGAAACTTCTATTTGTTTGGTTAATATTAGTTGTATAACTTTAATTTTTATGGTAAATACTGATTTAATGTTGGTTCTATTGATCTTCTTGATTGTTGGTTGCTGTTTTGGTGAGTAGAGGGATGTTACCCCTTTGTTTGGACCGAGGTGGACCGAGGGGGAGGAAGGATGGTCTAATTGCGCTGTTACAGTTGGAGATTGTTGGTAGCCTGAGAGAAGAAGGTTGTCGTGAATCGTGGTGGTTTGTGGCATCATACTACCATGAAAAATCTAAAGACTTTTTTTTTTTTGGTGCTATATACAAGGATGTTTATTTTTCCATTGAAACCTGTGCCTACATTTAATAGGTATAATATCTTTAGACTATTTTTTTCTAAAAATAATCTTGAGACTAATTTAATATTTTAAAATTATACTTAAAGAATGGTATTTAGTTTTTTTTCTTTTAAATTTTAGTTTTAATTTATTCAGTTCCTTATAAATACTTTTTATAATTTATTTTTTCTTTTATCTAAGTTATCGTAGTATTATTTATACGTACAAATAATTTTAAAGTTTTAAAATATATTTTGAAATTTTATTTAAATTTGAGATTGCAATGTAATGAATTAGTTAATTAATATATAATAATAATAATAAATAAAAAAGAAGCAAGGTCTTTGACCTGTAATAATGAAGATGCTACCATATAAAAAAGAATTTTTTTTGTTTTGTATTTTTGTTTTTTATCATTACCATAAGATACAAGACTGAACGGACTCAACCATAGATATTTTTTAATGGTGTGTTTTTCTTACAAGTTAATATCTTAGTCAACATCAACATCTCACTTTCCTAAAACATGAAAAAGACACCAATATCTCACTCAACGGTTCCATTACTGTTTACATCAAAAGTGTACATTATCTCTATGACATATACTAGAAACAAATTAATTGTTAATAGGATAATGTGACACCGCGCATGTAATTAAAGAGTTAAATGTCTTAAACCCATTAAATTGCATTTTAGAGATTGCATAAAGACGTAGTTATGCCTGAGTCAACCAACCTCAAGATTATTCAAAAACATTTTTGTTATATAAATTTGTTTTATTATATAGTAAAAATTATACACGATAAATATATTGAATATGTACACTATGGTTAACGTAGAGGAAGAGGAAATAAAATATTGCGATATTCTCCTCTCATGAAAGTATATAAATATTAGGTCTTATGTAATCTTCTTACATATATACTAACCTCTTTTAATTGAAAAGTAAATAAAAGAAATTTGGGACTTTTTTTTCTTCTTAAATGTTGTTCATCAAACAATGCATTTGTAATAGGGGCAAAAAGTATTGTATGTCAAGCTTTTTATGAATCTAATATTCAATATACATTTTGAGACTCGATTATTTTAAAGTTAAGTTAAATTATAATATAGTTTGTTTTTTATTCACTGGATCTTGAACTCAAAGTTTTATTTTTTAAAAATGAGCTGCATGTCATCATAAAATAATATAAAAAATGAGTTGCTTGCTTCAAATCAACTTCCTTTTATCGTACTACATTAAGAAGAAGAAAAAGAAAAAGAAAAATTCCTTAAAATCATCACGTCAAACTTTGAAAATAGATTTCACGATTCATTTGACGTTTATTTACGGTTAAAAATGAAGAGTCATGCTACAATAAGATCTAGAACAATTCTTCGCCGCAGATTAGTAATAGCACATAATGATAGTTTTATTTTATGGCAAATGCTAATGATGATTAAAAAAAATTAAAATTGAAATATTTTATTGAAATACAAAAGATTATATTACTAATGATCTTTTATACATTGTCTTATAATTTATATAATAAATATTTTTTCTTTTAATTCTTTAACCAATACCTCAAATTTAATCAAATCCTTATTTTATTTTGTTTAATTAATGGAATAATTACAGTGTCCCAATGATCTTTATCCGTGGAAAAAGCAAAGGAGAGTGGAGCTAGCTAGAACCATTCCCCAATGTAATAAAACCAATAAATAACTAATTAACTGATTAATTTAATTTAGGTCTGAGTTGCTTCAAATTCAAACATTGCTTCATAACTTGGGTTGACTCAAATGACGTGGCAAAGTGCTTCCCTACACTATCAAGCATAAGCACCTTTCCCTTCCGATAACTGAGATTCCTTTTCCTTAGCTGAGAAAAATAAAAAGAAAGAAAAATGATAAAATAAAATCCCATGTGGGACGTGGTGGATTCCCTGCACTTCACATTTTCATGTATTCACGCACTCAATCAATCAAGGCCGTTGATAAACACAGCAAACACAAATTCGATATATCAGCCGTTAGATTCAATCCCGCGGTTCTTATTTTCTGATTGTGTGAGTGCATGGTTGCAGATGATTCGGTTCTCAGGAGGCATTTTCTTCCTTCTATTTGCGCTAAGGCC
The DNA here is from genome assembly GCA_007407185.1 of Glycine tomentella. NCBI lineage: Eukaryota > Viridiplantae > Streptophyta > Magnoliopsida > Fabales > Fabaceae > Glycine > Glycine tomentella. Next base: position 4,059,866 of record PYAF01004503.1, read on the forward strand.
AAACCAAAGCAACTGAACTGAAAAACTCGAAGAAGAAACCGTTACTCTTCTTCTTGTGCTTATGATAGTAACGCAGTGTTTGGTCGATTAATTTGATTTGAATGAGAAATGGCGTCGAAGCTGAGAACGTGCTTCGTGTGCTGGAACCTGAGCGGTTTCAACTGCGTTAACCACTCCAACGCCAATAATAATTGGGTAGTGCGAGTTTCGTTTCCAGCTTCTTGCAAAATTCGACACCGCGCCACTTTCAGGTACCAATCGTTGTCTCTTAATCTTACGCTACGCCTTATTCAGATTCATGGTTTGAAATTCAATGCGTTGTTGTATGGGCAGTTCACAGCATAAGAGACAACAGATCAAGCCTTCCGCAGAGGGAGGTCTCCGTCAAAATCAAGATGAAGAAGACGACACCGAGGTTTCGTTGAACAACGATGATTCTGTGGAGAATTTGAATGATGCCACCGCGCCTTTGGTATCTCCTTTTTCTATGCATGATTTTTCTAAATTTTTTGTGTATGATTGGTGCCGTTGGAAAAAAGGAAAAAAGAGAGAAGAAAAGACATTAGGTAGGAGAATCAGAGATGTTAATCGATGATATGATATAATTTCTATCTAATAAAGTGTTCTGAAGTTATTAACAGTGGTACAAAACTTTAGCCTCCTTGAATGTTTGCTTAGAATTTCATCAACTAGATTGTTCCACTTTCTAAAGAAAAGGTTGGTACCGGAACTTAGAATGCATGCATAGAACATAAATATCAGGGAAGAGAGCAGAGTGATATACCTAAGAAACTGCGACAATAAATTATTGAAATGAAAGACTAGACGTTTGGTTGGAGGAAGTTTTAGTCCATATATAGGTTTCTCAGGAAGGGAATTGATGATTGGGGGTTGATGTTGGAAACTGAAAAAAGGACTTACTGGAAAGCTTGCCTGAAGAATCCAAACTCCAAATTTGGTTACTTGAATGGCTAGGGAAAAAAATATAGAATTGATAAATGTTGTCTTGTACATAAATATTACAATAGGGTACCCATATCATGAATCTCAACTATTTTTTTCCCGTTAGACGTGGACCAATGTATTGCTTTTGTATCATAATATTACAATATGATGTGCAAAATTGTAAACATGAGTCCTTTACCAACCCACATTACTCACTGCAAATTTTGTTGCATGGTCTTCTCAGTATAAAAGGCTGGATATACCAGTCATTTTGTTATGTGGACATACTTAGAAAAGAAAATTGGAGAGGTTAAGTCATTATTTTTTTTATTACAAGTCACAACTAATCATTTGATTATGAAATAGGCCATAAACATAAATGGAGCAGAGCAGGATGAACAGTTGTCAGGTAGGCAACTTGAGGATTTGCTGGTCATGATAAAAAATGCAGAGAAAAGTAAGATATCTTTCTCTGAAATACTTGTTGATTTCTTTTTCTAATAATATCCACATTTTTTGTTCAATATTTTGTTACCTATTAATATTAAGAATTTTATGTTCTTCATGCAGACATTCTTCTTTTAAATGAGGCTAGGGTTCGTGCACGTGAAGATCTTGAAAAGATTCTTGTAGAAAAGGAAGCATTGCAAGGAGAAATCAATGTCTTAGAGACGAGGTTGGCAGAGACTGATGCACGAATTAAAGTTGCCAACCAGGAAAAGATACATGTGGAACTCTTGGAGGGGCAGTTAGAGAAACTGCGTAATGAGTTGGCCCAAAAGGGAAGTACTGAAAGAAAATATGGTGAATTGCAAGACCTTCAGAATGATGATTTGAGTGATGCAAACCCTCTAAGTCATAATGATAGCATTCATTCCCTTACTGAGGAGCTTAATTCATTAAGAGCAGAAAATGCCTCTTTGAAGAATAACATAGAATCATTTAAAACCCAGCTTAGTGATGTCAAGAATAATGATGAACGTTTGGTTGCATTAGAAAAGGAGCGGTCCTCTTTGGAATCAGCCCTAAAAGACTTGGAATCGAAACTATCAATCTCTCAGGATGATGTATCACAAATTTCTACGCTTACAGTTGAATGCAAGGATTTGTGGGATAAGGTTGAAAATTTGCAATCATTGCTAGATAAAGCAACCAAACAAGCTGATCAAGCTGTTATTGTGCTGCAACAAAACCAGGATCTTCGAAGGAAGGTGGATAAATTGGAAGCATCTCTTGAAGAAGCTAATATCTATAAGCTATCATCTGATAAATTGCAAAAATATAATGAACTAATGCAACAAAAGATAAAACTATTGGAGGATCGTCTTCAAAAATCAGATGAAGAGATAAATTCTTATGTTCGGCTATATCAACAGTCAGTGAAGGAATTTCAAGATACACTTGATACTCTGAAAGAAGAAAGCAAGAAAAGGAATTTGGAAGAACCGGTGGAAGATATGCCGTGGGAATTTTGGAGTCAACTGTTACTTCTAATTGATGGTTGGACACTAGAAAAGAAAATATCAGTAGATGATGCAGGTCTTTTGCGAGAGAAGGTGTGGAAGAGAGACAGGCGTATTCGTGATACATATATAGCTTGCAAAAACCAGACTGAACAGGAGGCTATTTCTGCATTTCTTGGGCTTTTATCATCTGCGACAAGGTTTTAACTTTTAATGCTAAATTGCAATTTTATATCTTTGGATGTCTTATGTATCTCTTATTTCTTATCTTTAGTCCAGGACTCCACGTGATTCATATTGCAGCAGAGATGGCACCAGTAGCTAAGGTGCACTTGTTGTATCCCTATGCTTTATTCTTGTTAATTCATTTTCTTATCCCTATGTTTTATTCTTGTGAACTTATTTTATCTTATCCTGTACGTTTTTAAGTTTTTAACATTTAAGTATCTTGATCTATTTGAAATATGTATGCTTCTTTGAGTGCATAGGTAGCCATATGTGATTATCTCACATTGTATTTCCTTGTTAGTATGCAGCGTTTTCCTTGTAGATACTTTATTTGTATCCATAGAAGTGAATATTTTCAGTGCATCAATTACCCTGTCAGCCCAAGATATTAGCTCCTGAATTATTAAGTCCTAAATGTCATAATATCGTGTCATAACATCCTGATTATCTTGTCAGCCCAAGATATTAGTTCTATTGCTGCATTTATTCTCAGATGGGTTAGTTGTTTTGGCAGCAGTAGAGTTTTTGTCCTGATGAAATCTGTATGAGTATTCCTTTAACATGGTCAAGAAGCTATCTGTTTGATTATTTCATTTTATACCTTTCCATTTTGTTTCTTTAGGATAATGCCAGATCTTCTGCTTTCAGCTAATCTGTTTTTCACATTACATACTAATATTTGAATTGAGTTATTTCTGTGACAGGTTGGTGGTTTGGGGGATGTTGTCAGTGGTCTAGGTAAAGCACTGCAAAAGAAAGGACACCTTGTTGAAATTGTGCTTCCCAAATATGATTGTATGCAATATGACCGTGTCTGTGACTTACGGGTATGTTATTTTATTAATAGTCAAACATGTTGATACAGTATTGGTACTTGGTATCTTGCACTACTTGTAATAATTTGATTATTCTTTCAGGCTTTGGATGTGCTGATAGATTCATACTTTGATCGTCAATTATACAAAAATAAAATCTGGGTTGGCACTATTGAAGGTCAGCAACTAAATATTTACATTTTAATTGATTGTCTTTATCTGGTTTAGCAACTTCGCTTTGACTATGCAGGCCTTCCGGTTTATTTCATTGAGCCCCATCATCCTGATAAGTTCTTCTGGAGAGGAAAATTTTATGGCGAGCATGATGATTTCAGACGATTTTCATTTTTTAGCCGTGCAGCTCTTGAGTTTCTTCTTCAAGCTGGCAAGAAGCCAGATATCATTCATTGCCATGATTGGCAGACAGCATTCATTGTATGAGCTATCTAATTCTTTCTAGCAAATTTTTGCTCTGAGTAACTTAAAGAATTGCATTTTATGTTTCTTTGCTAGGCTCCTCTGTACTGGGATATCTATGCCCCAAAAGGATTAAATTCAGCTAGGATTTGCTTTACATGCCACAACTTTGAGTATCAAGGAACTGCGGCAGCTTCAGAGTTAGAATCATGTGGTCTTCAAAGCCACCATCTAAACAGACCAGACAGAATGCAGGACAACTCAGCACATGATAGAGTTAATTCTGTCAAGGTATGGTCATAAAGTTATTATCTATCATGTTATATATCATCAGCAAAAATAAGTAATAGTTTTGCCTTCCAATGGTCAGGGTGGAATTGTTTTCTCAAACATTGTGACAACAGTTTCACCTACTTACGCCCAAGAAGTGAGAACTTCAGAGGTATGGTTTATTTCTTGTTCTTGTGCATATTATGTATTTTCTGGTTTATCAAAGTATCCTTTTCTTTAATTAATTAATAAGAATTATAAGGCAATAACACATTTAGCAGAAGCATTAGACCAACTGGGAATAACATCTATAACTGTCTATTTTATTCTCCTTTCTACATAGAAGTGAGTTTGAAAAAGGATTGTTAGAGATATAAAACCATTAAGATGCCTCCATGTAAAGGTTTTCAGGAGACTTGGTCCTTGACTTGGTATTTGAGTCTTTATGAACAAGTGGTTAAGAGATTGATTTTTGCTGCTTCTGTCTTTCCAATCAAACAATAGTTCCAGTACTTTTTTATTTGTTCTTTAATAAAAAAAAAAAAAAACTGTACAAGGTTGAGGGGGCTTGTGCTTTATTCATGTTTCAAGCCCAAATGGCTTTCAAGTGAGAGTTTATATTTAAAACCATTTGCATGCTCCACCTAACAACTTAAGATTCCAAAGATTTGGTTCTTGACAAGAATACAAAGGGCTCTGCTTCTAATAATAATGAAGGATTCTTGCCTGTGTCTTTGTATCATTATTTGGATTTCGATATTGTGACATGTATATGAGGGAAATAAGATATCTGATTTGATTTGCAAATTGGGCATAACTTGGAAATTATTTGCAGTTGATTTTTTTATTTGGCTGTTTATCTGTATACTAAAAAAACATTGGAGACACAGACAATTCATTCTCAGTGTTCCTTAACTTTAAACTATTGCTCAAGCACTCTTCCTAACTTTTCAATCTTAAAAAGTTGTTCCAATGAATGATATTATTGTACAAATGCAGGGAGGACATGGTCTCCATTCAACACTCTCTGCCCACTCCAAAAAGTTCATTGGTATTCTTAATGGTATTGATACTGATGCATGGAATCCTGCCACCGATGCATTTCTTCCAGTCCAGTACAATGCAACTGATCTTCAAGGGAAAGCAGAGAATAAGCAAGCCTTGAGAAGGAACCTTGGTCTTTCATCTACAGATGTTAGGAGGCCATTGGTAATTATTTGATAGAATAAATCATGGTTTTCTCTTCTCTTCTCTCTCTCTTGAAATTGAAACCATTTTCTATCTGTCACTAGTCTTAAAGATTCTTACTTCATTAGTTCATCTTTTAATTTTCCTTAATTTTTGGAATGATAAGTCTAGGGCTAACTGCACTTGTGTGCTTTATGTAACATTCGAAGTAAATATACCAATACTCTTTCAAATAGCTCAATCTTATGAAATCTATCTATAAATGTTATTCAGTGATTTACAGTTGAGAGAATGGTTAACTTGTCTACGGTAGAAATATTTCTGTACCTACCTTTATTTTTAATGGTATCATTTTATGCCTGCTTTATAGGTATCTTTCAGCATATGGAGAATGAATGCTCTTTATCTTGATTGCTTTATTGATTCAATTTTTCTATTCTTTTCTTTGATAGGTTGGCTGTATTACAAGACTGGTCCCACAAAAAGGTGTTCATCTTATTAGACATGCAATATATCTAACATTGGAGTTGGGAGGACAATTTGTTCTACTTGGTTCAAGTCCAGTGCCACACATTCAGGTTGTATTTTCTTTCCTCGTGGCTGAAATTTATAGGTATTCTACTGTTTTAAGAAAGGAGACAGATCAAACAATGCCAACTCACGTGCAATATAGGTGGAATTTATTCTCAACCAAAAAAAAAGAAAAGAAAATGGATTTTACAATAGCATATGTTTCAGTGCAATAAAATAATCACAGTTGACCCTGATCACATTGTTGGGAAACAAAATTTACAAAACAAAAAGATGAGACAGGTAGCAATATTATTCATATTTTTATTGTTTGGCTTATGTCTAGGATAAGCCCTAATACTATCTCAGAATTTGGAATTAAAGCCTAACTCAACCTCACAAAACTCTAGGTAATGTAAAATCTCAAGGAAATGCATTACTATTTACTATTCCAATGGATGTACCTAAAAGATATTTTACAATTACAAATTAATTTGTATTAATTTTTGTCAACTGATTACCAGTTTTCTCTTCTCTAGAAAGAATTTGAGGGCATTGCCAACCACTTTCAGAATCATGATCACATAAGGTTGATATTGAAGTATGATGAATCTCTCTCCCATGTCATTTATGCTGCGTCTGACATGTTCATCATTCCATCAATCTTTGAACCTTGTGGCCTAACACAGGTAATGGTCAAAATGGATGTTCATGTATTTCAAATATTATGACATCTACAGAAAATTGCTATATAGAATACTATGATTAAAGCAAATATATGCTCGATTCTTTTCATAATGCATGTATCTTCATGGTAAAATGTTGTTTCAACATTTTGTTGAAAATTGTATTGTTACAACGGAGGCTTATATATTTGTTACTCAACTAATAGTTGATATTCTTTCAGTGATACTCAATCCATTATTAAGTGTGCCAAAATCCATTTTCTGCATTTAAATGAAATAAAGTGAGGTGACATCCAATGGGACTAGATGGTCTACAAGCAATTTAAGGGCTATATTCATCAAATCTATGATCCATTATGACATAGATAAGGTTGCAGCCTAAATACATAATTGAAAGTGGTGCTGTCCTTTTTATAACACCCAATCCATTATGTCCCTTGCATTAATTATTTTTAGACTAAAATACTCCTAATTAAAAGAGGGGTTGTAATGGAAAACCATTAGAAGAGATAGAAGGAGTATTAATGACAATGATAGTTTTAAAAACAATATAAATTTAAGACATTTATTATTAGAGAAATTCTTAGGTACATCTGGAGCAAGACATTTTCTTGCTCTGATCCATTCATTGTTCGCCATGTCAGCAATCTACCTAGAAAAAATAAAAATTGTCATTAATCTACCTAGAAAAATTAAAAATTGTCATTAATGTAAGAAACAACAATGACCCACAATGCTGACATGGCGAACAATGAATGGATCAGAGCAAGAAAAATGTCTTGCTCCAGGTGCACTTAAGAATTTTTCTTATTATTATCAACTAAATTAACCACTTTTCTTAATCTTGAAGAGTTGGGTATTGGGTCTTATAAATAGGACTGGAGGGAGTAGTAATTTATTGAACATAAACTTTACTTGAATTGGCACAAAGATTTGATAGTAAACAAAATAAAGGATGCAAGCAACGAAATATGGTGGTGTGTCGGGAGTAATCAACACCGTATGGTAGACACTCATGCTTTCTATTTATAGTCAATATGTTAAATATCTCTTACTGGTAAACTGAAACCTTGAGATGTGCACATATTACATAATCGTACTCATTTGGTGTTCTCGTGAATGATCTATATGCTGAATGTCTTTATAGTGTACCACTATTATGACTATTTTTTCTAATTTCTTCCTTGCAGATGATATCAATGAGATATGGTGCCATACCTATTGTCAGAAAAACTGGTGGCCTAAATGACAGGTTAACATAACATGCATGATATTGGCATGAAAGCAAGCAAATTCTTGTTTTCCAAAGAATAACTAAATTCTCTCATTTTGTAGTGTTTTTGATGTTGATGATGATACAATACCTTCACAGTTTCGAAATGGATTTACATTCATGAATGCCGATGAACAGGTATCTAACAGTAAAATATAACATGTTATTACAGTCCTACATCACAGATGCTGGCATGTTATTTAGAATATAGTCGATTATACAAAATCATTTCACCATTGATTTTACTTCACCTGTTTTACCTCTAACCCTACCTTTCTCTCCTTTCTGCATTCTCATTTACCAGAGAAACATTATTTTATGCTGTTCATTGTTCTGGTCAACTCTAATGATCCAATTTTGACAGGGAATAAACGGGGCTCTGGAACGAGCATTTAATCTCTTCAACAACAATCCTGAGAGTTGGAAGCAACTTGTTCAGAAGGACATGAACATAGATTTCAGCTGGGAAACATCATCAGCACAATATGAGGAGCTCTACTTAAAGTCTGTGGCTAGAGCAAAGGCAGCAAAACTTGCTTAATTGAGCAAAAGAAGGCTTCCCTGTGCAATCGTTCAATTTTGTCAGTTTCTACATAGAGATGAGAGTTCTGAGTTAAAGGTCAATCAGCAGGATTTCACTGAGCATACCAGCCATTCAAGAACATCCCAGATTGGGAATGAATTTAATAAAAATATTAAATTCAACATGGCTGCTGAAAGTATGCTGCAAGTTCCATGCCTCATCACCCAGTTACTCCTTTTTTCCATCTGATCGGGGTTTTGATCGTGGAAGCAATCTTTCTCATATACTTTGATGAATTCTAGGTGATATTTCAACTTTACTACGCCTTGCAACATTGTGTAGTTATTTTTTCTATTATTACCCTCTTTTATTCTCTTATTCTTTTAATATTTCCACGGTACACAAAAGTCGGTCACATGTAAATCGTTACAACTTAGTTCCCTACAAAAAAATGTTACAATGTAATCAAATATTAAACAAAAAAATGTTCACTACTTGTAGCATTTTCCTTCCTGCAGTATATTGTTATATCCTTGGTTCTTTTTCTGTGGTTTGGAGTAGTGCGTGAACGCTTGTTATCTTGCTGACTAACTCACATTTCTTACGACTTAAAGCAAAAGAGGAAACGTCAATCCAAAATACTAGTTTATTAGATGGAAGAGTCTCATGGATTAAGTACTATATTAAATTACTTTTTCTACTCAACATAAGATTCATATATTGTCACCCCCTTCAAAAGTCAACGTTCACATTGGCTTCACTTTATCAATACTAACCCAATGATAATTTTTCCCCCTTCACATTAACGGTTTCACTAATTCACAACATTATACTTTAATTTAGCCTATTAGTAATTTTTTTAGTCACAATGAAAAACACCAGTAATTTTTTTTTTATTTGTAACACTAAGTTTGACTATTGAAGAAATGAAGAATTCAATGAAAAAATTATAAAAAAATACAAACTTTTAATTCAAAAATTGGCCAAAATTGATTGAAAAAAATAAATTGCAGCTATAATTAGATAATGAATTAAGAAATATGTATATATATATATATATATAATTAAACAACCCGTTTATAGTACCAAACAGATAACTAGCTGTGTATAATTCGCAGTAAATTTCTCACTTTCTAACACAACAAAAGAGTACAGACCAAATAATTAATCAAATCCAAACTCTTTGAATCATATTCCAATTTAAAATCAAACCACTTAAAAAGTTAAAATTTTTTAAAAAAACTAATCGAATTAAATTATATTTTTTCCCTTCTAAACGAATCCAATTCAATAGATAAACACTCCTAAATCAGCTGAATTGACACTGGCCTAAGCAGTTCGATCGTCAACACCCCTCACAGGTGGTTGCCCGTTCTATTTTATCAATATTGTTTACCATTGTTTACCAAGCTTCATTTTATCGCATCCACATCAAACTTTATTTTTACATATTAAAAAACGGGACCACATGAAAATGATAAAGGAGTCCAATTGGACAAATTGTAAATTTTATAACCAAAATTTTTTAATACTTTGTAAATTTTATCATTCAATTTTTCATTTTAGCAAATTTTACCATTAAATTTTCATAATTTCATGAATTTTATTATCCAATTCTTTTTCATAAATTTTATCATCTAACTTTCAATATTTAACAAAATTTATCATTCAAATTTTCAATTTTACACATCTTAGTAACATCGACATTATTTTGTTTTATCTATAACTTTATTTTTATGACACCGGTGATAAAATGCGCAAAAATTAAAAACTGAGTTGTAAAATTCGTGAAAATAAAATTTAGGTGGTAAAATTTTCAATTATGACTTGACTCAATAAGTTCATGCAGAAAGTGAGAGCAGATAGTAACAGAAGTAGGAACAGGAATATAAAGGATCACAACTAATTGTCACTCAGTAGCATTACTTCTTACACTGGACAATCCACAGTTCAACATGAATGATAAAAGTTGAATAGGCATTACACCACAACCATGTGTATCATAAAAACCAACTTAAAAAAAACCTAGTGGCCTCAGAATCCTCGTTAAAATATAGGAATTATGTGCCTAGAGCAACATTGGAGAGTTAATATTGGTACCAAGTAGCACTATTCATTCTGACTCAGGAGAACCACCGGGTACCAACTGCATTACAGCAGATAATTGTTAGTATCAGTATAACACTTGCGACGAACAACTGAAAATCGTGTTAGATTATTGTCAACTCTTTCTAAAGTTGCCAAATCAAATGATCAGATTTATTAATACTCCAATGATTTGAAGTAAACAGAAAATAATCGAATATTGACTTACAATGGCAATGTTGTTTCCATTGAGTAAAATCTGATCAAGCTTGGTTATCCGTCTCCCTTCAGCAGTGATTTCACTGTTGTATGAATATAACAAACCAAATCAATTTATTACATGCCCATACCCACCCATGTATGTTCATACATATATGGACATACTTATCACATAATCAAAAGCTAGTACAAATCATGCCAAGATAACTAAAAGTCCTCTGTGAGTACAAATTCAAATAATCAAGTTGATAATCAGAAATGCAGTAAAGTTCCTCCAACGAATTTACACCAGATATTTCAGGCTTCTTAAACTGAAAAGAAAAAGGAGGAGCCCCCTGGGAAAGCTAAATAAAGTTTATTTACCCATGCTCCACAAGAACAGAATTATAATATAAGAAACTGATGAAGAAAAACAGCTCAATCAGAGTCCATGTTAAATCATTATATTTGCAGCCTTTATATTTCTCAGTAACTTCCAAATGATAAAACTGCCAAAATTATTTTTTAATCGGCGTTCCGAAAGTCAATTTGTAAAATGAAGATACAACAATTTTTGAACCAGTAACATGATTGATACATCATCACCAATTTCAAGTATAAATATAAACACCTAAAAAAAACCAGAACCATAAGTTATCGAAATATGCCAATATAAAAACTGCAGTTAGCATATTTTAAAAGAGCAATGCTATTTTGCACAAAATACAACCTGCACGAAACACACGAATTCATATCTGAATGGTTATAATTTTTTTTTATCTATGCGGGGAAAAGGCTACCGATAGGCGGATTGACGCATCTGAGCAGGCAGAGATTAGTGCTTGGAATATGAATGCTATGAGGCTTGGGCTCGCCTATCTATACTAAAGTAAGGGGCCTTTTCTTGCTCGTTAGCGCTGTTTTTTGATTGCAGGGCGCTAGCTTACTAATAAATAATATATATAGGGCTCACAACCGCAGCCCCTTGTTATCACCATTCCAAGCGCATCATTTTTCGCACCAAAGGTTCCGCAGTTTTTTGAAAATAAATATTAATTAAAAAACTAACAAATATATGAAGTATCTTTTGATAGAATACAACCATTGTGCGAATATTAAGGAATAGCTTTCATACATTTGAGCATTTCCGAATTTAAAAAGCAGGGGGGGATCATATTCATTCATAAAACAATTCCATCCCAGAAAGTTTAACAACCAACGCCAAACAGCATTCTTAAAGGAGTTTTCTCTTGAGTAAAACCCCAATACATGATTGTAAATCTTGCAAACTGGTTCTATTCTGTTCCATTTTATAATTTCCCTTCCTACCCTACAAACACATGTTCTACAGAGAAACAAGCCAATAACAGAAATAATAATAATAATAATAATAATAATAGCAGTGCAGGTGTTACTCACTATTCAGTGACATCTTCAAGGACCATGTTGACATAAACATCAAAGCCTCTAAGAGTACCAACAAGCTCCTTGTCACCCTTCATTATCACCCAAATTTTTGAACCTATACACCGGTCAATCAACTCTGCAATTTTCCACCACAAATCACATTCTCTTCAGCACACTTCAATGCTACACTGAATTCACTCATTACCAACAAAAATAAAACAAACAATAATAATGAAATCAGAAACCTGATGGGAGAAGCTGTGACGGATTGTTGGCCATGGAAAATCAACGGCCGAATTTCTCAAACCCTGCGAAGGATACACAAAATTAAATAATAAAGAGTTAGGGGTTTTATTTAGCCCTACCAAAATGTTGTAAAAAGAAAATTATTTATCACCACGCACAAGTTTGGTTCGGAAGAAACCGGGGTATCTGAATCTGAGAGAAGAAGCGAGGCCGGAGAGGCAGTGACTGAGAGAGAAGCTTGACCTAGCGGTGGTGAGGTTTGATTTCAATCAATTTGAGTTCCCCACAATTTTCATTTTAAATTTTGCCATCACTCCTTTTAAATTAGTTTTTTTTTTTTTTTGTTGGTTTTTTGTCTAACAATGTAATTTTCTTTGTTGAGACTTGAGAGCCGAATAACATTTGTTTATTATTTACCACCATTTATTTAATTAATTAACCTATCTTCTTCTTTGTATTCTTTTAATATTTTGATATTTTATCTGTATTCTTCTTCTTTTAATATTTTCTTAAAGTTTCTAATTTTTCCATTTTTAAATTTCTTATAAAAAAGAATAATAATTTAAATTATTATTTTTATACCATATGTATTATTTTAAAAGAATACAAAATGATAATAAAATAAAAAATAGTTTTATTCGCACAAAGTAAACACATTAATAATTAAATTAACATAATTTGATTGACAAAATATATTCAATAATATGTCTAATAAATAAATAAATATTTAATAAATCTATTACTAAAATATAAGTTATGAAAATTTAGTTAAAAAATACTGATTATGACCTTAGTAATAAAATAAAACAAAAATATAAGGTAGCAAAATAAAGATCATTAAGATTTAAGAAAAATATAAACATAGCATCAAAAGTGATTGGTAAGCATTAAAAAAAAAGAGAGAGAAATATAAACATTTGACATATTCTTTGATTATGAAAATTATAAAAAGAAAAAGCGTCGTACAAGTTACTTGTATTACTTAAAAAGAAGTTACTTAAATCTAACTTTATTTAATTAGTTAATTATTTAATACATTATATTGTTTAAGTATTAATTAAAATCTATGCATATATCATTATGAACTTGAATTAATGTGAAATTATTTTAGATTAATCAATAATTTAAAATTCAAATTTGAACACCTGAATTACATTAATTAATTATAAAGACAATGATGATAAGATTACAAGATCAATTGAGGTTTTGATGATGTCATGTCTATTGTGTAATAGTTAAAGTTAAGAACTATAACTTTCTATGCTTGTCTTAATTTTTTACTTTGATTGCATGATTGTGTGTGAAATGCATGGTATCCTTAATGATCTTTATATTCAAACTAACCTTAGCACCATTTGTGATTAAAAAGACTTAGAATTAATTTAGAAAAAGCTTTGCATCTAGTCCTCATTTGTTTGCAATGAAAGAAAGAAAGATAGAAAAAGTGAACTGAACAATATAATGAGGTAAGACTCACACTTTTATACTCTACTTTATTTAAAACTTTTATTCTAATTCACTTTCATTTGACTCTACCAAATGCTATATTAAACTTGTTTTTGAAATTCAAAAGTTTTGGAGTAATGAACAAATTAATCGATTAAAAAACATAATAATCGATTATATTGAAGTGCCTCTATTTTTGAATTTGAAGTAGCTTTGCAGATAATCGATTAGTCACTTAGTATAATTGATTATCTCGACTTGAATTAATTTGACAAGGCATTACACTTAATCGATTATCTATGAAACAATCGACTATTTCATTCTTATTGAAACCTAGTTGATCTCGAGAACAAAATAATTGATTATACCAAGTATTAATTGATTAACTTTGTGTTGGTCTTATATATGCGAACTTTCAAGCCTTTTCCAACAACTCTCTTCAATTCAATTTGCAATTTTCTAAGTTTCAAAGAGAGTGTGAGCTACGAGAGTGCTTCAAGAAGATTCATAATCATTCTTAAGATATCTTAACTTGAAAAATCAAAATGGGTAAAAATCATCTTGATGTCAAGGTAGTTTTCATGGGCTGATCAAAAGGATAATGGTCTTAATTTCCATATTTTTCATAGATAAGGTCATATCCTTTTTAATTTTTTTATTAACTTTCTGATCTTGAGAAAAGTTCTCAAGATTGGGGTTAAGTAGTAGGTTTCTACTTAGTAATCTTGTAGGTTTCAAGATTAGTTGTGCATATGTGGGTTGCATATTGCATGTGGATTTGTGTGTAATAAAAAATTTTGATTTATTGTGAATCCAAACTTAGGTTGTTTTGATAACTGGATATAGATTATATGCTATAATCGAATCAATATAAAAATTAGTATGTAATCTTCTCACTATTCTTCATCTTTTACATTCTTGCCATAAAGGTTCTCATATATTTTAGTAAATTGAATTTGCTTAAGAATTTGGGTAAATCTAAAATTGAACCTTGAGATTAAAGAAATATAAACAATAGCATCACCTACTAATCTCTTGATTCAAAATAACCTAGAATTTTTTATTATGAAAATAGGTTATTTCGCAAAACTAATTACCAAAATGGGTGTTTTACAAAATTATTTACCTATCATAAGTGCTTTCTGATCATCTGGGAGACACCACCTTGAGTGACATCTTGTGTTTTTTTTGGTCCTATAGCAGGAGGTGCACTATCCCAATATGCTTCATCACTACTAGGTATTTAGCATCAGTAAAGTCAACGCTAAATTATCTATTTAATAACTAAATTTCATGTCACATTTTCACTTAATTTAGTATCAACTTAGTCGATACTAAATACTTGATATAATGAGGAAGTATACCAAAGTCTCTTGCTATAGGACAAAAAAATCCAAAGTATCATCAGAATGACACCTCGTGAATCTTACGTGACAAAAATATCGATGACAGATAAATAATTTTGTAAACATCTACTTTGATAATTAATTTTGCAAAATAACCCATTTTTATAAAAAAAAGAAGTCATGAATCTAACCTAAAAGCAAGTTATCTTTCGAATTGACTCTGAAATTTGTTTTTGAAAAAGTTTTTAAATTAAGTGATGTTTTTCTTATTACTCCTATTCACCCCCTTTACGAGTAGTTATTTTATCTAACCCAAATGGTGACACGTGGCAGGGAAAAATGGGGGTGCAGGGTTTTCGCGATTTTTTCGTAAATTATGGAAGATCATAACTTTTGACCGGGACGTCCGATTGACGCGAAACCGATGGCCACGCGCTCGAAATCGAGAGGAATAGGAGAACTTTGGAAATTTTTCTTAAAATTTTAATGGAAAAATTTAAGGGGGGCAGAACTTTGGACAATATAATTAATACATACATTGTCTTAGAGGAGAAACAGAATGTGAAGGTGAAAACAGAATTAGAGAAGAAAAGGGAAATTAAAAACTGCTCTCAAATTTTAAGACCTAGGATATTTTGAAAAAAATAATAAAAATAAAAAGTATATAAATAATTTTATGGACAAATTCAAGGGGGGCACTTGTGCCCCTTCTCTACTACTTCGGTCTGCCCATGGGCATATGGGCATAATTAAGTGGTCATAACTATGTAAATGTAACAGACTGAACAGTACACAAAATTCAGCAATCTCCATCCATTTGGTACAAATTCACGTCACAATGCACATAATCCGTTGATAGGGAAGAAAAATCATATCCATTTGTCCAAGTGTGACTCTAAAGAGATATCTATTGGTTAGAAACTTTTGGAAGGCTTGATCTCATATCACTTACCTTTCTGGATTCTTTTCTCTCTAAAGAAATATCGCAGATGCCTCTTCCATCCAATGAGAGTCTGCCATTTAAGATTTTGGATAAGCTATATCAGCTAAATGACTGTAGAATGTAACACGGTTAAAATATCAAGTACTGCATGCAAGGTAGGGACCAATTAATGCACATGTACAGTTACTCCATTGCTAACATTGATACATATATATATACTATTGTAATGAACCTTAGATTCACGAGTCTTATAATATGATAATAATATTATTTTGATAAGATAATATTATCTTTATTATTATTATTATATTATTATTATTATGATTAGGCCGAGAGGTACACTTTACATAATGTATTTCAAAAGTATGTATTCAGGAATAAACAAAAGCTATCACAGATGAAAAAACATTTAAAAAATAATATTTGACCTTCACGTACGAGGTGCTTTCTAAATTAATGATTAACTATATAGGTGCCTTCTAAATTCTCCTATATTATTTTAGCTTGCTTTCTTTCTTATTTTCCCAATCGCTCACGAAAAACTCCTATTCAAATATCTTCTGCAGTTTTCGCAATCAATAAGCCACTCCTTAGAACCTGTCCATTTCTAAACTGTGATTGTGATTACTTTGATTTTTGAAAGTAAAACAATACCAAACAAAAACCCTATGGTAACGTGAGTGATGAGTCTCCAACCTACCCAAAGTATTAGTTTTTTTTTTGGTACTGAAAAAAGATAGCCATGTATTTAGTTTATTACAACTAACTATATTTCAATTTCATGTAAGTGCCCCCTCATTAAAATCGACCTGTGTAACCATCAACCTCTACTTCGCTCTTTTCACCATTTGTCTCTCTGTCTCTGACTGTGTCTTCCCTCCCCCTTTGCCAATATTTGTTGCACTAAAACACCTGTCCGTTGCAATCACTCATTTCAAATTTTGTGGTTCTCATTTCCCTTAGTACAACACCTAGATGTGGACCCAAAAATATCTCACACATTGAAACTAAGGATAGCCACATAATTCAAGCCATTTTCCACAATGGAATAACATAAGAAAACAGTAGAACTAGCTAAGTTCACAAACATATCTACTGGAATCCCATAGTCCTACGTGGAAGACACACATTGGTCACAAAATCACAGAAAGAATCTAACCCATTTAGTGGATTATAGGGGTGCCAAGTATACCAAACAAAATCTCAAACCCCCAATGAGATTGTAGCAATAGATAGCCCAAGATAAGAACCCAACCACTTCAACCCCATATAAATAAACCCCCACACAAGTTCACTAAATCACTCACAACTCCAAGACACTCATAACACAAGGCACAAAGCAAGCTCATCCTAGAGTTTAAAAATGGCAGCAGCCTCCTCTATGGCTCTCTCTTCCCCATCCTTGGCTGGCAAGGCCGTGAAGCTGGGCCCATCAGCCCCCGAAGTCGGGAGGGTCAGCATGAGGAAGACCGTCACCAAGCAGGCCTCCTCCGGAAGCCCATGGTACGGCCCAGACCGCGTCAAGTACTTGGGCCCATTTTCTGGCGAGCCCCCGTCCTACCTCACTGGCGAGTTCCCAGGTGACTACGGCTGGGACACTGCTGGGCTTTCAGCCGACCCAGAAACCTTCGCCAGGAACCGTGAGCTTGAAGTGATCCACTCCAGGTGGGCCATGCTCGGGGCCTTGGGCTGTGTCTTCCCCGAATTATTGTCCCGCAACGGGGTCAAGTTCGGAGAAGCTGTGTGGTTCAAGGCCGGGTCCCAGATCTTCAGCGAGGGTGGGCTGGACTACTTGGGCAACCCAAGCCTTGTCCACGCTCAGAGCATCCTCGCCATCTGGGCCACCCAAGTTATCCTAATGGGCGCTGTTGAGGGTTACCGTATTGCTGGTGGGCCCCTCGGTGAGGTCACTGACCCAATCTACCCTGGTGGCAGCTTTGACCCATTGGGCCTTGCTGATGACCCAGAGGCTTTTGCTGAGCTTAAGGTGAAGGAACTCAAGAACGGGAGATTGGCCATGTTCTCTATGTTTGGCTTCTTTGTTCAGGCCATTGTGACCGGAAAGGGTCCTTTGGAGAACCTGGCTGATCACCTTGCGGACCCAGTCAACAACAATGCATGGGCCTTCGCCACCAACTTTGTACCCGGGAAGTGAGCGTGAAAGAAAAGGATGAGTTGTGAACTTTGAGAGTTTTTAGATTTGTGTTTGGTGAAGTATATGTTATTGCAATGTACTTCAGATAATGTGAATTATCTTGTGTATCCGAGTCCAACTTAATGTTACTTGTTTTTTTTACAAAAACTCAAAAGTGTCAATTTGTTCTCTCATTTTACACTTCTAAGCTTATGACATCAAATTGAACTCTAATTCAACTAGAAAATGTTTCCGTTCTCTCATACTAATACTAATAATACTAAGCAGGGCCACTAGTAATCACACATAAGGAAAGAAACAAATGAAAAATAAAGTTCGACCATTATAATCAGTGTCATCGCAATTCAATTACTTCTCCTCACTAGAGCAGGTACGAATATGTAGTTGTAATTTCAACATTGTAACATGTTCTTAATGGAGTCTGAATTCTGAAGTTTGATGCTCACTCAGGTTAAAAGGAGGTTAAAAAATTAGACCAAACTTTACAACCAGCTATAGAATCTAAGATAGAAGAAAGCACTTTGGGTTCTCCCATCTTCCTTCAATCCAGTAGAAGCCTGAATTGTCCCTCAATACAGCAGTGAACCTCCTCAAGCATTCCTCTCCGTTTCCCAAGAATTTCCAACCCATCAAGACCCTTCTCAAACAGATCACATTACTCCCTTTAATTGAGGCAACAGCCACACCCCATTTTCTTGATACTCTTCAGCTTTGTTGTTTTACTTTATGATATTCTTCTTTCTAATTGTTAAATGCAAATGCAATCAGTTTGTTGAAATTGCATCATGTGGTCTACAAAAACAGCCGCACAGTGACAACTTCTATTAATAAGTGAAGCTTAAATCTGAAACTGGAACTTGTCGAGAAACGCATTTTAAAAAAATATTTTTAATTTAAATTCCTAATTATATTTAACTGGAATTTATTATTGAACATGATAGAAACTTTAAAGCCTTTATGAATAACAGAAAACTTGGAAGGTTCTTTCATGCTCCTGGGAAAAGGAGTGGCAAATTCCATTGTATACTGAACGTGAAACAGTAGGATATAGAGCAAGTGTTAGATGAGGCTGAGGAGTCTGGCTTCTGTGGATTGTGAATATTGTAACTTTTTGTTTATAGTTTTGTTAGTTTGCTTTATTTCTTAAAAGATTATGATTGCATACTGTACTTTGTAATTTCCCTGGTTTCCACCGTGCAATTTTATTGATGAATAGATAAAGTATATTTGCATTTAACCCAAGAGTGGGGAAGGGGGAGTGAAAAAGAAAAAGCATGCAACAATGGACAATCAATTCTATATTACATGGCTGTGAAGGAAAGCTGATAATTTCCATATATTTATTGGAAAACATAACATGGATACAATAAGGCTTTGCTGTTGTTAAAGACAATCGTGATGAGGTAATTGGGAAGCATTTAATGTTTCTTCTTTTGAATAAGCAGCTCCAATGATTATTGATTGGTGGTGTTTATCATTTAACAAGACAGTGTTGTTTGAAGCTTCACAAGGGAAGATAACACCTCATTCATATTTGGTCGATGTTCAGGATCCGGGAGGGTGCAACACAAGGATAACTTCATGAGCACTGGCAACACTTCTTCATGGTCAACAAAGATCCTGGTTTCCCACCATACTAGATGCATTGATGTGTGCAAATATTCCAGTCTTGGGTACAGGACCTTCAAGTTGATTGAGGGAAAGGTTGAGATGCACCAAGTTGGAAAGATTGGCAAAGCCCTCAGGAATAGTTCCCTTCAAGTCATTCTGAGAAAGATCTAGGGAACTAAGACGATCAACCTCTGCCAATATTTCAGGGATTTCACCTTTTAAATGATTTCTTGAGAGTTTCAAGCTTTCAAGCAAGTCCATGTGACTAAAAGCTTCTGCAGGAATAGGACCTGAAATATTGTTTCCTGAAAAATCAAGATTGAAAAGATTTTTGCAAACCAGCAAGTGTTTTGGGAATGAAACCCGAAAGATTATTGTTTGAAATCTCAATAGCTTGTATCATTTCCAACATGCCCAACTCAGTTGGAACATTTCCAACCAACTGGTTATAAGAAAGGTTAAGATAGATCTGCATGTCTTTGAAGCATGCAATGACATCTGTGTGAATTGATCCTGTGATCTGGTTGTGAGAGAGGTCCAAAACTAAAAGCTGATTAAGCTGCCCCATGCTTCGTGGAATGGACGCGTTAAGTTTGTTGCCATGAAGATCTAGGAGTGAAAGCATCTTGAGCTTTGAGATAGAATCAGGTATTTGACCAACTGACTTGTTTTGATGCAGCAAAAGTTTGGTTAGGTCTTTTAATTCAAAGAGTTTATCAGGTATTGTACCTTCTAATAGATTGCCATGTAGACTAAGCCCCTGAAGGCGAGAAAGTTTGGACAGTTCTGGAGGAATTTGACCTGAAAACGTATTTTCAGAAAGGGTAAAGTGACGAGTTAATTTAAGTTTCCAATCTCTGGTGGAATTGGTCCAATGAAAGAATTTACATTCAGCTGCAGGCGTATGAGTTAGGCAGGTTCTGGATAACCTATTTGATCAATCCACTGAAGTTTTTCATTGCCAAACTTAGACTGATAAGATTTGAGCAGTTATGGAGGTCAACTGGAATTTTCCCCGTCATATTGTTGGATCCAAGAGACAGGAAAGTAAGATTAGGAAACCTTGAAAAACCCTCAGAAATTTTTCCACTTAAAGCATTAACAGACATGGTAACATTTACTTGACTAGTACAATTGGCAATGCTAGGGGGAATGGATCCATGAACTAAGTTTGTCACCCAAAATAAGAGACTTTAAATTATGGAAATCAAGTTTGAAGGAAGTTCACCCGAAAGAAGATTCTGCTCATTGACAGATATGTCAAGTTTGTTATTGATGAAGGGATCTTCCAGTAAATGCATTTGAATGCAGGGTTAGAACTTATAAGGAACTCAGAGATCCAATCTCAGAAGATATTGTTCCCTCCAATATATTCTGAGAGTCCTAAATGTGTTAATGATTTCAACTGAAAAATGGAAGATGGAATGGTGGAATTCAAGTTATTGCGATATAACCTCAGTCTCCAACTGAACTAAATTTCCTGGCTCAGGAGGAATACTTCCAATGAACTGATTTTCATATAACTCAAGGTTTAAAAACTTGCTAAACTTATAAACCTCGGAAGGGATTTTCCCACTCAAGGAATTTTGGAACAATAGAAGGTATTCTATATTTGTCAGATTTCCAATCTCTCTAGATATTACACCGGATAACTTGTTTTGGCTAAAATCAAGAGCTCGCAAAGCTCCTAATTGACCTATGGAAAGAGGTATAGACCCTACTAAGTTATTTCCATAACCTAAAATCTGTGTAGCATTAACTAGATTCCCAATGTTTGATGGGATTCTGCCAGTAAGGTTGTTGAAAGTAAAAGCAATTCCCAACAAAGAAGTGCAATTGAATATGCTGTCAGGGAGGCTTCCATTCAAGAAGTTGTTACCTAAATCCAAATACTGCAGGCTTTTAAGGGGTCCTAATTCAGAAGGAATAGGATCTGAGAGAGAATTTTCAAAACGAGATAGTTGAGAAAGGTGAGTGCAAAGACTGAGCTGAGCAGGAATGTAGCCAGTGAATGAGTTTGAAGTTAAATCAAGAACCTGAAGGCCAGAAATGTTTCCAAGAAAAGGTGAAATCTCCCCTTGGAGCTGAAGACTAACCAGGGAAACTGAAATGACATGATTTGAAGATGGATCACATGCAAAGCCAGACCAGTTGCAGTGGTGGTGGCTGTCAACCCAATCTGCAAGAACCCCATTTGGGTCAGCAGTGATGGAGTTCTTGAAAGCTTTCTAAGCTTGAATTTCAACATCCAAGCCTGTTTCGCATGGGAAACTATGGATAAATTGGAAAGTATTGCTATGACTGTAGTCAAACTAATCTTTAGGGACAACATCACTTTGGAATTTGGTAGAATATTCAATTGCAGTTTGCTGATACAAAAACTGGTGTGACTGAAGCCTTTTTATAGAACTATCCACTAATAATTTCAAAAGGCGTGGCCCCTTCATTTGTGACAAAATGCGTTGAATGACATGCAGGCAAGTCAAATCATTAGCAGTGATTAATGTTACTTCGGATGAAAACCGTGATTGTTTGGACAAGGATTGAATATCTTAAATTTGACTTGTGAGGTCATCCCGGTATAACGAAACTAGCTGTTTCTTCTACTGATTTAGACTCTAAAAATATAGAACATGGCACGCCAAATTTGGATATGTATCCACAAAGGCAAAAGGTTTATGAGAGAGATAGAGGGAGAACACATGATAGTTATAATATGGCTATCCATAGCTCAAAAGCTAGAAATAAACAAATAACTTGTTTTTTAAAACCTAACACTCGGAGAAACCAGTTTATATTGTCATTAAAGAATTTAAATAAAATTTCTTTTACTGTCATATTATCATAGATTCTCATACAGGTATCAAGGAGAGTGTCTGGACCAATTGGTGTGGGATTGCAATAACTCCAAAGTCCATTGCATTATTAAGATTAATGCATTCGAGGTATTGTTTGGTTTAACACTTGCATAAACCTCACCTTTTAAAAAGCAACTGAATGGGTCAAGAGAGAATGGGGGTTTATAAACTAACATTGAAACAAAAGTGGTTTTGAATTGACTAGAAATGTAAACATCTTTACATATAAAAATTAAACTCAAATAAAATTAATTCTAGGTTCAAATTATATTTGAGTTGAAATAACTTTAGATAGTTTTCTTGTTCAATAAAAAATTGCTTTCAAAATATAAATTCCATAATTTCAAAATAATTTTAACCAATATCAATTACTTTAAAATTCAATTTCACAATCGACTTCCAGACGCACTAATGTTCTAGGGTAAATGAAGATGTGATAACCAATATCCCAATACTTTCTATCTAGTATATACTGCACCGCACTGCTGCATCGTTGACAACAAAATGGACAACAAAATTCGACCATTATCAGTGTCATCGCATTCCAATTTCTTCTCCTCACTAAAACAGGTACTATGCATATATGTAATTTTAATTCCAACATCGTAACATGTTCTTAATGGATTGTGAATTCTGAAGTTTGATGCTCGTTCAGGTTGAAAAAAGGTTAAAATTAGACCAAACTTTACAACCAGCAATAGAATCTCAGATACAAGAAAGCACTTTGGGTTCTCCCATCTTCCTTTCCAGTGGTAGCCAGATTTGTCCCTCCCAAGATAGCAGTGAACCTCCTCAAGCATTCCTCTCAGTTTCCCAAGAATTTCCAACAATCCATCAAGACCCTTCTCATTCTCAAACAGATCACATCACTCCTGCAAATGAAGCTGAAGAGAATGATGATGATGATGATGACATTGAACAGTTAATGCAGCTCTTGGGGTTATCAGAGGTAAAAGAACAAAGGGATGGTGATTTTGATGAAGGTGATTCATGCCACTGTGAAGGTGGCTTTTATGCAAAAATTGTTGGTGTGGAAGGGCCAAAGTGTAGGAAAGAGGTGCTGAGGTTAGATGGGTGGATCAACCACTTTATGAATGGTGGTGGGGAGGAGAAGCAAGAGCCTTTGAGATTGGCACACCTGCTTTTGGGGAAATCTGCTTTTGTTTCTGATGGTGCTTTTGGAGAATTGGATTTCCCTTCAACCATTCAAGAATTTCTTCATACTGATCCTCCCACTGATTGAGGCAAACCCCAATTTTGTTATTACTCTTTAGCTTTGTTGTTTTATTTTATGATATTCTTCTTTCTAATTGTTATATATGCAAGTGCAACTATCTAGAAACTTTAGAGCCTTTATGACTAATACAAAACTTGGGAGATTCTTTCATCATGCCCCTAAGAATATTGGGAAATTAATGTTACATCGCATAATTGTGAAGGAAGGCTGATAATTTCCATACATTTATTAAAAACCCAAGTCCCCTGCTAATTTGTTATCCATTTCTAAAAGATTGTGTGCATTTCATCAAAATTGGAAAATACAATAGGACTTTGCTGTTGTTAAAGGCAACAGTAATGTGGCAATTGGGAGTCATTTGATTTTTCTTCTTTAGAAAGAGCAGCTCCAAGGATTGATTATCATTTAACAAGACAGTGTTGTTTGAAGCTTCACAAGGGCATATAACACCTCATTTGTATTGGGTCGATGTTCAGGATCAGGGAGGGTGCAGCACAGGGATAGCTTAAAGAGCTCTGCCAACACTTCATCATGTTCTTTTGTAACATTCCAGGTCAACAAAGGGTCCACAATATTGACAAGTTGTTCTATTCCATTTGCACGGGTTTTAGCTACTACTTCACGCAAAGTGATTGGCAAACCATCCTCTTCTGAGAGCCCTGTTGGCCTTCTTTTTGTTAGAAACTCCATTACTATGATACAAAGCTGAACACATCCGCTTTAGTGGTTACTTTCCTCATATAAGCAAATTCTGAGAATTACACAGCAGAAATATCTTTTTTAAAGTGTGAAATTTATAAAATAAAAACTTACGGTGTACAAAGTTAATAATCTAAGGGGATTGGAAACAAAAAGTTATATTTGATATTTAAAAAAAAAAACTTGGGTATGTATAGTAGGCATAAATTAGCTATCGCTTTGGGCACAAACTATGGAGAAGGGAAAAATGTATTATCTGCACTATTTAAATGGGTACTGTTCTCCATGCTTCTGTGAATCTAATAACAAATATTTCTGCATATTCCTTACAAGTCAACAATTCATGCAACAATTAATGTTTTATTCCACCGCCTCAAGTTAATGTTTTCAAGCAACAATTCAGCATGTCTTCGTGATGCTGCTACCTTCATCGAATAGAACAATCAAATTTGGGCTCATATGCATTGAATCAAAACATTAAATAGATACTACACACGTTTAATACTTGAGCTCTTCATTATGATACTTTCACTGATTAGAACAATTTAAGATGCAGGATTTACTCACCATACAAATCAACAAGAACTAAAATATTCATTTGAATTGCAAGTCTGTCATGAACATAACTGTGATGAAAATATATTCTGGATTGAAGATAAGAGATTAGCAAAATACGAAAGGCTTATACCTGGTGCCATATAACCAACTGTGCCCTGCAAAGCTGCTGATGAGGAAAGGGTACTACCAGCCTGCTCATGAAGACCAAGTATTCGTGCTGTCCCAAAGTCACTGACATAAGCTTCCCACTCTCTGTCTAAAAGGATGTTAGAAGGCTTTAAATCACAGTGTACAATGGGAAAATCATAACCAGAGTGCATATAATCCAATGCACTAGCAATAGAAATGAAAACTCAGACTCTTTCAGATAATGTCCACCTAGCCCTTTTCCATGTATGATGTTCTCCAAATTCCCATTCTCCATGCACTCTAGAACCCAAGCCTTCATTTTCCCACTCTCCCAGGCATATCCAAGTACCTTGACCAAATTCCTATGTCTCATCTGGCTCAAGGTGTTGGCTTCTCTCTTGAAGATCTAGTCAGTTTTTGCAGAGAATTGTTGCAAATTCAATCTTTTTATGGCTACAACCCGCCCATCTTCCATTTGACCCTTGTAAACTGTGCTCAAACTGCTAGCACCAATGATGCTGTCTGCACTGAAAAAACCAGTGGCAATCTCCAACTTCTTTGGATTGAACCTTTTGTCAATGCTGAATTTAGTCTGGTCCATGATTCACACTAGCATCTCTTTCTTTAGAATTGCAGAATTTGGTGCCTCGATTGAGAACTAGAATCAGCAAAAGTAGAAGTATAGCAAGAGATCCAAGTGAAGCAATAATAGATATGCTCTTCTTGGACAGTGAATGTTTTGTCTCTCTGCATGGTGGTAGGAACTTAGCCTCACAAAGATCCTGGTTTCCCACCATACTAGATGCATTGATGTGTGCAAATATTCCAGTCTTGGGTACAGGACCTTCAAGTTGATTGAAGGAAAGGTTGAGATGCACCAATTTGGAAAGATTGGCAAAGCCCTCAGGAATAGTTCCCTTCAAGTCATTCTGAGAAAGATCTAGGGAACTAAGACGATCAACCTCTGCCAATATTTCAGGGATTTCACCTTTTAAATGATTTCTTGAGAGGTTCAAGCATTCAAGCAAGTCCATGTGACCAAAAGTTTCTGCAGGAATAGGACCTGAAATATTGTTTCCTGAAAAATCAAGATTGAAAAGATTTCTGCATCCAACAAGTGTTTTGGGAATGAAACCCGAAAGATTATTGTTTGAAATATCAATAGCTTGTATCATCCCAACAAGCCCAACTCAGTTGGAACATTTCCAACCAAGTGGTTGTAAGAAAGGTTGAGATAAATCTGAATGTCTTTGAAGTGTGCAATGACATCTCCAGGAATTATTCCTGTGAGCTGGTTGTGAGAGAGATCCAATGCTAAAAGCTGATTAAGCTTTCCCATGCTTCTTGGAATGGACCCATTAAGTTTGTTGCCCAGAAGGTCTAAGTATGAAAGCATCTCAAGCTATGAGAGAGAATCAGGTATTTGACCAACCAACTTGTTTTGATGCAGCAAAAGTTCTGTTAGTTCTTTTAATTCAGAGAGCTTATCAGCAAAACTTGTTTTGACTGCAGGCTTTTAAGGTTTCCTAATTCGGGAGGGATAGGACCTGATAAAAATTGTCAACAAGAATCAGTTGAGTAAGTTGAGTGCAAAGACTGAGCTGAGAAGGAATGTAGCCAGAGGAATGAGTTTGAAGTTACACAAAAACCTGAAGGCCAGAAATGTTTCCAAGGAAAGGTGAAATCTCCCCTTGGAGCTGAAGACAAACCAAGGAAATTGAAATGACAAGATTTGAAGGTGGATCACATGCAATGCCAGACCAGTTGCAGTGGTGGTGACTGTCAAACCAATCTGCAAGAGCCCCATTTGGGTCAGCAGTGATGGAGTTTTGGAAAGCTTTCAAAGCTTGAATTTCAACATCCAAGCTTGTTTCAGCATGGGAAACTATGGATGCAACGGAAAGGACTATGCCTATAGTCAAACTAATCTTTAGAGACAACATCACTGTGTGGAATATGGTAGAATATTCAATGGCAGTTTGCTGATATAAAAACTGAAGTGAGTGTAACCTTTATATACTAGTTAATTTTCATTCATCCACCAATAATTTCAAAAGGCATGGCCCCCCCATTTGTGACAGAGTGTGTTCAGTGACATGCAGTCAAGTCAAACATTAGCAGGGATTAATGTTACTTAGAACAAAAACTGTGATTGTTTGGACAAGGACTCGATATCTTAAATTGGACTTACCAATTCATTTGGGACCCCGTGGATCCACTCTTTTTCCTATTCAAAGATCAGTCTTTTGTCTTTGTGTTTTCACATCAACAATTTTTTACAGATGAAGAGATGTCAAGGGAACTTCTTACTTCTCAAACAGATCTTCCTACATCTATATATAAACACTGGTTTATTAAGAATACGCAAGAAAAACATTTTGAATTGTTGATTCATTGGATCTTTGGCTTATCTCTTACTTGATACTTGACGAGGTCATCCCGGTATAATGAAACAGGTTGCATCTTCTACTGATTGAGACACTACATAGAACACGCCATGTCAAATATAAATATGTACGAATCCGTTAAGGTTTAAAAGAGAGATAGTACACATGGTAGATATATACAAGATGGCTATCCATAGAGCTGAAAAAATAAAAAATGTGAAAATCTTTAATTAAACTCAAAATACAATAATCACGTAGAGTTTTTAATTAATTTCAACTTGCTTTTGAATCGATACGATGAATGTTGATTTTACTAAACTTTGGTTGATTATGGAGTTGAGTCGTCGGTGTTTGTCTTCGTATAGTGCTTAGCAGAAACCAGTACTTAGCATTGACAATAGAAAATGAAAATGTATTAATTAAGGAGTTAAGCTAGCAGTCGACCATGAGAAGCAAAAATTGAGAATGCATATCGGTAAACGCGGTTTGCAGCAAGTTGTGATAAAGCCAAACAAGCAAGTTGGTAATAATAGATAATAGCATAGTGCCATGCAAGTTCCGCAAAATAACGGCCAAAAACATTTTAAATGTGAAGCTGTGATATTGGGTTCAGACGTGTGGATTTAGCTTACTATAGCGCGTTTGATTTCTTGTTTCGGATGTGATTAACGTAAACTAATAGTTATATCAGTATATGGTAAAGTTCAGTTTTATTGACTCGTGAAAAACTTTTACATGCACAACAATTAAATTCTAAGCTGTTAATCAGTAATTATAAGTTTATAACCCCTACCAAAGTGTATCTGTTCTGAACATCGCCTTTGTATTCTTAGTTTAGCACAAAGACGAAGCTGAACATATTCTTTACTTTAGTAGCCATGCCCCACAATATTGGACTCTGGATATACTCAGCGGGTTCAATTTATTTAAACTTATTTATTAAAATAATATTTATTTTAACCAAATAAGTAATTTTTTAGTGTGTTTGTCTAAATTATTTAACGTAATAAATAAATTTTATTGGCTTCTTAAAAAATATTATTTTAAAGTTGTTGTTTTTTAAGTTTAAACAAAGCTTTATGTACATCTTAACAATAAATATCACTAACATATTTTTTAACACATTCTTGAAATAATTTTTTTATGATTAATTGAAATTTATTAAAAATTATAAATCATGTAATGTAATACTTATTTTTCTTTTGAGATAATGCTTTTAGGCTGGATGGATGAGGATCCTCTAGATTCAAGAGTTGTCGGTGTGTGTCTGGGGTTTACGTTCATTGTCACGTTAATTAAGAGACTAGTTAACTTTATTTTAGGTAAATATTTACGTATTTGATTTTATTTCACTTTTGAGAAAGTTTAAAATTAATTTTAAGTTAATGTAGTACAACTTTAGGTAGTTTTCTGTTAGATTAAAAATTGTAATTAAATTTTATTATTAACTTGCTTTTAAAGATATATAATTAATACACAAATCACATTATTTAAAAATTATTTTAATTCAAAATCAATTTTCAAACATTCACTCAAACTCACAAACAATTTGTCAACTTGTCATATGTATGATCCAAGTTTTCATTTCCCCGTTATTAATTTTTTTAAGCCAATCCCTCACAAGTTTTACTGTTATAACTTATTGCTTTTCAAATAAAAACATTAATACATAAATCACATCATTTAAAAATTAATTTTAGTCAAATCAATTAAACCTCACTCTCAAACTCAAACAACTGTGTGTCATGATGCACCTTTTCGTTTCCCGTTTAATTTTTCAACCAGTCCCCCACCCCCCACCCAATATTTTGATGTAAAAACAATTTATTTTAAAGGTCAGGTATCTTTTGCAGTTCAAAAAAAACTGCAGAGAATCGCCATCTATGATTTTAACTATTACTAATTGAAATCAAGTGTGGTGGACTTACATAGAAAAGAAAAAAAATATCTTTATTCTTTTTTTTCTGAATCATAATATTTATTTTGAATTAATTAATTTGAATTAAGTCAAATTTAACAGTTTACTTTATGTCAAATAAAGGTTACTACTTCTATATGACATCAGAAAGAAAGAAAGGCAGACACACGTGCCGACATGATTAATTGAAATTGCTCAACTTGCACCATAATTATCCTTTACAAATATTATAATTTTCTTAACAGATGAATCAGTGATAATTGATATTTTACTAAAGTTGGTCGATCAAATTAATCATCATTTAAATCAGTAAATATTTTATATTAATAACATAATTAACAAAAAAATCTTAAATAATTAAATTGAGTTCTCTTTTCTGAAATATTATTTTAAATTTAAATTAATTTTGTATTTACTAACATGCCCTTAACTTAAAAAGTTATTAAACCTAGATTTGCATAATTAATTTAAATAACTTTATTTTAATTTAACAATTAAATATAAGGATATCATTAATGCATACAAGCTCTGAGAATTTTCTAATAATTTTATAAATTTATTTTGAACTAAAAGACCATTTTGTCCCTAGTATTAAGTAAAATACTATAATAGATTTAGTAAATACAAATAAATTCCAAAATCCAAATTTATTAAAATTATAAGTAATCATCAACAAAATAGATTGTTATAAGTCAGTAAATATTTTTTTTCTAATTGTAAAATGATTATTTTACCCTTAATAAAAACTTTCACAAAAATAGTCATATTTAGCTAATTCTATCTCCAAATTAATTTATTGAAATAGAAAACTTAGTCTAAAAATATTTTTTCATATAAATTACCACAAAATCATATAACAAGAATTTCAAAAATGTGAAAATATAGAAATCCTTTGTAGAATTTATTTGAGAATTTTAGATATAAACTAGCCTAAATTGACCAACTTTTTGTAAAATTTATTAAAAAGTTATCTAATTACTTTTATTAAGCAAATTTAAACCATTTCCCCCTATGCTTACACGATGTTGGGGCAATCGATTTAGTGCAGAATCTCGTGTTTGGTCCCTGTTGTATGAGAATTTTTTTTGGATAACGATAATTATAATATTACAAGCTATATTAGTCTTTAACTTAATAGATTAAAGGATACTAATACTGAAAGCAAAAAAAATCATGAAACAAACTTTAAACCACTGGAAGGAGGTGAACTATTAATATTCAATTACCATTTGATTTTCAACATAATTAAAATTAGGGTTCCGGATCATTTGTTTGGTCTTGAATATTTAAAGTAATTATATAAACATAAAGATAAATGTTACCTTAATTATATTTAATGATAATTATAATAATTAATTCAATAACGTACTCTAAAATAATCTAATTATTTTAATTTAAAATCATTTTAATTACCTTATAGATATACTAATCATAATTATCTAGTTAATTCAAATTAAATATACCTTTTTAATAATTAATTTAATTAATATAGCTATGAATTTTATAAATAAAAAATAGAAAATCCTGTTGCATTACGATAAATAAATAAAAATAAATGTGATGTTAACTAGTAGTGTTTGCTTAGGTAAAGAAAAAGCCTCTTTATATATCTTTGTACCCATTAATATATGCAATTGGTTAATTAGAAATAAACTCAACTTCAGCGGTATGATTTTCCCCCTTTCTGAGCACGTATTAGAATTTTTTTCTTAATGCAGAATGTTTCTATTTATCGAAAGGAAAATAAGAAAAAGAAATATGAAGATAGTGAAAATCAAAATAATTTCGCTTGGTGGTTGATCGCGGACAACGATTTGATAATAATAATCGTGAATAATCTAATATATATTTTTATAGAAATTGTATTGAGCTGTGATATTTTCCCTTCCAAGTATATAGGCAGAAAAAACATGCTTTCGTCTGTTCCTATACTTTCTTCTTTTTCTTAATGCAGAATATTTCCATTTATCGGAAAGAAAAGAAGAAAAAGCAATGTGAAGATAGTGAAAATCAAAATAATTTCGCTTGGTGGTTGATCACGGACAACGATTTGATAATAAGCATAATCGTGAACAATCTAATATATATATTTATAGAAATTGTAATCTATCTATATATATATATATATATTAGAATAATAAACTTCATTTTCAAAAAATATTAATCATTGATAAAAACTTCAATTTTATAATAGTCATTCATATTTTTTTTATAACATATGTATTTAATGAAGAATTAATTTATTCGCATTAATTCTATATTAATTTTGATAATCAAAAAGATAATATTTTTATATTAAGTAATAATATATTATTTATTATTCAATTTTCATAATTAGATGTTAATTTTGAAATCAAGTAGTAACAATAAATATTATAATACTACTTATGCATATTTTTAAAAATTAGCTACTGTAAAATATATTTCATGAAAAGTAATATTACTTAATATTATTACAGAATTTTATATTTAAATATTAATTTTGATAATTGATATTTAGTAATAACATGTCATTTATTATACAATTCTGATAATTAAAATTTTATTTCTGTTAAACAATGATATTAATTAAATATTATGAAATAATGAAATAAATATGATATATGTAATAAAATATCAAA
>PYAF01004503.1:4092127-4107345 GCA_007407185.1 Glycine tomentella
ATATAATAATTAAAAATATAAATTAATAAATTAATTATTATGTGCATATATCAATATAATTTATTTTAAAATTAGTTATTTAAATAAATTTTGCTGACAATAATAATTAAAATAATCATTTAAAAGTAACGTGAGTAATTAATGAATATTTGAGTTTTTAATATGTGATTTTGGTTTTTTTTTTAATTTTTAATCAATGATTTTAATTTTTTTTTCGTAATTTTTGGTCTTCTTATTTTAATTTTTTTTTTAATTTTGATCAAATCCTCAATTTTACATATATTTTATTTCTCAATAAAAAAATATTAATTATCGTCATCAATTTTTACAAAATTATATTTAATATGTGATGAAATATTTTAAAAATTAATTTTATCAATGTGTATATATATATATTATATAAATACTACATACAAATATAAAATTATATATTTAATCCAACTCGTACATGATGCACGAGTTTAAAATCTCTGAGATGTAATCTTTTCCTTCCAAGTATATAGACAGAAAAAACATGCATTCGTCTGTTCCTATACTATAATTGTAAATTAATTGCATATTACGAAGATGTCACTGAAAACCTCTTGGCTACCTTTTCATCTTCCAACAACGTGCATATAATACTCTCTTGTTACACTTCAACTGCTTTAACGCTAAGTTTTCTAATTAATGTGCCAATAATTGTTTTAAAACTGATAGATGACAACTATTCTCTGGTAATATCTGATGTTTTTTTTTTTTTTTTTTTTATATAGATATACTAGTATTTGTTAATGAAAGAAGTATATTGTGTAAGCCTCTGAGATATTTTATTCGTGATATAGAGCAAAAAGTGTAACACAAAATTTAAATATTGATAAAATCCTATCCTTAAAACATGAAATAAATCCTAAAATACTGAACAAATTCATAATATTTTAAATCTAAAACAATATCCTAAAAATTTAAAACAAATAACAAAATTTTAAAAGATAAACAAATTTATTTCTTTCTAAACTAAATATATGAGACAAATTCTTAACAATATCTACTATGTAGACCTCTATATATACCCTGCCCTTTCACTCCACATTACAGCACAGATATTTTCTCAAAGGGAAATAGCACCATTTGGCATTTTACAATTTCCAAGCTATGGCCAAATCAACTGGGTCACTTGTCTTTCTCTCTATTTTCACTTTGCTCCTCTCTTGCAACTTAGGTAATTTATTCTTGGGTTGCACTTCTAAAGTTCTCTTCTATGCGAATTGTCTTTTTTAAAAATATTCATAATTTCCATGGAAAGTTTATATATCTTTAGTTATAATATGTTAATATGATTTTTCTTGTTCCTTTAAACTAAATTCCGATACCCACTCCACAATGCTTAGAATTTGCATAAACTTTAATTTATTTTGACCCTTTCTAATGTGTTATTATTATTCGGTTGACTTGTGCAGGAGGGCACTTGAAGTTTGTTAATGGAGTGGTAAAAATTAAACACCTCAATTAAGTATCTTTCCATGTATATAAAAAATTCATGAAAGCTCATAGTTTTGTTGTTTTAATTTGGTGATGAAATACAGCTAGGGCAGACAAGTTGGTGCGTAGCAAAACCTTCAACAAGTGATGTTGCACTGAGTAATAACATTGAATATGGTTGCATTGCCTTGGCTGATTGCAAAATGATCCAACCAGGTGGATCCTGCTTCAACCCCAACACTCTGTTAAACCATGCCTCTGTTGTCATGAATCAGTATTATGCAGCTAATGGCAGAAACACTTGGAACTGTTACTTCTCTGGCTCTGGTCTCATTGTTGTTAGTGACCCAAGTAAGCTATTTATGTGCTACTAATAAGACAATTTATGTTACATTTATGTTTTGTTAAGAAAATTGGTGGAAGTATAACATGTGATTTATTTGCAGTGATTATTAAAACATTTTATTTTTTATTTTTTTTGGGATTCTGAACTAGTTCATTTTTTTTTCTTTGATCTACAGGTTACGATAACTGCACCTATGCTTAGCCAGAATAAACCGGAAAAAGATGTCTTGTTTAGAAATATATTAACTATTTTACTCTATAGGCTATGTTTGATTTCCAAAGTTTATTACTACATTGAGTACATTCTACTAGGTGCTGTAAGGAATAGGAAGTTTATTATTCACTATTGTGGTCTTTGTATTTCATGAAGATTGGTACTTTGTTATTTGATTACCTAATGAAAATATACTAGGTTTCAACTATAAGATTACTTTTATGGCTATATTATTGTCTCTTTATTCCATGTTTACTTTGTCTGTATTTCATGACTTGACTAAAATAAACAATACAAGGTTTCAATCGCAAAGAAATTAAAATTAAAAATTCAATAGCAAAAAATAAATGAAATGGGGCATTCCGAGAATTGAACTCGGGACCTCTCGCACCCTAAGCGAGAATCATACCACTAGACCAAATGCCCTTTGCAAATGGTTTGTGAAAGTTAGTTAATTTAATTAATAAAATACATGCCTTTTTATTTGATAATATTAATTGTACATGGGTTATTGTCAAATCCATCGCTAGGATTTTAGTTTTTGTTATGTTTCAAATAATGATGTTAAATTAATTTTAAATGACTTAATTTTCAGTTTATAGCTCGTTGTATAACATAATAAATTACCTAAAATCAATAAAGACAAGACAATCAAGTCAATAAAACATCTTTTTACTGCTTCGATGAAACAAAATTAAATTCCTAAATTTACTAAATATGTTTAAACTCAAATGGATTTTACAAACAATTGTTTTAAAAAAAATTTAGAGAGAAATCAAATTAACAAATTTTACAGTTGCACTGATCTGAGGAATTAAAATTACCACTTTTTACGCTTCGTCATATGGCTCTTACACTTTCAGTTTTTCCATTAAAAAGCTTTTTCACCAAATTTTGAAATTTTCTTTTAAAATTAACAATTTTGTTAACATCTTTTTCACTTTCATAGAAGTTTTTTGAAATTTTTCATCCCTCTTTCATTTGCATTTAATGGATAATTGGATAGCCTTTAAAACTGAATTTCTTTTTTTTAAAACAAGGTGGAAAGAAAGCTGAACAAACCAAACCAGAAATCAAATCAGTAATCCTCACGAACCAGAAATCAATCCGTATTTCTAGTCCCTTTAATGTATGTTTGGATGGATGAAAGAAAAATAGAGAAGGAAGAAAAAATTTAAAAATTGAATTGAAAAGAAAATGGTAAAAATGAAAATTTTAAATTTTTGTATTTATAAAAATAATTTTTATTTCATTTTTTCTTCTAAAACGAACCATAAAAGAATTAAAATACTTCTCCATTTAAAATGATTTTTCCTTTATCCAAGACGAGAATAGTTGTTGAGGACAAAACAATATAAATTTTTATATCAGGAACAAAGTGTATTCCAATGGAAAAGGAATGTATTTCGTGTGGAATTATTTGTTCGTGTCGTTAGCTCGCGTGACATTATCATAGTTACGTCACTGGAAATATGATTGATTGGTTAAGAAATAAGAAAAATATATTTTATTAATAAAAATTAACAATTAATATTCAATAAAAAAATATTCATAAACTTTGTGAGACAAAATAAGTTGTTTTGTGCGTGTTTAAGGAACGAGTATCATCAGATTCTTCTTTCCACATCTATCTATAAAATGCTGGCAAACATCAAGGCACCAGAAAAAAAAAATACCAAATTTATTAAGAGATCAAATTTGATGCTGTTACATAAATTTTCATAATTTTTTACTAATAAACTTTTATCCATCTAACTGGCATGATAATTTCATATAGTATAATACAGAATCTGATGTAGCATTTGCTTTCAATTGATCATATATTAATGTTTGATGATTGATGCATGGTATAATTGGCGTACGAATTGAATAATATAAATCCTTTGCTAAGAGAACAAATTAATATCTTTGATCAGATTATTGTTCCTTTATATTAGACGAGGGCCAAAGATATACAAATCCAGAAATAGTGCAACCCAGTTGCAACAGAATACTTATCTATTTCCAAATAGTGCACCCGATTTATTTTAGTTTATGTAATTAATTATATATGTATTTCATATGCATCAACTGAACTTAATTAAATGGATGGATTTATGTTAGGGGTGAAACTATGCTACTTTCACAATACTTGATCTTTCGAGTACTGTGATAATAGTAATGTTACAACTTTTTATAGATCTTTCTTTGAATTTTCTTACGAATTTATAGAAAATTATCAAATGAAAAAGTAAATGAATTTAATGTATGAAAAATATAAAACACAATTAATACTTATAATATAAAAGAAATTACAAAATTAGTAGCTAGACTGCTAGAGAATGTTGTAAGTTTGAATAAGATCAATGTTAATGAGCTAGATTTGCCGAAACACTGAATAAAATGCCATATTGATGTAGTAAAGGGTCAATTTCTTCAAAGTTAACACTAGTCTTCACCAAATATGATGTAGTAAAGGTAAGTTTTATAGCTGATTCCTAATATAATATAACTCATCATTTTTTATTGTATTCTCTTAAACTTTCTGAACTATAAAATTATTAATTAAAACTTTATTATCAATTAATTTCAGCACTTAATCTATGTTATTTTATCATTATCTTGCAATATGATTGTATCAAATTTATAGTTATAGTCATATTGGTGTTAGTTAATGTATGGAAAATGATAATTTCATACCTTAATAGAGTGTATACACTCCCTTGAGATTAGAGAAATAAATAATAAAAAACAATGATGAGATGAAAAATAAAATGAAAGAGATATAAAAAGAAAAACTAGTAATTAAGAAACCTATAATCTATCCTGAGAAAGAGCTAGCTGTTAGGAAGATTCTATTAATTCATGTAATGTCTGCAAAATGAGGTGAGCACGTTAATTTGCTTCACTCTCTTTTATAATTTGGTGTTCTAAACTCACTTTCCATGATCTTTTATTCATGTTATTTGAATAAATTCAACCGAACCTTTAAGTTAAAGGGAAGTGATTGTAGCATTGTAATTAATATATTTTATATAGAATCTGATGTAGAATTTGATTTCAATTGATATCTTATCCGCATGATTTGACAGTACTAAAATTGGCATACGAATAATATTTATCCTTTGCGAGGCGAACAAATATGATCTTTGATCAATTCAAGCATTAATGCTCCTTTATCATCCAAGAGAATATATATTAGATGAGGACAAAAGATACATAAATCCGAAAATAGAGCACTGCAATATATGTTAATGGAATACTTGTGTCTTTCAAAATATGCTTACCCTAGCTACAAAGGTAGTCACGGAAATTAACTTTTTTTTTTATAGCAAGGTATTATCGGAAGCTATGAAACTAATTTTTTAGATGTAAAAATTGTTAAAGTAAATTTTGTCTCTTTCAACAAAATACTCTTCATGCTGCACAATCAAAAAATTGAATCCTATCAAAATGCTTAAAAAAATCCAAGTGTATACAAATTACAAACGGTAGTAACTTGTTGGCATTAAGTATAATATGCTTTGTGAGATGAGAAAGGTTACATTAGATTCTCCTTTCCGCATCTATAAAACGAAAGCTGGGTTGGTAGCAAATTAACATCAAGGCAAGCAAAAAATAAATAAAACACTAAGATCCTTATAAGTTTCCTCGATCGGCCAAAATATGTCTGGTTTCTTTAGCAACCTCTTTGGTTTCAACGGAAACAACAATGGCACTGAGGATGCCTTTAAAAACTCAGGAGGAGGAGGACAAGACTTCAAGGACGCGGAGTTCAACACTGGTGTGCAAGTTGCCCATGGGAGACACGCTCCTTGCAGTGGTAACAATGGGACTAAAAGTGCTTTTAACAACTCTGGTTCGGGAAAACAGGATTTCGGAAAAGCTAAGTTTAACACTGGTGCAAGGTACTACTAATTTATATAAGACCTTCCTCGTGGAGGGGCTGGGCTTCCAAAACATATTTAATAATCATATATATGGGGAATAAAAAACACAAGTTCGTGCTCATTTGTGGGTCGTGTGTAATTATATGCTAATAATTATGATACTGGAGCTAGAGCTCTGTGTACTGTAATTGTAATGGTGATGTAATCCAATCTAATTATATATGCTTTTATAATTATATGATTACTCTTGCAGTATTTTTTATTTTATTTTCTATTTTGCTTAAAAGGGAAGAAATTCCTTACATTCTTTTCCTACGTGGGAGGGTTATCCCATAAAATCATACCGCAAGGACATGTTACAAACACTTGGAGGAGACTGAAAACCAAGTCATATATGGACTATTGTCTGCCACATCTTAGCATTATTTTGAGTTTTTATCTAACCTTGATTTGTATTTTATGTTCTAAATAATTTTTCAAAAAAATCTCATGTTTCTATCGTCTGCCACATCTAAGTATATTGATAAATTTGTACCCCATGTGTTGTGTGGTAATACTTAATTATCTTCTCAGAATGAAGGTGTTCCAGTACTATTTCATATACATTAACTGCAAAGACATTAATCACAGAAATTATTATCTTTGTGTGTGTGTGTAGGAGTGCTTTTTAAGTATTCACTGGTACGTCATGTGAATTATTGAGTTGATACAGTCAGATATATATCAGACCTTTTCATTTTGTTTGTTTTAACGTATATTAATTTCATGCGATTGGTGTCATTAGTTTTTAAAAGTAACTATTAAATCATTTTGGATTAATCTAAAACTTACTGATCGATATGACCTATACGATAAGAAAATTTAATCTAACAGGAAGATTTGAAATAAAATTATTTAACAAAGGTGATTTAATAGTGCGAGCAAGTATAGCTTCGAATGTCAATCTAGTTGGGATTGCAAGCTTTGTCATGAAGTTAGCTAAACTTGGTTTATTAAAAAAAAAAAAAGTAGAACTTCCATTGAAGTTAACACCTGTGCAGGGTCAGAGGTATATTGTAGGTTGGGCCTTGGCCCATATCATTTTTTTATTTATTTTAAAAGTTTAAATATATATGATATGTTATTCTTAATACTATTAAATGGAAGTGTTTCTCGAGGTAAGTCTAGCTTGATCTCCAGCCTTTTTTGAAGATACCTTTGGAATTCAGTTCCCCATCGGGTTTACTAATTATAAGTAAAAAAATTTAAAATAAAATGCATCTCATATTCTTTTTATTTTAATTCAAATAATTTTTCTGTCTTTCATTATTTTTTCTTTCATACAATCAAACTTACCCTGCATATGAGGCAATCATTTATGACGAAGTCGTTACCAAATCGCTCGTATACATTGGTGGATCCAAGTATGATTAAGGGAAGATGCAGGAGTACTCGCTAACTTTTAAAAATGGAAATTTAAGGAACTGCTTTATAAACATATATATAAAAATAACATTTCATTTAGTTTTACTCATTATAACTAGTTATTTGGTTTTTAATTAGCTGTTTTAATTATAACCTCATTTTTATATTTGTAATTTAGAAGAAAGTATAAATATATGTTTCCCGCATCCCTTTATAATTATTGGGAAAAAAAGTATACAAGATATGTTCTAAAAAGTTTACACAATAGTTTATCATAATATATGTATGATAAATTTATTAATTTTTAAAACAATTTTTTAAACTAATTCAACTATAATTTATGATTAGATGACACTGTAAATACATAAGTATTAAATTAAAAAATAATCCCAAAATAATTATAATTTAACTTTTTATTATAACATTGATTATTTTTCTCATTTATATAATATAATGAAATATAAAATCTAGAAAACAAGTAATGATGATATAATATTCCTTTTGTAAAATTATTTTTTTATTGTTTTATTTTCTTTTTAAAATAATTTAAGATGATAATTATTTTGAGACAGAAAAAATTTATTATTATTATTATTATTATTATTATTATTATTATTATTATTATTATTATTATTATTATTATTATTATATGTTTGTTCCTCCAATTTTTATAATTTGAACCGATGATCCAATTTTTAGCATTGCCCAATTTAATGTTTTATTGCCTTTTTTCTCCTATGATTTATTCCTTTTTACTTATTAGGAAGTTTTATGCTTTATTTACTTGGGCATTTCATTTTCTTTTAGCTTACTACACTTAATTTTAATATTATGTTTATATTTTTATATGTATAATAATATTAGTTTTTATTTTGTAAATAAATTACACATGCAAACTCCGTACCTAGATACGTCACTTTTCGTATATATCCACTCTAGTAAAGTTTATGTTTGAGATATTCAATTGTTAATGTCTTGGTGTGAGAAGTCTATGTTTTAAATATATTGTTAGAATCCAGCCAAAAATGGATTGGGTTGGTCTAATTTACTAAAAATTGGGTTGGATCGGATTGATCCATTTTTGTAAAATAGATTGAAAGTATTAACATGTCCCACTTTAAAGTAGGTTAGTGGGCCAGCTCACTTAAAAAAAATATTATTTTAAAAAGGTCAACAATATAAATATCAACAACACCTTTATAGATGATCCAATGATAAAAAATAAAAGGTCAACAATATAAACATCAACAACACCTTTATAGATGATCTAATGATAAAAAATAAAAGAGACAGAAAGAAAGGGAGAGGGGAAGAAAAAAGAGAGAAAAAAGGGTGAAAGGAAAAAGGGAAAAAAACTAAAATAAGAAAATGACTAGAACATAGAATTACTAATGAGTTTAACCATCTACCAAGTTTCGATCGACCTCTACCTCTCTTTGTGTAGAGTTCTTGGTAATAAACTCTTATTCTTACGGAAGCATATAGTGATCGTCTCATAACGTGCCTAAATCACCTCAATCTATGCTCCCTCATCTTTTCAAATGTAATTATTTATACTAAAAATTAATAATGTATTAACTCAATCATATAACAATGATTTTAATAGAAAATACATGCCTAATAAAAGCAAAAGCAAACAAGAAATAAATATCTAACAATAATTTTCAATTAGCTCATAAGTTTTAACAAATTTTTAGAAATTTGTTTCACAATGATGGAGACAATCAAAGCATATTTGTACATATAGTATAACTCATTATTAGGTTTCAAACAAAAATATATTAAGGTTAAGGATTCAAAATCACTTACTTCTTCTTAGTCACCTCCCTTTAAGCCACTTATTTAATTATATATTAAATATTTTATTGTTTTTTTATTGGTGGACTGACCCGACCTTAGTCCATATTTGACCCACATTTTTGTGGGTCGAATTGACCCGACCCATTTAATAAATATGGACTCAAAATCTTAATCCGATAATTTTTTTTTGTGGATTAAACGGACGCACATGCTGGATCAAACCATTATGCCATTCCTACTCGATAGTAAGTGATATCATCAATATAACGTAAATAGATAGCGTACAAATCTTACTTCATTAGTTAATTTTTGATATTGAATTAAACATGTATAATGCTAAATTATAAGATATGCTAATATATTGAAATTCCGTTCCATAAAAAAATTTATCCCGAGTTATAAGCTTCCTAATCCTAAGATAATTATATTAAGACAGACTCTTTCGAAATCTTAAGAAATCTTAAGAATACGCAGAAGTTAATGTATAAATAATTTTTATGAAGCCTTTTTGGTTTGAATTTTTCTTCAGTTACATGTATTTTTATATTTTAAAAAGCTAAACTGACTTGTGCGTTTTCACCCCTTCACTATTTTAATTGTAACAATTGCAATATTGTGGTAAAAAATTGACTTTCCCCGAATCTTATCGAAATAAAGGGGTGTTTCGAGGAAATTCAGCTCCTCTGACAAATTGTAGGTACGGGTCACGAAATACCACGACGTTGCAAACACTGAATTTTGGTTTTTCATCCTAATCCTCGTTGGTAGTGGCCGACAGCGTAAGACGCAACGTTGTTTTGATTCTGTTGCAACTCCAACAAATAAAAATAAAATAAACAAAAAGTAAGAATTTTGATTCTCTTGACAAAATTAATTTTATAACTAAACATGCTCTAAAAGGCACAAATGGGAACGTGAATTTTGCTCACTGTGTAGACAGCCACATCATGGATTTAGGCACTAGAATTTTTTTAGTTATTAGGTTGGATGTGAGACTAATTTTTTTTATGTAATTTTAAAATGTTAACTTTGTCTAAACATTAATCGATCCATTAATATTTATGTAAATAAATTTAATAAAATGTTATTTCTAGTTTTATATAAAAAATATTTTTATTCAAATATAAAAAAGTAATTAATTTTATCTTTTTAATATTACTATTTCTAAAATATTTTTCATTAATTGAGATTTTAGTTCTAATAACTCTTTTTTTATTCTTCATATTAAATTGATAAGTTGAAAAAATATAATTTTTAATTAAAATTGATATATTTAAATAAATTTTTTAATTAACATGAATTGATTTTGTTTTCTTCTATTTGATAATGGAGAAAATAAATTTCACATTTTGAATCAATAAAAAAATCAACAGTGTCAAAAAATAAATTTTCAACAAAATTAAGATATTATTAATTAAATAAGATAATCATTTTAAAATTTTTAAAAAAATAGAAACCAATTTAAAAAATAGTAATGAAAGACCATTCTTATATTTTAGCCTTCTATATATTTATTTAATTTATTCTACCAAACCCGACTCTTTCTTTAATTTGGTCACATTGATTTATTTTATTTTATTTGGTTCCTCTATTATTTAAAAGTTTAAATCGATCACTTTTAAAATTTTATTTATTAATTTGGTTTCTTAAAAACAAAGTTATCTATAAATATATCATTCTAATATAACAAATGTAAAAAAAAAATAAACATGTACAAAATTAACAATGAGTAATAATAAATGAATCATCATTTATTTTAATAAACATGTATAAAATCAACGCTTCTTACTTTTCTCTATTTCTTTCTTAGTATCACTTTTAAAATTCTATTATATTTATACTTTTCTCTTCTTTTTTTTCGCTTTCTCTTCTTCTTAGAAGTTGAATATCCTCTTGGGTGTCCACTAAACCTTTTTCATTGAAGATTAAACCAAATGTTCTAAGTGAAAAAGTATCAAAATCACACATAAAAAGTTTAAGAAAAATGAATATTGCAATTGAGACTTAAATCTTTGGATAAGATGACTTGTTAATTGAAACCAATACAAATTTATTGGTGATTTTAATTCACCTATCTATCTTTTCTCTATTTCATTTCTATTTATTTTAAAGCAAACATTTTTATTTTCATATTATTTCTCACATATTTTTTTTCTTCTTATTAGTTAAAAAAGTAAGGTTCAAGCCTTCAGGTTTGGTAGGTAGGTTTAATTGGTTGGCCGTTGCCATTTATACATGAGAAAATAAGCAATATACTTAAATATTATTTTACAGTGTTTGATGTTTTCAGTTCATAACGATCAATCTCTGTGAATTTATATATAATTTCTTCTTTTGGGGGGCTGGCATTGTAAGCTTGGGAAGAATGATGAATGAAGAACAGAGATTCGGGTTGGAAATACTGGATCTCATATGCTTTATTAGTTATTGCACATTCTCAGCCAGTATGTTTGGAAATCTATTGAAAAATGCATCAATGAATAATACTGATGCTAAAAGTTACTGAGAATAGATTCAAAACATGGATCCAAGTTACAGCCTAATTAAGTGGATATGAAATTAATGAAGCACACAGTTACACACCCATAGGTCTAAATAGTAAATACCACCACCAACAAAAAAAAAAAAGTAAAATTGAAAGCAGAGACACATGAACACATACACAACACGAGTACTT
This sequence comes from Glycine tomentella, assembly GCA_007407185.1. Lineage (NCBI taxonomy): Eukaryota > Viridiplantae > Streptophyta > Magnoliopsida > Fabales > Fabaceae > Glycine > Glycine tomentella. The sequence continues at coordinate 4,103,898 of PYAF01004503.1, forward strand.
CGTATATCAGTTAAACTTGAAACGGTCGAAACTCTGAGATCCGCTTCCGTTGTTGTTGAAGGAGTTAACGGTTCCAAAGTGGGCCACAGGGTCTGGTTTCCAGCAAGGTGCTAAACTAAACGCAACCCGTTTGCTTCTAGATCTGTCAACACAGCGAATCTCTGCGCCCCTGAAAGTTTGCAAGCCCGATCCGAGGTTGTTAAAGGAATTCCCAGTTCTAGAGCTCTTGATCGTTGCATGGCTGAAATCTTGTGACCCATTTTCATAGTTGTTAAAGGACTCTAGAGTTCCGGAGAAAAATGGAACAGTGTGATTTGCAGTGGGGTGGGGATTATTAGGGACAGAAGATTGTTGTTGCGAAGAAGAAGCAGAAAAAGGGTTGGGAATAATAGAGGAGTTGTTTTTGGTTGTGCTGCTACGCTTGTCATTGCTTCCATTTGCCATGTTGCTAAAGCTTAATTGATTGGTTGATCTTTCAACTTGTAAAGAAAAGGAGACTGGGATTTGGCTTTTGATTTTCCTTCCTTGCTATGGTCCTATGGATATGGATCCAAGAGAAACCAAACTATGTATGAAAGAATGTAAGTGTTCGCTGGGAGTACGAAACAACCAGGAAAACAGCTAGAAAGCTATGATATAAAAAATAATGGAAAACATGTTTTTTTTTTCCACCTAATTCATGATTTTGAGACATCAGAATGTAATGAGACCTTTTCCTGCGTTAATGTTACATTATAAAAGGATGAAACGATAGATAAGGGGTACTTTTTAAAAAAAAAAATCAGAGTAAAATTTAAATTAATTTTAAAAATAGTAGTAAATATTATGATTTTTGAAGGAAAAGTGTAAGTTATTTTCTAATTTTTTATTGAAATAGTAAAAAAAAATTAAAAAACTTTACAATTTTATTTTCATTTTGTTAACACGATTTTAAAGTAAGAAGAATTTTTTATTTATTAAAATTATAAAATATTTTATGACTTTAATTTGTTTTTTTGACTTTAAAGTTGTGAGAGTATTTTTTTTAAGTTGTAAATCATTTATGACTTTAAAATTATATATATTTTTTTGATTATTTAATAAATTAATGTATATATTTTTTAGTTTTATTTAATTACATTATAAAAGATGTAATGGAGAAGAAAAAAGATGTATAGGACAGAAAGAGAGAATGTGAGAGTAATACAGGGTTGTAGTTAGTGGATTGAGTCAATTAAGCATGAAATATGTGATTTTTTTTGGGTAAGATTTTTTAGAAATTATTTTAAAAAAGAAAATAAGAAAAAAAATGAAATAAATTTTTTAATAAATAAAAATAAATTTTTCATTAATTAATTTTTAAAAACTCACTAATAGAATTTTTTTAAGATAAAATAACATCTACAAATAAATTAATAAAAAATTTATTTTAATTTATAAAAAAAATATTTTATTTTCTTTTTTAAAAATATTTTTAAAAAAACTTATATCCACACAAACAAGTTATTACACACTTATTATCAACAATCAATATACGGGTACATACACTGCACAAATAAATAACTTGACTTCTAGTTGACACTTACACACTTATTGAGTCAATTGCACAAATTTAAATGAAGCCATAATAGTCCAATAAGAAAAGGACGAGTCACCAATTTAAATCAAGTCATTGAAAATCGGATTCCGTCATATCCGATCACAGATCACTTTCACACTACTTTTTTTTTTTTTTATCTAACTTTTACAGTTTATACAACTAAATCCTGGATCCGGATTTCATACGTTTAGAGAATCATTCAGACAGTCAAATAAGAATCATTTGATAAGACATGACGATTCATAAATCATTTTTGATAAATTCAATTTAAAAACACTTTTAAATTATTGATCATCTAAATATTTTTGACTGGATAAACAGATAATCCAAATCCCTAAATACTAATAGAGCACACACAGCATGTTAGGTGTGGGAGTGTGGCAGACTCTTGACAGTCAATGAATGCGCATGATTTCATAGAAGAAGAAAAATTCAAAGCAAAGTAGCAAGATTAGGTGTGTGTTAGGATGGGTATTATTCAAATTTATTTTGATTAAATTAATTTTGTGAAGTAATATAATTTATATTTGGATTTTTTGTTATAAAAATTACATTCAACAAATCAATATAAATTTTTTAATCTAACATAAAAACTACTCAAAATCAATTATAGATTCAGATAAATTTTAAAATCTTTTCCCACCTTAAATCAATCATCTTAAATCTAAAATTATTAACCCAAAATCAATTTTTTAATGTGAAATCAAACACATATTAAAACAAATTTTAAGAATTTTTTTAATTTAAAATTATATTGTTAAACTTTTTGCAGAGATTTTAGACTTTTTTGGCCAACGTACTTAGTCTTGTTTGCTTAATTAATAAAAAATAATACAAAAAATAAAATATTTTAAAAAATCTTATAATTTTTTATTACTTAATGGATCCCACTAGCCAACATAAGCCATCACTCTATCTACTTTCTTAATATAAGATCCTTACTTTTTCAATCTAAAAACTCTACAAATTTTATTAAATAAGTCTCACAAATAGAATCAATTTTCAAAAAATAAAAACTTTGAAAAATAATTTTTAATAACCAGATATAATTTATTTTTTATTTCTTAAAACAAGTTAAAAAAACTTTTTTAAGCAACAGTAATTTAGATAAAGACATTAAAAAAATAAAAAGTTACTTATTATATTAAAATAAAAAAATTTAACAAATAAATTTAAAAAAAGTAGCCCATAACCACACATCATTATGTTTTCTTATTTATTTTTTTTATTAATAATATAAGCATTCCTATTCAAGATTCTACTAACAACATATGTTTAACAAGCACCATTTTGTTGCTTATTTACTCTAATCAATACTACTGTTGCGGATAGCCTAAACGTCCTCCCTAGTTTTTTTTTAATAAATTGGGATGGAGAGGAAACAAATGGAGAAAAAAAATGTAAAATGAGATATAGAAAAATATAAAGAGACAGAGAAAAAAAATAAAAGAAATTATATGAGAATAATATATATATATATATTAAAAATACCTGAATTTTTATATTTTTAATCAATTTTCTGTCCATAATTAATCTTTTAATTTTTTTTGAGATAGGATAATGTATATTTCAAAATAGGAACATTCATATATCAATTCAATTCAATAAAAAATATTTTAAAAAACAAATTAAGTAAGTTGAAAGTTTTCAAATAATTTACAAATCAGGTTACTAGTTTAATTATCAGTACTTTTCTAAACTATTTAAAAATATTTAATTAGGTATTTTACAAAACCCTAATAAAAATATGACAAGACCTAATTAAAAATGATATTACGTTTAAGGACTTAATTATAAAATTTTAAACTGTGGGAATCCATTTAAAAATTTCTAAATAATTTGTTTTTTAAAATATTTTTTATTGAATTG
>PYAF01004503.1:4111742-4122340 GCA_007407185.1 Glycine tomentella
TGGGATTTCGTCGGGCTTTATAGGGCAAAGGGGGCCAAACACGCCTGGCTAGGGCGTGTTTAAACACGCCTGGCTTGGGCGTGTTTAAACACGCCTAGCCTGGGCGTGTTTGGTGACCCCAAAACCCTAAATATTGGAAAAATCGCCCCCTTTTGCTAATTATTGATTAAAATTGTATTTTTTTGAAAAATTAGCCTGAGAATAATCCCTCAAAATACATAGATTCATTTTAGAAATTAATATCAGTTAACATATATTTTTTCATATATATAAGTTTCAAGTTTAACATCTGATAACATATTTAAAAACATAATTATCTACTAATCATATTCCATATCATACAATGCTGATAGCACACCTAAGGACATTGCTTCAAAAGAAAGTTTTCCCAAATTTATCATAAAACAATAAAAGAAAAAGTACATTACATTCATAAAATTATACAAACATTTTTTTTTAATCGTTACAGTAACTTCTCTTATAGAAGTGTTAGTGTAATTATAAAGGGATATTCCAAATATTTTCATATGACTCTTCACGATTACTGATGTTTTGAAACTAGAGATACAACTTGTGCTTAAATTGTGCTTCTGGTTACCATCATCATATGACTTATCAATATTGTTTGGTCAGCCAATGACTTTCACAGTATTATAACCTTCATTGATGGTATAAATGATTTTGAAAACAATTTTTTATTCAAGGATCGAATACAAACTTATATCACATAAGTATCTACTTGCGTAGTTGCGTCTATAAAAACTTAAAATGTACTTAAGTAAAAACAATTAAACACAAAATATTAATATATATGTCTCTAAATTATTTGGAGAAATTTAATTAAATCCTTGTATATTTTTTTTAAGTTTTAATTAGATCCCTAAATTCTTAAACTTTTTTTAATTGAGTTCTTAAACACATTTTCGTTAGAGTCTCCTTAAACTCATTGAAAATTTTCAAATAATTTATAAATCTGGTCACTAGTTTAACTATTAAAGATTATTACTTATTTATTTTACGAAACCCTAATAAAAACATGGTAGAACCTAATTAAAAATAATTTATAAGTTAAAGGACTTAATTACAAACTTAAAAATAAGAAATTCAGGGTAACTCACCTTTGATTTTAGTTTTATTTTCTAAATAAGTATTTATAAATGCGAAATTACTTCTCACGCCATCGTTTGGGTGAAATTGCAAGACCCTGTCCCTGTGTAGTGTGTAGTCACCAAACAAACATGGCGAAAAAGGCAAAAGGGTCTCACTCTGCTTCTTCTGCCTCTGCATCTTCTTCTTCCGAGTACCCATTTCTCTTCACTTTCTCTTTCTTTCTCAATCTCCATTCCTTACTCTGTTATGTTTCACTTTCTCTGTGCTCCCCTATGGAACCTAGAAAAGGAATGGTCAAATAGCAGAATAAAGTTTTGATTTTTTGTATATTTTTCCAAAATTTTGCTATGTCCATGTGATTTCTCTCATTTGGGTCAATGTGTTTTTCATAAGTTTAGTTACTTGATTTTTTATTGTCACTATACTTTGGATAAATTTTTCTCCCTTTGCTATTCAACGTGTAGTTATTAAAGGGGTAAATTTCTGTGAAGAAAGACACAATTGTTATTCTGTCGTCATTTTTTCTGTGTTGCATTTTGTAAGTGTTTGTATTTTTTCAAATGCTGGGAAACTGAAGGTGGTCGTTTGAGAATACTCTTTATTTCTTTTGATGGAGTTTTGCATCCCTTGAGAGATTGGAATGTTTAATTGTTCAAAAGTTGAGGAAAGAAAGGGTAAATAGAAAAGTTGGGTGGGATTCTGCTTTGATATTTATGTTATGGATTCAGACTTTATACCAGAAACTGAATACAATGATGGCATTTTGAAGTTCTAATGGGTTTATAGGTTTACTCTTCTGGCTTCAAGTGTTGTATTTTTGAGGAGGGGGTGTTGGATTGATAATTACAGATAAATATGTTATTCTGAAATAGTTTCCGTAACTAAATGCTATGTTACAATGGATTTTTCAGCAAACTGGTGCTGAGGATTAAATCAAATGACGGAACCAAGAGATCAGTGCGGCAAACTAATTCAAGAAAGAAACCCAAAGCAAAGCAAAAGAAGAACAAACAAAAGTTTGATGCTATGAAACCCAAGAAACCTCCTACAGCTTTCTTCTACTTCTTGTACAGCTACTTTTGTTCTCCCTTTTTCTTTATTTATGCTGGTTACATGTAATCTTTCATGAGGTGTTAGCTATTCTTGGTGTTTCTCATGTGTTAGAATTGTTTGTGGAAAATGTGAATTTCATCAGAACTTAGCTAGTTTCATGTATGTGATTTCTAGATATCTGCTAGACCCATAGCTAGATTTGTATATTTTGAGTTTCTGAAATATTAAGCTCTCTTGAAACTGAATATTAGTAGGTTATCGTTAGAATGAACAAACTATGATTGATTTTATATGTTTACTTTCTTTTGCCATCTGGCTGATCCTTGGAATTTTAATTTACCTTTGGAGGTAATGTCATCTCTAAAGTAGATGGGATTCATTCTATTTAATGTATTTTCACTTTTCAATGTATGCATGATTTGATAGTAGAATATATTTAGCTTTAGACAAATAATACTGAGGAGGTCATTATTTGATGTTAGCATATATAAAACCTCACATCAATTTTGAATGCATAACCACATTATGTTCAAGAGTAAAAAAGACCATTCATCTTTAAACATGATTGTTGTGACATTTAAACATGCTTTTATTGTGATAGATTCCTTTCCTTGTTTCTAGCTTGTTTTATTGTTCTATGTTCAACTTCAATATACTGCTATTTACTTTATAGGTTATATGTAGCACTGCCACTGAACCTTGCATAGTGGCCATATTTAACAACCCACTGCTTCTTTCTTATATGGAAAGTCTTATCTTCAAAATTATTATGTTTACTGGAAGTTCTTTTTCATTCTTAAGGGAGGATTTTCGTAAAGAATTTCAAGAGCAGAATCCAGATGTAAAGTCAATGCGTGATGTATGTGTAGAATCCATTCTATTAGTATTTCTTCTAATTTATTATATATTTTTAATTGCTCAAGAAGCAAGATTGTTGCACAATTGATCATTTACAAATTCTAAATTTCTCAAAAAGCCAATGCAACATAAAATAAATTTGCCTGTTGTTTTAAGAGTTAGTGAGAAGTTTTTATAATTCTCTTTTTTTGTGAAACTAGCCAGCTCTATCATTATCATTTGCAAATTAATATAATTCTTTTTTGTTTTATTCTGCCCATTGTTCATTCAGATTGGCAAGGCATGTGGAGAGAAGTGGAAAACAATGACTTATGAGGTTAGTTTCCTTTCGTAGCCTCTCCTTTTTTTATTGACTTGAATTGCGTTATTAACTTATTATGATTGTGGTATTTGATGGCTGAAAACGGAGTAATTTAAGCATGTGAGGAAGTAGAACATTTTCTTCCTTTTAGCATATAGCTGTAATGCAGAAGTAGTAGAACTGTTTCCTCTGATTAGAATTCTAGGGTGAACTCAGATTTAATGCAGAACTAGATTAAGATATTGGGTACATGAAATTTAGCTCTGTTCTTCAGTTTTAGATATGGTATACTGAAAATTTATCACCAAAAAAAATATATGTAATTATCTTTAGTTTCTTGCATTGTTAAATGGTGGTGCCACGGCAGAATGGCATGGCATATTTTATGGTAGATAACATTGATGAAACTTTGGTCTTTAACCAATCTGAATGACATCATGTAATCTATTTAGCTGACTTCATATGGTGGGATAAAGCTTTATTGTTGTTGTTGGAAGGATGAAATAGTGTGAGGTTTTATAGAGCCTTGGGTTCCCCAACTACAACAACTACCTTTTTTGGTGTGTTTCTCCTAAAGTTTTTCTTAGTTCCCATGCTTATTTGCTGATCTTCATTCTAAATCAATATAGAACTAATATTTGAAGTTTGTTTCCTGTTTGGTGACTTGGCACAATGGAGCATGAAGTTTGCATATAGTTTATTCGTTTAGGTCTGAGCAAAAACAAAAACTCATTTTGGCCGAGTTCTAATCTGACAGGAGAAGGTACAGTACTATGATATAGCAACAAAAAAACGTGAAGAATTTGATAGCGCAATGGCAGAATTTAACAGGAAAATGGTATGCAATCTGTCATTTTCCTGGCTAGTGAGCTGACTCTTGTTTTTCCAGTTATGGAATATACAATTTATTTTCTGCTGCTTGGCAGGAAAATGGCGAGTTTGACGAAACTGATGATGAATCGGAGTTTGATGAGTAAAGCCACCTTATTTTTCTTACTAGGTTGGATCTGTATTAACTGAAACTACTTGGACTAACAGTTGTACATTCAGTTACCATTAGCTCTTTCTGTCCTTGTTGATAATTATCATTTCTGTGTGTCATATGTTAAATATATTTGTTGTATTTAGATGTTTAAAATGGCAATTTGGCATATATGTTGAGATATTGAATGCTTAGTAAAACGCTAAGTAGAAAGAGAACATAACTCTAGCACTTCATTGATTCATTTATATGTAACAAGATTTACTTGTGTCAACCTCGTACCTAGAGATACCTCCAAAATATTAGATTCGTGTGTTTTATTATGCAATAGCTATGCAGTGTTTCAATGTTGGAGACGAGTGATGTTTAAATTATAGAATTAAAGAAATATATAATTACAATAAAGATGTATTTTATAATATATGTTGTATTATATATATATATGTTTAAAAATTTATATTTTTAGAAAATATATGATATTGAATTGGACTAAAATGACTCGAATTATAATTTAAGCTTCTTGCTGAAATACATCAAATATAATTTCTTAAACTCAAATCCATAAAATATAACTTAAGGTTGGGTCGGATTAGTAGGATGAAAAAATGGCATAAACACTCTTAATAATCCTTTCACACCTTTTTTTTTTCTCTTCGCACAGCCTGCGCCTGCCTTTATATATATAAAAAAAATTACCCTTTTAGAGAAATTAGGTTCTATAATGTAAACAAAAATACCTGCCATGACAGCACAGAATGCTTTGTTTAACTCCTCTTCAAAAGAATGCTTTTTACAATGAAAAATGGCGTTACTATACATTGTCGTATACATCAATTTCTTATACCCAGACATACACATAAATATAAGAATATGATGTATACTATTTGTTTCATATTATTGTCAGTAATAAATCCATAAAAATAATTACTGTACTGACAAATCAATTTTCGTAATACAAAAACTACGGATAATAACTAGCATTTTTATCTGTTAAAATATTAATTTTTCTGTAGCAAGCAAAACCTTCTGGGCACACGAATTTGGTGAAAGAATAACGAACAATACATAATTTCACTAAGCATCCGTTTGTTTGCATTTGCATTGAAAGACAGTGAAAAAAAAAGAAGCTAAATGAACTATAAAATGATGTAAGATCCACAGTTTTACACTTTACTTTAATTCAAAACTTTTATTTCAATCCATTTCTTTTCACTTACTCTACCAAACTTACCATAAACTGACCAACTCCACCCATTCATGAAACAAAATTCCAATAGGTCACTAGTTCTTTTAATTTTTGGACATGGCGGGATCAACATCCACACAGGAACACAAATATTTGGAAGTCCAAAAAATATAAAGGACAAAGATATATGGAAACTAAAGTTCTTACTATTAAGAAAGGACCCAAATGTTCTTTGCATGTTTTATTCACTACCTACACCTCCTTCATCTGTTTCTTTCAACATAAACTACTGCCTTCGAGTTTCCACTTCATGTGTAGGGGATATCTGAAATGGTGTCTGCAATGAATTAGCAATGCTTCTGACCTCAGCAATCATAGCAACCACATCATTAAGTCTATTAACTGCAGAGCCTACACCCTGTGATTTGGAAACAATGATCAACAACTTGCCACCAGAAAGGTAGAATATTACATAGGTATAGTCAGGTTTACCAGTTTATGAATGCTATAAAAATTATATTAAGAAGAAATTTAATAACAATCCATACCACGCCAGCAGCCCCAGCTGTTATAGCCATAGGTGCTGTGACAGCGCTTAACCCTGATGAGCACATGACGGGGATCTTAACAGCTCGTGATATAGAATATGCTGCTGCTAAAGTTGGTGTTGCCTACAATCACCAGTGATTAGAAATTTGATAATTTAAAGAAGGATTCGTCATAATCAACTATCATTTACCAATGCAACAATCCGTATGAATGTAAAGAAACATTAATTTTTAATTGCTTTAAGGGATGAAAACGTAGCTTCAATATGAAGTTTGGGGGGACAAAAGAATTAACAAGCTATTTGGAATGCCAAAGTTGTAAATACAGTCAAGCACATCAAACAGAAAGGGCCAATAGCATATCAAGATTTGGAGTTCTGTCACATACAAGGGCGAATGCAGCACATCTCTAATATGTTGATTTATGTTGCGTAATGTCATTTAGGCACTCAATCATATATCTAATGTCCTGGACAATGTTTAAGCCATTTTTTTTGGCACTAACATTCTTCAGCTGAGATTTACATTTTCAAATCTCCAGCAATGAAGATGTAGGCAATAGGAAAAAGACATTCAGTCATAAGTGAATCAAACATATTTTTCTGGTTACCTTCTCAATCAAACCCATAACACCAGATTGTGTAGGATTAGAACATTTTCCTCCCTCAGTTTGAATAATATCTACACCTAATTGCTCCAGTGACTCTGAAAGCTTGACCTGTTAAGGATGTAAATTTATTTACATGCACAAATAAATATTGATAGTATCTACATAATTGTGCACTCTGAAATAGTCAAAATGCTGCTTGTAACCTGATCTGGGAGGCTTAGTGTGTGAGGAACAGTAACAGACAAGACTACAGATGGAAGTATCCTCCTTGTCTCCTTTGTTAGACCTAGAATCTGCAAAAAAGGATAGATCATTAAAAAAAATAAAGTGCAAGCTTCTATTTGTGTGTTATAATGGTAATTAACATTACTTAAGAGTTAGGAAGAGAAATTCAGATGGAACTATTTCTGAGAGGGAAACAGAGAGACCAGACAAAGGCCAAACATTGTGACTACACATACAAAATATTTTATTAACTTGCATACAAAAAAGGAAAAGAATCAGTTGACTAGATACTATATCTTTATAAATTCCTCGCTCTACTATCTAACAGTTGTCCGCTAATTATCTCCAAATACTCTATCTTTATTCTTTACTGGTCAATAAATATAATAGTACATCTTTATTATATAGATAACAAATTTTATTTTTTTTTAAATATATATACTGTGATCTGTATTAGCAGCTGACCCTCACAACCCCTTTCATTGCTTCTCTACCTTTTCCCTGCAGCACGGACACTAATACTCCGACATGTACATAAATATATAGATTATATATATTCTTGTTCCTTAAGTCTTAGTGGCTATCATAATCACTTTGTTTCTTATGAAGCAATCAAACAGGATATTTGTGCTCTGGGTGAAAAGTTTGACTTTTTGTCTAGTTGGAGTTCAAATCCATTTTCGCTCTAATATGTGGGGTTGACAAACATCACAAATTTGAGATTAATAATGAAATGCACTCTTTACCTTCTCTGGAGTGAAAATTATTCCCTTCTCGTAGAATGAATCATAGTTTCCAATCTCAACCTGTCGATGCCATTAATCATGTTAAGTAAAATCTCACAAGGTCCATTTTAATATCTAAATATCTAACTTTCATTTTGGAGTATGAGAATAGGCAAGAAGGTCAAACCATTAGTGCTCCTGCTTCAACTGCAGCTGGAAATGTTGCAGGATCTACAGAAGAAACACAAACCTGAAAGAAGGATCAAGCATAAATGGTTGAAGGAGGAAAGGATCAAAAGATTCAAAGCATCAAATTAATCTCCTGAGTATACTTGTATCTGCCAAAAAGGAGTTAAAATGCATTGTTACATAAGCAAATAATGTGGGTAGTTTAGATCATTCTTAATTTGGTCCCTATATATGTAGTGCATTCTTAAGTGTATTCTTAATTGATATAGGGACCAAATTAAGAAAGCGCTACACATATAGGAGCCATATTAAGAATACGCTACAGATATAGGAACTAAATTAAGACTGTACTATATGTATATGGATCAAATTAAGAATGCGTAAACAACCTCAAATGAAAATTCAACTTTGGGTCTTTGTTACTTGCTTCAATTGCTTTGATAAATATTATAGGTTAGAACAAAGAGACCTACAATCTACAGGAATTTCCAAAAGAAATTACCCAAAATTATGGTCATAAAGTCTAGCTAACATCGATTCTTCAACAATTAAGGATACATACAAAGTATAGTAATATACATGTTCAAGAAAAACTTTGTAAATGATTAAGACATCCAATGATTACAATAAACTTTATGCTAAGGAAATTTCCAAATACCTTTGCCCATGTCCACAAACCATATATAATCAGAGTGGATAAGACATCTATAAGAAAAGTATGAATTTACCGGACAAGAAGTTAAGCCAATGGCCAGCTTTACCAACTCAGGGTCACATGCTATATCCACGTGAGTTGCTCCACCCTGTTAGCACAAAGGATTACAAAACATACTCACTGACATTAGTATGTTAGTTTATATTGAGATGTGAAATATTTAACGGAGGAAATCATGAGAAGTTACTATCTGCAATATGGTCACTGGTTTTTTTATTAAAGAGTTATGCAAAGGCAGTTGTTGTCCACTTGTCCCAACCCCAAACACAAGAGCATTCTAAAATTCAAGAGTCAGCACCGAGGAGAATAATTCATATGCATAGATTTTGGGTTATCCTATGCATATGTTAGCTATCAGATACAAAACCAATGCATGGATTCTAGATCTTATTTTTCCGTGGATGAATCGTGCATGACCTACAAAAAAGAAACGGAAAAAAGTAACGAGAGAAGTGAAAAAACCTTGTCTGCAGCAGTGACAACCGAGGCAACATTGTCTTTATTGAAATTCTGCAGGCCTGAGATAATCTTCAAAAGAAGCCAAATGTTTGTTAGTATGCATAAAACAAACATACCGAAAATTTACACACAAAAGACTTAATAATGAACGAATTCAACAAAAGAAAAAAAGCAATATTCTTTACACCCTCATCAAAATACACCCCATATTTGAGCAAACTTCCTTGTTCTCATGACTTGTAGAGCATGCAATAAAATTGTATATATTTCAATGCAACTCCTTGATTAATGCTAATCTCTCTTCTTTTTTTCAAAATTTTAATTTTTATGTGATCCCTGAAAACTTTATCATCATCATACATGCATGCCGAATTGCTGCGCACAAAGATTAGCCTTAATGAACATGAAACAAACCAGCCCAAAGACACCATACACATGGAGAGAAAAAAGAACTACACTTGGGTGAAGAGAAGCAACAAAACGACAAAATGGAAGAGAAAGTAGTAAATGGATTTTTACTTTAGTTACACTTACCTTGAGAGCTCTTCGCTCGTTGAAATGCTTCAAGACATCTTCTCTGGTGGATGAGAGAATGGCTCTAGTAGTAAAGTATGTTCTTCTTTTCAAGGGTAGAGAACATGGCCTAAAAGTTGCATCAGCACCCACCAGAGGGTTGAGGTTTAGCTTTAGAGTGGTGTGATGAGAAGAAGAAGAAGAAGAAGAAAGTGGTGTGCATGTTAAGGAATGCATGTTTGTCTATTATCTGATACCGAAGATGTTATCTCTGGAGTGATGAGCAGAACACAACAGATAAGATTGCTGGTTTTGTTTGTAGCTTTAAACTGTCATGTTGGTCAGATATTTTGCATTTTGAGGGTCACTTCGGGCACTGCTGAGGTAATTAAAATTGTGGTGCTGTGTGCAAAAATAATGACCACTCTCATTGGCACTCCACGAGGCAGCTTAATTGCCTAACTTGGAAAAATGGTACTGTTTTCATATGAAATTTCATATTCCTATCCCAAGGTAACAAGAGACAAATAAAAGGTGTGATAAACTATAGTATGATACAGTAATAAGAAAAATAAACTACTAACTTCGTTCTTTAAGAATCAATCTTTTAAACTTGTTTTATATCATACTCAATTTTTATTTTCTCATCAATTAATTATGTGTAAACTAAAAAATACTCTTAATTAAATAAGAGAGAAGTTATACTAATATGTATTTATAAGAGAGAGAAACATTAATAATAATAATAATGGTATATTTGAAAAATATAAATTTAAAATAAATTTATTATTATTAACTAAATTAATTATTTTTTTAATCTTGGTGAATTAAGTAATTAGCTCTTATTCGGTCAATCCCAAAATAATTGACTCCTATATTTTATACAAACTAAGAAAAGTAATAAATAGATAAAAGAGAATGGTAATTTTATAAAATTAATCTTATATCATCATTAATTTATTTGTAAATTTTGTTGTCCATAATTAATATTATAAAATATATATAAATGAAAAAATATAATTAATATTACATTCAAAAACTAAAATGACAATTATTTTGAAACAATTTTTTTTCTCTTACACAACAATAATGGAGAGGAGGGAGTACTACCTTCATTTATATTT
>PYAF01004503.1:4122440-4134161 GCA_007407185.1 Glycine tomentella
AGATTTCTCATGACTTTTTTTTTTCGATTTTTTATACTCTTTATAATAAATATTTTCTTTTTTTAGTTTTTTAAACAATGTTATTATGGCATTGGTTAAAAAGACTTTTTTAAAAAGTATATAAATTTATAACAAATTTATTATTGTAAACTAAATTAAATATTTTGCTTAATTTTGGTGGACTAGGTAATTGAATAATATAATTTATAGTGTGATAAATTTTAGTTGTCGTTATTATAAATTAATTATTTCAAATTTTAAAAATTAACGAATACTAATGTTAACAAAAATGGAAGAAATGACCAAAATAATTTTTTTAAAAAACATAAAAAACTGAAACGAGACATTTAAAATTTAATGAACCAAAATTAAAAAAAAAAAAAAACACTTAAACAGACGAAAATGATATTTAGAAAGAAAAACATTTGATTGACATGTGTGAGTGACCACGTACACCAACTATACACAAATATATTGTTGTCATGTTAGTTGGATGAAAATGCCTAAATATTGATGGAATAATAATTGATTTTTTCTTACCTACGTCTTTATTTCTTCTCCATCCATTAATTGATATTTTTTTATCTACCTAAGATAGCTCCAATGGCTTATCCTCATTAAAGAGAACAGAAAGTTATAAAAACTCTAAGGTTAGCTTTTGAAAGATACACATTACTCTAAAATATGTAGGCTTGAATGTCAAAATTCTTGTAGCTATACCTCCTCCGGTGTGGAACATGGGAGCTGAGACCACTATCGAAGGTTCCTCTCATTCCTCTGGAATTCACCATTGAATGATGAATTGATGATCACACTCTCCTAAGACCCTAAGATATGTGTAGAAATGTAAAAACGAGTTTAATCTCGCATGTTAACCCATTTAATGTTTTTCCTAAAATGGCTTAGTTGACCCGCCGACTTGGGATTTATTTAGTTATTTTATTTTTCTAAAATTGAGATATTTGGATGATTTATTATACAATCATTGTAATTTAATTGCATTTGTTTTATGGTTGATGTATATAATGGGAGCTTATGCTTTTAGTTTATTTTTTACTAAAATTTATTTTAATTTCTTATCTCTTAAAAATGTTCATTTTGATTATTTATCTCTTGAATTTGGGTCATTGTTGTCTTTATGAAATAGTGATAATTTTCAATGTTATGTCACAATTTTGAATTATATTTTACTAATTCAAGATATGAAATTTATCTCATTAATTTGCACCTGTATGAAAATTATGAAAGACAACTAGCATTCAAACCAACAAAAAAAAGTTTTAAATATGATCAAATCACATGAAAAGTGAGTTTCACAAATAACCAAAAATATGATAAATCTAGTATGATTTTCTTTTTCAACTTCTCATAGGACTCATTTTCTCACAATTGTTATTATGTTTATGACCCTTTTTGGAATGAAACTATTTGGATTCCATAGTTTTCATGTAGCTAAAATTAATGAGATAAGTTTCACATCTTAAATTAATAATAAATAAATAAAAATTCAAAAGTGAAACTTAAAATAAAAAATGACTTCAGAAGGACAATAATGACCCAAGCTTAAAGAGATAAAGAATTAAAATAAATTTAGTAACAATATAAAAGATCAAAAATATATTTTAGCCTGATTTTTTTTTTCTATATCTTTATTTATGTGGAGTTAACCTATGAATTATTTTTAACCTATATTTTCTTACAAATTTTGGAAGGTCTCTATACCAAGATTGAGTTAGGTTGAAATTTTTAACCTAACAACAACGAAACTCAGTGTATTTTTTAAACGAGTTAAGGATAATTTTTATTAGGTTGAATAAACTTATTCTGACACAACTAAATACTCCTTTCAGATCAAAATATAAGCAAAATAAATTAACTTGCACCCTTCAAGAAAAATAGTTAATATTATTTAATTTTGTACTCTAATAAAAAAAAGTTAATTCATTTTCAAAATACCCTTAACATTAATTGCATAGGACAAAAAAAGAAAATTATTAAAGATAAAACTGTAATTAAATCAAAGATATATGGGAGATACTATTATTAAATAGAAAAAAATTAATTAAAATTTATTTATATTTTAGTCCAACACATATTGAATTTGTTTTGCTTATATTAGAGTTTGGAAGAAGTATATCATCGGATAATAATCTAATTTATAATTTTATTTAGTGTTATGTTTCACATATAGAAAGTTTGAGAAATTGAAATTCATCTCATATTTTCTTTTTATCATCACTAAATTCACCCCTAAGTTAATAAAAATAAATATTACACATCGACACTCAGTGGTAGAGGCAGTAATTTTATTGAGAGGAGGCGAATTATAAAAAAAAATTATATCATAAATAAAAGTACTTCGAATACAATACAAACCTAATATATAAAAAAAACTATTACAGAAATTAAAATTACTTTACTTAACTATTACTCTACTTGTTTTCATATTATTAAAATCATCTATAATTGAATTCGTGCTAAAACTCATTTAATATTTTTCCAATTTCTAAATCGCTCAACAACAAATGTATTAAGTCCAAAACGACCACTGCCTCATGAATTACTAAATAAATAACAAGGCAAACAAAATGCATCATCTTTGCTTGGAGAATACTCTAACCAAGATGGAAACAAATCAAATCAAGAAGAGCAAAAATGACGTCGATTCTTCTTTGGCGCAGAAAAAATGATAATTTTGAAGCTTACACTGAAATGGACCAAATTTAAGATAAGCAGAACGAATTTCATCTTGTTGATTTATAGGATATTTCCATATTGGAGGGCATAGTGCATGATCTCTTTCTAATAAAGTAAAATCAACTTCTTTAACCACCTCTTTATTTTCAATTCTATGAGACTTTGAAGAAGGAGTCTTGGTATTCAACAATTAAACATTAAGAGTAGACAATGACAAAAACTCACTATTCTTTCTCTTAAAACAAGCATCAATGATAGTAGCACCCTTCCCCATAATTTTTTTGCGCGTCAATCACAAACAATATCAAGTATAAATGGCAATCGCGTAAAGTAAATCACTGTTACATTTTAAATGAGATGCACACAGCACACAACACATTGCACAACATTAACAACTGAAATAGTAGTTTATGTTTTTTTTATTTCGTTTCAGATTTAACAAAAACGGATTAAGCTCAACATGGTAGGGGGTGCATATGTAAAAACAAGGGGCACGACTAACAATTAATTTTTATTTTAGAAGAATAACAACATGAAGAAGAAAGAGAAAAAGAGGGAAAAAGAAATGAATGAAGGGATACCTTAAAACTCTTTTCTTTCACTAATTTATCAAATGAAACAACTTTTTTGACTCCTTTTGTTCTCTTGGAATTTGTGTTTCTTTTTTTCTCCTTTGTGTTCATACTTATCTCGTTTATAGTGTTCTTTCTCTTTATTATTTTCCTTTTTATTATTATTTTTTTCCATTTTATCATCATCCTTTTTTTTCTGTTATCTCTATTTCCTATTTTATTTTTATTACATTTTCTTTCCTTTTTTTATATATATTTTTTTCCTCTTTTATATTTTTTTCTTTTCTTTTCTTTTTTTACTATTTTTTTCTCCTTTTATTATTTTTTCTTTCATTTTTATTTTTTTATTAATTTTTTTAGGAGGAGTGGTGGCTCACCCTAACCCCCTAATTATTTTTTTCTTTCCCCATTTATCTTTTTTTAATATTTTTCTTTTCTTTTTTTCTTTCTTTCATTTTTATTTTTTTTATTAATTTTTTTAGGAAGATGATGACCCACCTTAGCTCCCTAGTTCCACTTGTGTCTATACTTACTTAAATCATAAACTTTTAAATATCCCATTAAACTTTTTTAAATTCATGCACTATCAAGTCAAGATGATTTGATCACTGAGGTTTCTTGACGTTCGATTTGATCACTATTCATGCACTTAAAGCTTGTTTGGTATAACGTTTGAAACTATCAAACTTGAGTCTAGAATTAGTCAAACCTGATTACAACTTTTTGACTAACATATTGTCATCTTAATATAATTTAGTGAAACAACTTTGAATCTAAACACACTTGCATGAATGATGTTTCCAGGATGGTGTCCACAGTAACGAAATCCTTTTGGGTCGAAGGAATATCCTAAACACATTTTAACGGCGTTTCCATCTAGAATGATAGTATTAGATATAGATTTGCTTACCTCGAAGCGAGGAATTTATTTTCAAAAATTCAGGATTTTTAATTTTCTTGTAAAAAATGTTAACCAATATCCTAAACACATTGCTTAAAAAATTTGAAGTAAAAATATTTTTATCTAAAGACAAAAAAATTATGTTGTTCACTTATCTAATAAATATTTTTTTAATTTCTTAATCAATATTGTAAGAATACTGATTAATAGCAAGACTCTTATTATTAATACAGATTTTGCCCAAAACATAAGCCTGAGATCGATCGATCTTAACAGTTCGAGTACGAGGGTCATCAATGCAAAATCATGAATCTCAATATTGGTCTGATAGATTAGCCATATTTGACTTAGAAAACTACATGAAAATAGAAATAAAAATTGACCAAGCCCTTTAATTTATCCTACTCTGTCACTAATTATATGTATTTTTACTAATAATAAGATTTTACAACTTAATTAATCTGTGTCGCATCAATTATAATATATATTGTAATTAAAATAAAAAACAATAATGAAGAAGACGTGTAGTTAAATTTTTCCTTTAATTAACACCACCTGTCAAACAAGCACTGTAGCTACAGGAAGGGAAGGTAATACTTGAACACGCCAAGGAGACGTTTAACTCATCACAATTGCACTCTAACACAAGAAACTAGACGCGGAGAAAACTTACAAATCTAGAAATTATTAAACCTAGTTATTATTATACAGAACCAAGAGTATTCCAACTCAATCATTTAATTATAAGAAAATTATATTAGAAGCGTGTAAAGTAATCACACATTATATCTTCATCAAGCAGTTCAGTCAAAAAATAAAATCTTCATCAAGCAGTGTAAACTGTAAAAAAATGATTACTTATCTCTTAAGTTTGGAATTTAGAAAGCACTGGATTACTCTGTCCGCAATATCATTATCAACACTAACCCACCAACAGCGAAAAATTTTCTTAAGTTAACCTCCCATTTCTGTTCCATCCAAGCAAGCGATCGAGATAGAATCAATTTCAGTTGTTGAAAAATCTTAGGTCTATCTACGTACGTTTCATATGGAAGACTTATATTGAATTAAATTTTTAAAAAATACAATTTTAAGTAACACAAAAACCAAAAATCTTAAAATTTAGAAAGAGTTGAGAAGAGTGCTTAATGTTTTTTAAGGATTATCCATGAATCTGAAACAATCCTTTTCATTTCCGTTATAGACATTAAAAATACACACGGAGCTAGAAAGTTGATTACAGGCTCAAGGCAAGAGAATAAAATTAATTACACGAAAGGGTTGTGTGCGAGTTCAAAAGCGGCATCCACACATGAGGTAGAAAAAGCAAGCAGTGAGAACGAGGAAAATGGCTTCAAAGAGAGAGAGAATCTTGAAAGCGACGTGGTTGAAGAAGGAAACAGGGAAAGAAAGGCTCTTCCACTTGAATATTGCAGCGCCCAGGTACTTCCACCTCTGCGACTCTCTCTTCAGCCTCTTAGAGAACCATGATGATCTCTTCTTCTTTTCAACCATGTCCCTAATGATATTAATTCAAGTTGCGATTTTGCTTTGTGGGTTTTTCTTGGAGTAACGAGGAGAGAAATGGGTCGCGGTTATATTGGGATTTGGGTTTGGAGTTTGTGCTTTTCTTGGTGCACACGGTTTTTTCAATGGTGAGAAGAAAGAGTGGAAGGGAATGCGTATTTATATGTGGAATTATGAAGTGAATGAGGACATGGTTTGGTCGTGTTTGGTGGTTTGAATTTAATTCAATTTAATTGAGGAGTGTGAAATTGTGGGAGTGGAATCAAAAGTTCAGAACTGCTCCTCCGCGTTTAAATTATTGGGTCACGTACATCATGGTGGGGCCCACGTTGAGTCCAACGTGGGTGCTGGCTTGGGGTGTCAAATGAAACGTAACGTAATAATAGTGCCAACTGGGGACTGTGTATCTTTGCACTTCTTAAAATAAAAGGAAAAAACTTTTTGACGGCCAAAATTAATATTGAGAGATAGAGAAAAAAATATTAATATAATAGATAAAATAATGTCATAAAAATAAACATCAAAAGAAATTAAGGATGTTCATGAAATATTTGATATTTAAGAATGTCAAAAATCATGACTCAAAATGACAGTTAAATGATCTTTTTTATATTTTTTCTTTACGAGGTTTGGATGTATTTAAATGGAGAGGAAATAAAAGAATTTTTTTTAAAATAATATGTGAATTATATATCTTTTTCTCTCTCTTTAATTTGAATATTTTTTTTAATTCTTTTTCATTCATCTCTCTTTCACAAAATCAAATTAACCTTATACTTATTTCTTTTCTCATCAAATATGATTTTTAAACATCCTAAATATTATTCAACACTAGGTGAGAAAGATAAAAGAGAGAAATATAAATATTATAAATAATTTGGTATGATAGAAAATAAAAAGTATAAATATAGTGTTTTAATAAATATAACAATTCTTAAATTACTGAAATTAGATAGTGAACTAAAAAAATAATCTGTACATATGGATCATACATTATACATATTAAAATATGTTTGGATGTTTATAGTTTGTTAAAAAATTAAAACGAATCTGATGATATAATTTCAGTTCTGGTTTGACTAGTTATGTTTAATTGGTATGTTACTTTCTTAGTAAAAAACTTATAAGTAAAAGTTGTTTTACTTACATAAGGTCATAAGGTGATTATTATGGTGAATCATTTGAAGATGTGGTCCATATTGGAGCATGATTTTAAATCCTAGGATTAATCTTGCAACAGTGGATTCTCCTACACTAGATTTTTGTCAATATCCTCTGGCAGTCCCTTTGATCACTGCGCGTCACCGTCGAAGGCAATTTTTGGCGACGGCGTTTCGGTTTTATTTTTTCCTTCTTTCATTGCCACCTCCGCTCTCCTCTTCGGCGACTTCGTCTTCTTCTTCGACTGTTCGACACGTCACCTCCATGAACAGGAAATCGGTTTGAAGAGGTGACGACGATGCCGGTTGAAACTAGGGTTTTGGGATTTGGGGAAGAAGGAGATGGCGGAGGTCAAGGAGGAAAGAAAGGAGCTGCAGCCACCAGAGATGGCGACAACGAACAGTGACCGAAAAGATTGTTGGGGGAAGGAAGGTTGCGGATCCAGTGTAAACTGTCTCACAGTAATAAATAAATCCAACGACTCAAAGCTATTCTTCATAATGAACCACTTATCAAAGTGATCCCCTGTAAAATTAGCCTGAAATAAGATGTCTCAGAGTTCGAAGTTTACTCAAGGTGGAAATTTTTATATATTACTTTTGTTTTGTACTTCTACGTGCAAATTTTCTCTCCACTTTCCCTTTTAGTTGGCTAGAAATTACTTGAGATCATTCTTTTTAGGTTCTTGACATCAAATTATTAATTGATGCAATTGGATGGTTATCTTTTGATAGCTTTTTTTCCCTACATCAAAATTATATAAAAGGGAATTTAGACATATTTAAGAAAATGAATATATGCTTGATGGTTTTTCAATATAAAATTTTATATTTATAAATTTATGTTAACAAGAAACTTAACCACATATAAAAATTAGTCATAAATTAATTTATAATTATTAATAATGAGAATTATCTGATTTGATGTATATATTTTAATGAACAATTTTTTTAAAAATACTTCTTAAATTTCAATATTTTTTAATTTACTTTTCATTATTTTTATATTACTATTTTTTTTATTCTATCATATTTATTAACTGTATTTAACTTCTATTTTTTATTATTTAAAAAATTTAGAGAGTTCCGCTAATTTAATATTACATAAAGTAGTACTGTATCATTTGCAACTTTTTGGGTTACTTATCCTCCATACGTAATTATTGTTCATTGACATTGTTTTATATATTGAAAAACTTGTAGTAATAGATACCGGTGTAATTAATACAATAATTAGTTTGATAGTTAGAAATCAATCAATTAATTTTAAAGTTAGGTTAACTTAAATAACTTTAAACGTGTATTTGATTCTAGCTGCGTCCGCAGGAGAATGGCAATAACTGGAGGCGCTTTAAGAAATGGTTTTTCACAGGAATCATCATAAATCGCAACAATAAAGTTTTAAGAAAGGCTTGCAGAATCTGTACCTTCTTGACAAGTGGTTAGTTCTTATACCAATAATGCATTGTAATTTGAAGATTAAAAACCAAAGTTGCATGCCAACCAAACAAAGGGTGGAGAATATGTTGAAATTAAGTGAATTAAGTTAAATTAGTACAATATTTAACACATCAGTACTCTGTAATAAAGACTATAAGTATGCTTAATAGTATAAGATTTCAGTTAGTGGAATACATGGATTCATTTTATTAGGCAGCTAGCATTTCATATTTGGAATCTACCGAAAGATGAAGCGTATACAATATTTTTTTTTCCATACGTAATTATTGTTCATTGACATTTTTTTCTTGAAAAACTTGTAATAGAGACTAATGTAATTATTAATTAATATAATCATGAGTAGTAGTAGTAGTAGTATTACGCATTGAGCTAATGACGAAAATAGAGAATAAGACTTTATTTTAGTTTTTAATAAAAATTATATTTCACATTTTGAAAGTAAAAGAATAAAAAGCATATGTTTTAGTAATTGTTTTCCATAAATATATTTTCAAAATTAAAGTTTTCAAAAGTAATTGCTTTCGTACTTTTATTTTTATGTCTGATGATATTCTCATAATAAATAAGGTGATTTATTTATTCGCATATAACATTTAATTGACAGATATTCATGTTTCATGTATATTTTTTTTATAAAGAAAAACAGTTTTTGAAACTTTCTTAATTGAACAAAAAAAATTGTTTTGTTTTGTTTTCAGAAACTATAATGAAAACAAATTTTAAAAATTGTATCGAAAACAAGTTTTGAAAATAAAAGTGAGAAATGACATTTCAAACAAGTTCTAGAAGTAATAAAACAAAGGGAAAGAAAACAAACATGATGAAACCAGTATATAAAAAAAATGTCATACCTTAATAGGAAAAAAAAATAATATGTAAGTGTGTCTCTATTGAAAAGTCTTTATTTAACACAAATTAAATTGTTGATAATATATAGATTTTGCAAGTCTACACGAATTATGAATAATCTTCTAAGTTTTCAGTCAATGTTAGCGTCTGTGTCGATGTTAACTGTCAGATGTGATTCAAAGACTGAATCAATGAAAAAGAAAAAAAGACCTAAAAATTAGGAGATCTTGCTAAGAAAAAGAAGAAGAAGAATAAAAGATAACTTGAGTTGAGAAGGTTCTTCTAATGCCACGCCACCGTATCACGAAAGTCCACGCCAACCACTGCGCGTCAATACTCAATATATAGAAACGCGTACTATAATGTGTCCACAAATAGGGATACAAGTCCTTCAACTGCAAGGGATGGTGTTGATGTTTTTAGAGACCATATATATCTTGATTCTAGAAGTAATATGTTTGAGTTATATAAGACTATTAGGAATGATAAAGTTTTTTTTTTAATATTTAATATAATTATATATTTAAAATTGATTTTAGATTATTGATTAAATTGAAATAATTTTATATTAATTAAATTCATGTATTGGATGGTAAAGTTAATTAGTTAGTAACATTAGGAAGGTAGCAAGAAAAAATGGTTAAAAGTATCCCATTGACGGAAAACAATATAACTTTTAAAAAAATCATTTTAAGCACTTGAAAAATCAAATAGGCAGAGAGACTTGAGCAATTTCTTAGTTTCCAAAAAAGGAAAAAAAATTAAAAAAAGGTGTAAGACAGCAACACTCGTAGTTTCCTTTGTATTTTTTTGTTAAAGAAGTAGTTTCCTTTGTAAGATCCTTAATACAATGCAAATTTTAAATAATTAGACGCTAGATTTATATTGCACCTGAAAACTAACTTTATTATCAAAGAATAAAAACAATAACAAACTGTTTGTTTATAATAACACAAATATTATAGTTTCAAAAAAAATCTAATTTATGTTAACTTATTTTTTAAAATAATGTTTAATTAATTATTTGATAAATCTTAAAAAATTGTTTTTTTTTTCAAACTTAAGTAGAAATAGACATTAGCTGTGAAGTTAGCTCATAGCTTCTAATATATAAAACGGTGCAAACTACAAGAAAGAGGCTCTTTATATATTAAGTAATAAATTTATTATATACAACCTCTTAAAAGAATGTTTTTACTAATAAATTTAAAGAATTTAGGTGTACGGTTGTTATTTATAATAATCTTGCACCATGAGGGATCTACCACTTATTCAATTATGGTTAATGAAATACTTCATCTCTCACACACGTCCACAGTAGTGAACATGAACTCGACAATAACTGTTGTGCTTATAAACAAAAGAACATCAAAAGAAGAAGGTAAGTATCAATTCATTCAATACATACACAACTTAGGCACCAACTAACTTAAGCAACATGGAAGTCCCTTAATTTGTTGGTATCCCACACCTCACTTGGAATGGGAGATTAGATCAAGAAGCATACATCAAATTAACCATTGATATATCATTAAGGAGCTCAAAGAAGATAGAATTCGGTAAAAAAAAAATGTTTAATTTGGTGGACTCATTATGCATTTCCTTGGCCTTACTCCTAAGTAATATGAGATCATTTCAGGTCAAAATATATCTTATTCATCTTAAACAGAATTACATGTCGTAAAGAATATTTTTTATCTTATATAAGTCGGATTTAGAAATATTATTGTTTATTCATTTTTAATCTGGATAGAATAATTTTTTTTAAAAAGTGAATCTAGTTAAAAGATAGTAAATATGTTATGTGCACAACTCACACAGGTGGCAATTGTTTGTCTTTTTTTTTTTTTACATTAAAAACTGAGAAGGGGAACTTCACAACCCAGGAGATGGAACGACTTGGGTACAACCCTGACCCAACTTCAAGCCTTGTGGGTCTAGTACGTACGCTTGTTTTGAGTTAGATGAGTAAATAATGATGGGGATTGGTATCTAATTTGGTTTTTTGGTATATATGCGTAAAAATGTCACAGGTCAAAGGAGGAGAATATGGTTACGTCAAGGGAGGTTGCGGCTTGGGTATCTGGAAACGGGTTATTCTAGTTAGATGGAATGATAGCAATATAATGGCCTCATTTGATGTATTTGGTGTTTTGAGTGGGCACAAATTATGCTTTAACTTAAGTATTTTTATAATGAAATATTTTACTAGTAAGAAAAATAGTAAATAAGTTTAAAAAAATAGTTTAGTTTCTTAAAGTTAAAAAGATTTCATTTTGATATCTTATTAAATTTCACTTTGTCTAATAGAAACAATTTAAGGAAACAAAGTAAAATTCTTTAAACTTAGAAGATCAAACTAAAATCCAAAAATGTGTTTTGACCTAATATATCTTATTAAAAAATTAACATTTCCAATAAATATTGTTTTATGAGTTTTTTTTTTAACTATGTATTCTACAAAAATTTTCTGATGGAAGGTGAGATCTAACTTTTTCAAATTAAAAAGAAGGTATATTGTGATAAAATATCGTATTATTCTTATTAGATTATT
>PYAF01004503.1:4134261-4201312 GCA_007407185.1 Glycine tomentella
AAAATAGCTCAAAACAAAAAATGAAATTTATAAATAAAAAAGAAGAGTTAAAGCCAAGCAAATTAGTTAAAAAAAACTAATGGATTTTTTTTCTTCATTTATATGAGCTAATTTACATCTTTGCAAGTTGGAATACTTGTAATATGTTGTATTATCTTACAAGGGTGTGTTTAATTGAGGGATAGAAGAGAGAAATAAAGAAAATTTATGTTAATCTCATATGAGCCTCACAAATAAATTAGAACCCAATATTAAATAATAACACATGAAGAATCCAATTTCAATTACAAATAAAAATATGATTTTCCAACCATAACCATTTTTAACATCATCCAAATGTTGATCAGACCATTAAAAGTAGGAAAATAAACACTATAACATAAAAACAATGAAATAGGACAGAACTTTCTATTAATAAAACCACTGGGTTCAAAATATCTCAAAATTCCAAACAAAAGCTAGGCATACATGACCATGGCAAGAGCTATCCTTTTTTTTACAAGAAAATATCACCCAAAGATAAAAAATAAAAAATAAAAGAATAACCTCTCTAACTCTCTCTATCTCTCATGCCCAAACTATATCAAAAAGTGAGGAAATTGATCCAACCCTCAACTCATACTCAATTTACACAAATAATTACATCATTAATTAAATATGTAAAATATGATTTGATGGGTTACTTATGGATGTTCCTAAATTTGATAAAACTTAATAAAGATGGAGATAGGTATCAAAATTTTAAACCCGCCTTTTGCAAGGTGGGATACTATAGCCAAATTTGTATCTATCTTGCTCTATGGCCATGCATACAGGCATGACAAAGAACTCCAAACTCGTGGTACCCATTAGATGGAGATAGGTATCAAAATTTTAAATCCGCCTTTTGCAAAGGTGGGACACTATAGCCAAATTTGTATCTACCCTGCTCTATGGCCATGCATACAGGCATGACAGAACTCCAAACTCGTGGTACCCATTCATACACACCCTAAGTTTAATGAAAAATACTTACTTTAACCAAGTATGAATATTATCCATTTTTTATCCAGGGATGAGAATGAGTATCTAATTACCCACTTCATACAGTATACTTTGATTAGATACGAGTACGAATATTATCCAAACTAATATTATATATAATAAGATTTTACTACTTGAAGCACAAGGAGTGTCCAACAATAAGCTAGAAACAAAATAATGAAAAGCATGTAACCCATGTTCCAATATCATACACAAGAAAATCAAACTTATTTCCTTACACATATTAAACAATCATTCCCAAGTTGAACCCCTCTTCTTTAAACTTGTGTCTTTTAAACTTGAACCTACCTAGCCATTAGTGGAGACGATGACGGAAAAAGTGAAACTCATCCCTAACTTGTTTGGTTGTCATGCTTGCATGCATAGAGGCTAGCAACACACTTTCGAACACTCTCTTTCTAATACTCTATCTACAAAGTCACCAATTTTGATGGGTCTTACTTTTAAATCAAGAGAGATAGTCATTAAAGAGTAATAAAATTTACTAAAATTGATGATTTTCAATAAATTTTATTCAATCACAACTAAAGTTTAAGAGAGTATAAGAGTGAATGCAACTAAAATTCCTTATTTTAATGCCAGTGCCACATATATCCTCTATGGGAGATAATCTCACTCGAGTAAGATAAAATCATTATAGTTAGCAAAACTCATTTTTAACTATTTTATGCAATTACATACCTAAAACTTTAACTTAAAACCACTGATTAAACTAGAATAGTCATGTATCACTTAATTCATGTTGTCGGTAGTACAATGAGTACATTTTATAAAATCTTATATTAATTTAGAATTATTTAATACTTAATTAATATAATATTAATGTAATACATGATTTTAAATATGTAAACATCTGTTTCCTCTATTATGTTTGGATAACACACAAAAAATAATTCTATCCCACAAAATTAGTGTGATAACATATAAAAGTATAAATAACTATTTGATACTTTATCTTTACTACAAAATATTAATTATTTCTCACTGTAAAGCTAATTCAAGCATACTATTACTATGTCAAATTTACTCCATTTAATATTTTTCTTACGAAATTTGTGTTTCACCAATCTGATTGTTAGTTTGAAAACTCTAGCTAGTAAATAAATGATTTTTTTACTGCAGTAAATGAATTAAATATACAAAAAATTAAATAGTTTAAAAAAAGTATACACTATTCAGGTAGTTAAATCCGCTATTTTTTTGTTTAGAGTTATCAAATACATAAAGTATCCATTTAATTTAGTGTTGGAATAGAATCGGATAAAATCAATTTGAAAAAGAAGAGAAAAATTGCATTCAAAGGTGTTCTTTTAAAGCGAGAGAATTGTTATTTTTTTTTATCAATAAATAAAACTAATAAGAATTCAGTATTCAACAATTACTTTTTGAGTAACTATATTATTCATGTAAAGTATTTATCAATTTTGATTAATAATTAATCTTTATCAGAGATAAATGAATATGATTATTTTTAGTGAATCTCTTTTTTTAATCATATATTTTTATTCACCAACTCTAACCTTTGATTAGTAGTGTGTTTGGATTTCAGTTAGAAACCCTTCAATGGACATTCAAATTAATCCTTCCTATCACAAGCTTTTCCGTTCTTTGGACTTGGGATGTATGCAAACTTAGAAATCCAAACACACTAATTCAAACGTAATTTTATCCGGCTTACTTTTTGAATAAGGAAATTCCTTCTTTTTTGAGATATATTAAATTTTTTCTCCCTTAAACCATATTTTTGTTGTTGTTTAATTTTTATAAAATTTGATAATTTGATAAAATAATTAAAACTATATATATATATAGATAAAAAAAAAAGGATATGTTAACATACACCACTTGTTTTTTAGAGGAGTAGGCCAACAAATTATAGCTACAATTAAATTTAAAATACATCTAAATATAGCTTGCTAACATGCTTCTTCTAAAAAAACAAATTGGTGTATACTAAAAAATACTTGTAGAATTTGTTAATGTACACTTACTTATTTTTAGAAGAAGTATGTTAATAAATCATAATTATGATTAATCTTAAAATACATCCAATTGCAACTTGCTAACATATTCCTTCAAAAATAAGTAGGTATAAGTTAGGCTCGGATCTAGTAGCTCACCATCTGGCTAGGGCATATAGAGATCATGCTTTTTACAATTTTCCAAGTTATATTGTTGAACACTATTTGAAGAGTTAATAATATGAGATATGCATTAAAAAAAACATTAGTAAATCCCTTAAAAATGTAAAATAGAATTTTTTAATGTTACACTAGAAATAAAAAATAATATTTCATTTAACTCAAAACTATAACTTTATTCATATCAAGTAAGTTTTCTTTTATAAGCATACTATAAGTTTAATCACTAAACTTAAACACGTTTTTAACTAGACCATTTTTATGAGAGAGAAAAAATTATATTTGATTATTTACAAGTAGGAAGATGTAAGACCAACCTTTCGTGTGCTTTCAATATTTTTTATATACAACAAAATTTCGTTAATTTTCTAATAAAAAAACAATTGCTTAATTTAAAATTTTAAATCTCTCATAAAAAGGTATAATTGAGCAAAAGCCAGTTAGTCCAGCAATTTGTAGGCCCAATGGCGAGTGTGGCGTAATTAAATCTGTGGAGAAATGAATACACAATTTTAATGGATTAATCAAGCAAATAAACAGTAACTAATTAACAAAATCAAATGATTTAAAAGCCAAAATACACGTGAGATTATGATAGGAGAGTCAAAGCAGGAAGTCAACGGAAGGAGCGGGTCTTATTTATTCTTAAAAAAATTAAAAAAAAGACCTAAAGAAGCGACAATGTTTATGTGACAGAAAGGAAAGGAAGAGATTCAAGACAAGAAAGCGAAGGTGTCTTTTTTTCTCCACCACGGCCATAATTTTTATCGCAGATTCAACATATATATAAATAGAAATATATAACCAGTGTTCTAAAGGTATTTTTTAAAAAACTAAAAAGATTTTTTTTATTTTGGTGCATAAATTGTGTTTTATATTTTTTTTTTCATTCTCACGTATATTTAAAATATTTTTCAATTGTAGCTCGCTAATACAGTGGTATTGGTGTGTATTTTAGCAAATTCTAATACTTTATTATTAATATTTATTTCATTTTATTTTCTATGCCCTTCCACTAAATCAGCGAAAGTGTGTCACGTTTGTTGATGGTGTTGTTGTTGTTGTTGATGGTGTTGCGGTAAATGAATCTGCGATACGATACGCGCACACATCATCATCACATGCATATTATGCGTATATACGCGTAGATCTGGAAGAGAGAGTAGAAAGAACAGAGAGAGAAGAAGAAGAACAACGCAAAGCGGTGTTCGTTCCGTACGCACTCGCGCACCCACGCACGCACGCACGCACCAGGCCATGTCGGGATTCAGAGACACTCACGGTTTTTCTCGTCCAATCCTCGCTGTGAATCTCGCTCTCGCTCTTCTCCACGCCGTCGTTGCGTTCCTCGCGTTCTTTCAGGTTCGCTCTCACGCTGCTTCCTGCATTTGCGTTTCTCTTTCGCAGTTTAGGTTTTGTCGTTTAATTTGGCGCGAACGGAGAGAATGTGTGGAATTAGGGGGAAACGTAAGCGTGCATTTTGAAATTTTTTACTGTTTCTTCTCCGTTATCGTGTTCGGTAACTGTTTTTTGAATTTAATTTACTTGATGTTATGAGCTGTTTTAATTTTCAGGTGTTTTTGTTGAAATTTTTGTATTTAATGTTCAATTTGCAGTTTCAGGAGTATGCTTGTGTGGTTAATTGACTTAATTTTAGTTAGTTACTTTTGAAGTTGACTTTTGTGGTGGCGCTTCGGCAGTGTTTAGTTTAAAGAGCTTCCGATTAATATTTCATTAAATTGATTTGAGATATATTAAGCTCTTTGTGTTAAATTAATTGGGAAGGGCTGAATTTATTTGCACTTTACTTATTGTCAGTTTTTTTTTTTTTTTTGGGTGCTCCAGTTGCTGAGAATTCACATGAGGAATGCGCAGCTTGGTTGGACTCGGCAAAAAGTAAGTGCATTTTGCCAAGCTAATTGTCTGAACTTGCTACCATAGCTGAACCTTTTCTGAGTGAATGAACCTGTTTATGTTGTATATGTAATAAGCGAAAGGTCACTACTTCATGGTTAGTACTGTAGCCTCACTGTGAACAACAGTGATAGGGTTTCTAATGCAACATTCGTTAGAGCATTAGGAAACGAGTCACTGATCCAATGTGTGTATACTGTCTAGTGAAGGCTAGAAGTATATGCTTTTGTAAGTACTTAAAGTAACTGTCTTTTAGTAATTTCTAGATGGAAATATGTGCCATCCTTACTTCAGAGTTCAATGACCCTCTTTTTTTCTCCTATTTGCCTTGTGTCCTTTCTAAATTTTGCTCATGGTTTGGGGAGTTAGATTTATGTATGTAAGAATCTTAATTGGTGAATGTATGCAACAAATTCTCATCACAATGTAATCTCCATGTTGTGTCTATGAAATAGTTCATGTAAGTGCTATCCTTTATAATAAGGATGGATAGACATGGAGAGGGATATTGCAATGCAGTTAGGCATTTGTATAACATTGCAATAGAAATATACTACTTCTATATTTGAATTTTTATGAATATATAATTGTTTTGGGGTTTTTAGTTTTCATGCCATCAGCTCAGGCTTTTTACATGCTATTACTCCAGCCATCTGTTTATATTAGCTTCTAATGAAATGTAAATATGATGGGTTGCAGGTGTTCCATGTATTGATTGGCTCTTCTAATTTGGGTTAGTTGCATTTTACTTTTGATGTTCAAGTATATTCTTTTGTGCTACTTATTTATCATCATTTCCTCCCTTTTTTATGGTTAATTTAACCCTTTTAGTATTTCATAGTTTGATATTATATATGATCCCATTCTGATACTTTATCTATTACTTGTTATAATATAAAAATGATTGTGCTTACTCAATAGATTTGGTTCATGACTACACCATTTCATCTGAAAATTTATAACTTTTTAATTGTCTTCACATTAATTAGTACCACCAATTTTTAAGTTTGTTTTACCTGAGAGTAGCTTTATACTTTGGCAGTTTGACATGCATTTCCTAATTTTTTGTTCTCTTTATTCTATCGTGTTTTTGTTTTGGATTAATACCTTGTCTGAGATGACTATTTTTGTAGGGTTACTCTACCAGGCATCCATAGTAGTTTTATTATATCTTATAGCACTTGCATAAATTTTGAGGGGTGATAACAGATATGCTTGATACTTGAATTTGGTTTTCCTGTACACCTTTAGGAGGTGTTTGTTTCATGGACTAAATTTTATTCCTGGGAATACTATTACTGGATTATTCCCATCAACATGTTTGGTAACTACTTAATATTTCTTGGAATATTTTAAAATTTATTTAATTAAAAAATAAAATAAAAATTAAAAAGAATAAAGTGAAAGTGGGAAGAAAATAACTTCCATTCACACCCTTTTACATGGGAAATGAAAGAGAACAAATCATGTGTAATATATAGTCCTGGGAATATATCATGCCTGGGAATAATTTTTTATAACTTGTACCAAACATGGGAATGATACATTCCCAACTCATTCCTGGGAATAAATTTATATAACTTGAAACAAATGCCTCCTTAGAAGTGTTACCGAAAGCCCAGAAGTATGATTCAACTGAAACAGGAAATGCTTATTAAAAAAAGTAAAAACAGGAAATAAATATATGCATCCATGTAACACTGTCCAGTTTCCAGTTCTGAAATGTCAGGCTATCAGCAGTGCTATATACAATGAGAATTTGAATATATATATATATATATATATATAATATAATATAATGTATTGATGAATAAAATGTGAGTTGTCGATAATTCATACCCTCCCCCCTCCCCGCGTTTTCTCTTATTCCATCTGAACTACTTAATTTAAAATTTCAGGTTACGTCATTTATTTGGCATTGACACTTGTTGCTGCCTGCAAGGGATGGACCTGTTGGTCGCACTCTTGTGGTTTCATATTTATGGGTGAGCCTCCATTCTTTACTGGCTAGACACCTGTGATATATTTTTATCCTAGATTAAAATGTCTGAACTGTTGAAAATTGTTTTGCAGCTTTCCCCAAAGTACTTTTTTTTGCAGCATTTCTTCTTCTTTTATCCTTCTGGTATGTATTCTTGCTTATTGTTATGATATTTAAAATTTGTTTTGTGAACCTGCAATGTTTGATAGAAAAGTTTTACTTGTAGCAAGTACTTAGTACTTGCAGACCCTCTTAAGTAGGGATGCAAATGGATAGGATCTAGGCAAGATACTAGAGTATCTATTCCAATACCCACATTTAAGAATAAAGACCCATGCTTATGTAGGTAGTAACTTTAATGGTAGATAAGAACAAAATTGGGGTGGTATGGCAATGAGTGAAATATTGGAGAAGAGCACATGAAAATTTTCTGCAGAAGTTGAAAATTGTGAAAGTTCAAGGTGTGTGCTTTATTGACATGAAAAACAGTGCTTTATTGAATGAGTATTGAGAAAGTACCTTTGCTTTGCAGATGTTTGTCTATATCATCAAATTTTAAACACTTGTACTGCTAAATATGAACTAGTTTCTATATTGCACTTGGGGGTTTCCTTTTGCAGGGTTGACCTTTGCCATCAGGCAGATGATGATGATGACTATGAAGGAAGTTTTTGTGACAACCCTTTGCTGGAAAAGACTTCAAATGAATCAAATTTAGCAAGCATAGATAGCTATAGAAAGTGCTTTCCTTTTCGGTTTGCTCGTGTTGGAAATCGGCAAAAGATTGTGATTTTGGTATGGGAAATGAATGTTTCTTATGTAGTTCTGATTTTTATAGTATCATTTTCACCTTTATTATTTCAATTGTCTAATAATTTACTTTACAATGTATTTCCTTTGTGTATAATGACTCGTGATTTTCCAGGTTACTTTGCTAGTTTTCATCATCGTGGTTGCTTTTGCTGTAGTAATCTGGATTGGGCTAGGAAAGAATCCCATTGATTCTGAAGTGGCAGCTCGGGTATGGGACAGTAATTTTAGCTTTGGTTTATAATCTATCCATTAAAAAAAACTTTTATATCTTAGATGGACTTGCTGAGAATTTAGCTAATGACAAAATAGAAAATTTGATTCATGTAGCCAATCTCATTTAGTGGAAAAAGGCTTTGGTTGCTGTTGTTATTTATGATCTTTGATGCCATGAGCCACTCTTTGACTTTCTTGGTGGCATAATAGTTGAAATTCTTTTTACCTTACCCAGTATCACTATTTTTAGATAAGGAGTAAATGGCTATTAATTTATTGTTTTTAATTTGAAAACATAAGCTTACTCTTATAGTATAAAAAAGCTTCTATTTCTTTTTGATTTGATATAGAATTCTAAACATATAAAGAATCCTTTTCACCTAATTCAATATATTTTTCCTTGGTAAAAGAAAGTGGTCTAGGCCCAACCAAAATTAAATTCTTCTACAGACTTAATTGGCTCAAATATCTCCGTAAATATAGAAGATGATTACAAAGTTAGGAGGATAAGAAAATCCTCCTTTAAAGATAAAAATAAAATGAAAATAGAGATCCAAGAATCAATGAAGTAAGCTATCCAATCTCCCAACATATCTGTAAGAAATTGTAAAATGGTGTAACTTACTCTTGTTTCTTTCCAAAGAATGACATAGAAATCTTGGAGGTTATTCTAATTTTCTTTTAGGAAGAACTGTGGGAAGGTCTCTTTGGCATATTTTGCCTGGATGAAATGAAATTTTATAATATTTGGATGGTTTATACTGTACACTAGATGGAGTAAATGCTAATATGGAAAAACATGGTTTGTACTTGTAGTATTTTCAGTGAAATTAACTTACGGGTACTCTAGTCTAAGTTGAGCTGCCTTAGTTATGATGTTGAGAATCTGTTTTTTAAATTTGAAGATAATTGTTCATGAATCATGCTTGTTTTCTTAGTCTTTTGAAAATGATTTTGAAAATCACCATTTGGTGACCAAAATTATCATGCAGGTATATTTATATCTTTCTGCTATTGGGATGCTTTTGTTGGGAGGAGCATTAGCATGTTATGGTGAGCAACTGCTATTCTATTTTTCCATTCTAAGTTTCAGTAGATTTGAATTTAATTCATTTTTTTTGCTTAAATGGATGTACTGCTTTGTTTGTCCGTGTGGAAATGCATCAGTGTTGAGCAATGCATGAAACTGGATACACATGTATGTATTCAGCTGATTATCTAGAAGGCATGTTTAGTATCCATCTAAATGGAAAGGGTCTGTTTAGGTAAGTTTATCTAAAAGGACTTCTAGGAGAAGAAAAATTTAAATGAGCTTCTCCATAAGCTCAAATTAACTTATGTTTAGGCTAATATGTAGAAGCTCTCTTGACCACTTGGTACTATAGAGGCTTTGATAGACTGATACCATCTTAGATTTATTCTCAAAACAATTGGCATTAAGTGAAGTTGCCTAACCAGTATATACATGTACCCCAGTAACTGAGGCAGGCAATGTTGGACTGTCCAATATCCTCCTCCACAGATGCCTCCTGTACTAGGCAATATATGATAGAAACCACGCAACGGTGGAGATCCCCTCCACAAACCATCGAAGCAACCGAAAATGGCTAGAGGATTTGATATGCTTTGAGAATAAATCTAACTGCTTTGAAAAGCAGTCCCTTAACTGCTTTTGACCTTCTGAGAAGCATTGGTGCCTGCAAGGCTGCAACCAAGTTGCTTTCTATTTGATGTCAGAATATGATGTCTCAAATGCTTTGATCCCAGTTATAGGCTAAGAGCACACAGGTAGAGTAACATATTGACGTTACATTTCATGACAGTACCAAAAGCCATGGTTGTACTTAAACTAGAATTAACTTGAATATTAATGCAAGAACAGTTAAGGTTTTCACCACTTTTTCTACCTATATTAATATCATGGAGAGGAAATTTCTTTTTGCAAATGAAAAATTCATTATAAGACGAGTTTTGGATGGATTTATAATCTGAAAAGGTGGTAGTCATTTTTATGGAAGAGGGTTAAATTGCTGATGGCTTGTGAGTCATGATATTTATCTTTTTTGTAGACTAAGTTTTTATTATAATGTGTAGTATTTTTTTAACAGGAATTCTATTATGCTTGAAAATGAGCAAAGTGAGAGCCGAGAAACCTTCATCTGAAATGTGGAAGGTACTACGTTTCTGTTTCCACTGGAGTATTAGACAATGTGTATCCTTTGTGATTCTGAACCTTTTTAATAATAGGGCTGGTGATCTGCCAGCCACCGGGTGCCCGACAATGACTGCCATCACTTAATCTACCTTTTCATCTGATGCATAATTTATATGCTTATTTTAATTTGAATATATACATATAGAGATAGAAATATACAAGCTTATGCTGTTATGCTTTTGTGTATATTAAATTTACGTAAATTGATGAAATATTCAGTTTTCTCAGGTTGCAGGTTTAACTATTGTCTCTGTACTATGCTTCACATCAAGTTCCTGTGTAGAACTTTTAACCGACATCCCTGTATGTATGAGTTAACTGGGTGCAAGAATTTTACTTTTCTCTTGATAAAAGGTTTAAGATTTCATGAACTTTCTTGTCATATTATTTTATTATTGCAGATGCAGTATAACTGGCATCAGCGGCGTCTGAATGATGTTTACTCCTCTCTTTTACTCATTTTGTATTATTTTGTGGGTATGTGCTGTTAATTTATTTACCAGTTATCTGAGTTCAGTTGCTGGAATCTTCTATTCATTCCATAACAGTATTTGATATAGTTTTACACTAACAATACTATTGTTAATTGCTTTCTGAAGTGATTTCATCTCCTTAAAATCTGAATCTGGCACTTCTTCCACAGGTTCATCAATACCTTCAGCAGTGATACTGTGGGTAATGAGAGAATTACCACCTGAAGAAGCTGCTAGCATACCCGAAGAATCAAGTACAATAGCTTTTGTTGCTGATAGTTCAATTGCAATCCATCATCCTCAACGCTGGACTACAGCAACAAGCATGCAGAATCAGGTCCCTATATCACACATCTATCCCTTTGGTTAAATTATCTATGCAGTATTCAGCTACTGATCTGATTATACATGTTAAAGCCTTCAAAGCTTGATTTCACATTGTGCAAACTCTATCACATCATTTTCTGAATTCTTTTTCCTCTTCTTACCCTCCTATCTGCAGAAAATTATTTTTTAATATGAACATGGAATGCTTGACTTTGACAGGCAGCACTTTAAGATTCACATTCATATTGTTTCCTACAAGTGTCATCGCACAAGGTGAACTAAATGATGATCCAGCATAACACAATACTACATCTATGTGGAATATTATGATGTTTAAAAGATTGAGCAAAATAACCTTGTCTGGTGAACCAGCAAGCATGGTTCATGTATTAGTCTTCTTGTAGTTATGCTTTTGTCTACTTCACTGGTTTATTGTTGTAATTCTTTATTCAATGAACATAAATTTATGGTCTTTTCAAGCTAGCTCCCATTGAGTTAATCTCAATATTTAAACGCTTCTCTACGCATATTTTTGTTTTCTTCAATTAGTGACAAACTCTGTTGCTATTGCAGACATCAAGAGCCAGTCCTATATGATTATGCATTAACATTTGCAAATACATCTTGTTCTGCTGGAGTTTGGACAGCTTAATGGAATATCCTCAGGATGTTTAACCCTAGAGCGCAGAAGAAAGAATATGATGGTGATGGATGCAAGTTCTCAAGGGACTCGAGGTTTCCCTTCCCACTGTATTTACAATCTAAATGTATATAGCAGCAATTTGATATATGAAAAGTTCTTTTCCTTCTATACAAATTTTGGTACACTACTGTTTCAATGCTGGTTGGGTATTTTTCTGAGTTTGAATAATTCCCTTCTGATGTGAATATGACTGTTGCAGAGTGAGCATGTTCTTCTATCCTGCTTGCAAGCTGAATTAATCTGTCTCGAGAAAGATATTTTGACTGGACTTTGAAAATTCACGTTAACAGGGCCTTTAACACGTGCCCAAACACGCTATTTGATTCCTTTCCTGAACCCCTGAAATTTATAACGATATTTACAATTTGAAAACAAAATTCAATCGTTCTGCTTGTCTCAGTTGAGTATATGGTTCGTATTAATCATACCTAATTAGTTTGAAACAGTTTCAGGATACACAATCATTTCGTCTATACTCTATACTTTTATATTTCGATTTTATAGGAATTGACTGTTGGTATCTTTTGGCTTTCATGCATTTGGATAAAAAGAAAAAAAAAAAAAAGGAAAGGATCATAAATGTTCGTCTATACATTTTAAAAGTGAAGGATATTTATTTAAAAATATAAGATTTAATGTTACTGATGTACTTTCAGTATACTACACCCAAAAAAATACATTTTCAGTGATTCCTAATAAAAGATTTTATTTCTTACTTTAAAAAAAACAGGAAAAAAATATGATTTTAGTCACTATACTTTCATGAAATTTTGTTTATAGTTCTCTTAGTTTCATTTTATTCAATTTAGTCCTTGTATTTTACAGAAAATTTGTTTTTAATTCCTCCTCATAGATGATGTTGGCATCATTTTATACATAACAAATATATTACATTTTTCATTTATCATGCAAATTTATGGAAACAATGTTCAAGAAATAAATAAAATTAGAAAAAAAATGCAACAATAAATATGTAATAACTGTTGAAGAATGACAATGAAATTTTTTTATTTAAAAAATGCAGTTTTTTGTTTGTGAAAATTCTGAGGAACTAAAAACATTTTTTGGTTAAAATATTAAAAGGATTAAAGTGGATGATAAAAAACTTCAAAAACAAAAAATAAGATTTTACGAAAGTAAAGACACTAAAAGCATATTTTGGCTTTTTGACCGAATGGGGGCAAAAAAAATTAATTATCATTTGAAGGTAATTTTTTAAAAAATTATCAAATAATAATAAGTCGTAATAGAGGGTACGACTTCTAATTCAGAAGTTCTAAAACCTGTTATAACTTTTGCTTAATTTTATTTTTTTAAACTAAAATCGCATTTTTTTTTCGATTTACAATTTTAAAGTCGTACGAAATTTTGTTTCTTTTTTTAATGTGTTACACTAAAGTGATGAGTATATTTACAACTTTTGACTTTTTTATTATTATTTACGACTTTCGTAAGCGTACTTATGTTGCTTTTTTTTTTCTTTTTTGGTCTATGACTTTTAAGTCGTATGACCTTTTTAAAAGAAAAAATTGTACTTGATTTATTTTATTTTTAAAAAATATTATTTCTTCTTTTTTTTTTAAATTTTGTTTAAGTTTTTTTTAATTATAAAAATTAGTTTAATTACTTAAAAATGTAAGTAATTTTAATTTTTATAATTTTATTTAATATTTTATATGTTTTTTTTATATCATTTTATTTAATATTTTAGTAATTTATGTTATAAATAATTTTTATATTTATTTATTTATTTATATCTGTAGGGAAAAAATCCGCTACAAATCATGTGTAAATATGATTTTTTTTTTCTCTCATGAGGTTGTTAAGTTCATTTTCTGTATTGCATTGATCAAATTTAGCAAAGGAATTGACTTTATGGTTTCAGCACTGAAACCAACCACACAAGGAAATTATACACTGAACAAATCACACATCTAATGATCGCATAATTAATAAATAATAACGAAAATAACCGCACGTCTAATATAGAAAATTAATTAAATAAATAAATATAAAAAATTACTTATAACATAAATTTCTAAAATATTAAATAAAATGATATAAAAAATACATATAAAATATTAAATGAAATTACAAAAATTAAAATTATTTGCATTTGTAAGTAATTAAATTAAATTAATTTTTATAACCTTTAAAATAACTTAAACGAAATTAAAAAAAATGAAGAAATAATAAATTTTAAAAAGATAAAAATAAATGAAGTATAAAATTTAAAAATAAAGATCATCCAACTTAGAAATAGACCAAAAAAAAGAAAAACAAAAAACAAAAAAAGCAAAAAATAAAATAAAAAAGCAACAAAAGTAGTAAGTACACTTACGACTTCTAAGTTGGAAAGAAAATAGAAAAAAAAAGGTTAGAAGCCATAAATATATATTTACAACTTACAAGTTGTAAAATTTCATATGACTTTAAAGTCGTAAATAAAAAAATATTGAAATTGTAAAGAAATTTATGATTTTACTTAAAAATAAAATAAAAATCATAACAAATTTTATTATTTCAGTGTAATATAGTAAAAGAAAATTTCATGACTTTAAAATCGTAAATCGAAAAAAAAAATATTGAATTCAGTTAAAAAAATATAAGTTGTAACAGATCTTACAACTTCTGAGTTAGAAGTCGTATTATATATTACGACTTAACACCGTTTAATAATTTTTTAAAAAATTATCTCCAAATGATAATTATTATTTTTTTGCCCCCATACGGTCAAAAAGCAGCATATTTTTTTCCGAAAAAATATAATATACTTAAGAATTTCAGAGCGCCAACGGTTAGGCAACTCAATGATTTTTGAATCACCATGGGACCTAAAACGGCATAAAAGTTGGAAGGCCACTGAAAAAGCATCTTCAGAGGTGCGCCACTAACACCGCAAAGTGCAAAGCCAATTGGGGGACAAGTGGACGAAAACACACTGCATGCAGGAAGATAATCTGTGTCGCTTGAAATTTACACTTTTATAAGAAATATATAACACCACAAATATAGGGGAAAAAATCAAGTCAACAAAAATTTAAGCAGACATGTTGCTTTTAGTATCAACAAAAAATCAACAGTGTTTCTAGAAAAAAAAGACCTTTTTTAGCTTGGAAACGTGATAAGGCCACTAGACACACTTGATGAAGTCAACGATTGCGAGAAAAATGCTTCATATTGAGCACGCCGTGACGTAAAATCCAACGCAAAAATGAATTAGTGGTGCACAGCAGAAATAGTGTAGTTATTAGCCATATAAATTTATAGTACATTCATAACATAACATGCATAATAAAAATTGAGTTTTGGGGCTAAAAGAAATAAGCCAGCATAGAACCGCAATCAAACACAACCTAAAAAGTACAATTATGACAATATTTTCTTACATAACCTGAACAAGTTGAATGTCAGTCATAGTTTATTACTCAGATAGCATGGCCTCTTCTCATAAAAGTTATAACTAGGATGATGACCGAGGCGAGAAAGTTGGGGAAATAGTCAACTGTTGCAGCAGCATATGACCAACTTACATTTTTCATGGTTCAACCCCGAATTGTTCAACCTCAACTTTGAGAGACTTGAGGTATTTTACAGCTTCATCTAAAACAGCAACAGAATCCATTTGATTACCTCCACCAGACACAATCTTTCTCAACATCCTCACCATCCTCTTCATCTCCTGGTGCTTCCCTTCATTGTGGCAATAACCCCCGGCCCCAGATGACTTCTGTACAGAAGATGACGATGACCTTTTGTTCCTTGATTTTGAGCAATAACTGGAGCAAGTATCGGATAAACTTTCATAATTTTCTTGAGTCCTTGCCGTGCTGACTTCTTCCTCATCAAAGTCATCTAGTTCATCCACTCCTAAGCTCAACAATGCGTCAATGTCATTAGGATCTTCTTCAAAAGGAGATGACACTTCTCTTTCCATTTGATTGACTTCATTTTTCTCAAAATCTTGAGAACCAGTAGCATGAACATTTAAGCCAGGACTGTTAAAGTTGTAGGTCATTGCAGGATGGAACATGATCCTGCCTCGTTGATCTGTTTGATCAAAGATAACAAAGTTCTTGGGGCAAGCCTCAGAGGGTTGCACATTAAATCTTTCAAAGGGTGTTATCTGCCTCACACCTGGAGGTAAATATGCATCGAAGGCAGAAGCAAGTGGAGCATGCATATGAGGATCAATGGCCTCATCGGCCAAAGGAAGTACCATCTTATCCGGGAGAAAATATTCCTGAGTCTGCATTATATTATCTGTTGAATCTGACTGACGTTCGAGAAAGCAATGCTGATTTAGCCTATGCAACTGACAATTATTCTGTACTAAAGCTGGAAGGAAGTTCCTAAAGGAATGTTAAAACTAAACAGCAGGTGCTAAGGTGAATCCAATTTCCATCTAAGAAGTAGTGGCAACTTTTCCAAATTAAAACTTCATCTCTCTGCAGCTTTATAATGAAGTACAATATAAGGCAATCCCCCCTAAACCAGTGTCCCTCAATGCTAGACTACGTAACAGGTTTAAGCAACTGACGAAAATACTCGGCCTGCAAAAGAAAATGGTGTGGTAAAAGTGTAAAACATTAGTGATAGTAAGAAGGGGGGAAAACAAATAATGATTTTACTATTATAGCGACGATTAGTGAACTTGGTGCTGTTTGATACTGTCAAATCTAGAAGACAATTTATACAATTAGAGAAAACTTCCACACCATTCAAAAAGAATGTATGTTTTGAAAAGGTTATCATTATCATTAACCTTCAACCCTGTTGCTTTGTAAAGCTATTAGCATGAGGCCCTGACAAGATAATGGACTTCAAGCCTAGGATATTTTTAAAAACCATAAATATATATCCTCTTTTTCACAAAATTCTTATGTCATGTGCTAATTGTACAAATTTTAATATCTTCCCATCAACATCAGAGGAAAGATATAAAATGCCACCTAATGCTCAAATCCCAAATCCTCTTTCATGGCAACCCAGAAAAAAAGAAAAATTTACCTGGCAAACAAGCATCAATTGGTTGTACGCAATAACTCCAACACTCATCTTAATTTGTCCAACTTCCTTCACAGCTCGATATCTCTTTATTGCTATTGCAAAGTACATCCTCAATCCACCCAACAGCTTTGGAAATGAAAAGGAGAACAGCTAATGAAAAGAGTTGCTTTGCAACCTAATGGGACTACAGCTGCAGCAGCAAGAAACAATATGAGATCATCAAAGGTAATATGAAAGCAGTGAGAGATAAGATTGCATAAAATATGAAACTACAGCAGCTGTATTCAAGGTATCCTTTCACATATACAGAAGTTATAAGTCATAGGAGCTATAAGGCGTTATCCAAGAATCAAAACACTTATACTGACTTCACAATCTTTTTCATTCCACAGCAAGCAATAGATTAGACATTAACATAAAATTAGAAAACACATTCCTAATAAAAATTTTCATTAAAAACCAAAATATATGACATGAAAAATTCTACAAACCATAGAAGCAGATTGACAGGACAAAATTCCTCACCTGAGCTAATTAAATTACAGAATCACACGAAAAAACACCACCAAGCGAACACAATTTCTTTTGTGATCCACAAACAAGGAAACCCACGGCATCTTGACTTAGCTCCACTCCAGATTATCAGAAAAGACAAACCCAGAAATCTGACCTGAAAAAAGTGTCAAAGCAAGGCTTCAGCTGAAAATCAAAAGGCAATTGTTCATAATAGAGACACAAGAGGAGCGAAGAATAACTCACTCCAATCTAGCTCCAAAATACTAAAATAAAAACAAGTTTTTTCCCCCTTAAAAAAAAGGAAAGCTAATTATCATCACAATTCAGATTATCCTCATAAAAATCCTAAATCTAATCTCAAGCAAAGAATCTATCACTCAACTTTCATACCCATTAACTTAAATGGGCTTTTGCAGCCAACTACTCAGTAAAGTTCCAAACTTTCCATCAAAACATAACTCCCCACCAAACCAGCAAATCAATTCACAAAAAGAAAACCCTAGCTTACAGTAAAGCAAAACTCGGCATATGTATATTATATGTTCTTATTTTTTAAAAAAGAAAGACACTTTAAGATATAGATCTTAATACTGGAACCTCATGAGCACAAAAAACAACCTAATTATGCAAAATTGACAACAACGTTAAATGGAACAAATTGAGGAAAAGGATCACAGTGAGTGACAGAGCAAGACCTAAGGTTTTGTAAGAAGGGAAACAAAATTTGAAGACGAATCAGAGAAGGGTTGTTGTGACGAAGAAAACGCAGAGAATTTTAGCCAGAATGCGTTTAGTACTTTTGGGAACAATTTTCTTTTGTTTCAGGATTGGAAGGAGAGAGAGAGAGAGAGAGAGAAAGAGAGAGAGAAACGTGAGCCGTTGGATTGAACGAGCATGGTTCTTGGAAATGCACTTTCGTTTATTGCGGGTGTGATTGCAACCGTTGGATCAGAGAACGCATGAAGCGAAAGTGGGGCCCTTGAGGTTTGACAATGCATACAACTCACAGTCACTAGTTTCCATGTGCAGTAAGTGTGTGCGATTAATTATTAATTAACTATACTACATTTTATACTTACTTGGCATTGCTGAATTAATAAAACTTTTACACGTTCTAAATTACTTAATTGAATATTATGGTTAATTGGTAATAATTGTAGTGTGTTGATAAATATTTCTATTAGTTAATGTATTTAATTTAAGTTGGTTCTATGTGAAAGTAAGAAGAAAAAACACATTGAGGAATTCGAAGTGTGTTTTTCAATACTATCTTTTAATGAAAAATAAAAAGACTTTTTTTGAAATGCCGTCTAAAATTGAAGACGACTTATGAAAGGGGAAAAGAATACTTTATAAAAGATAAAGTTGAGGCATTTAAAGACAAATGTAGAACACTTTGTAGGATTTGGTTCATTTTGTTTTTAATTAATTTTTAAAAAAAGTTAGATCAAATAAAATTTCAAGAATTTTTTTTTGAAGAAAGTATCACATTTAATAATAAAAAAACTTCAGATAAACTTTTGAAATTATACTTTTATGAAACTTTGACTTTGACTCTTTTTTTTTCTCTTCCTTTTGAAATTTGTTTTGTATGATTTTTTGGAATTTGAGATTTAATAATACATTACTTGAAAATTTTAATTCTAAAAATAAATAAATTTGAAAAATTATTAAATAATTTTAACTTCTTGATTTTAAACCTCTAGTTTTAATATTAACTTCAAAATAATGTTTACACTCTAAAAACACTAGGTGAAAGTGAAACGTGACCTTAACCATTGAAAAGTTTGCTGAG
Source organism: Glycine tomentella (assembly GCA_007407185.1). Lineage (NCBI taxonomy): Eukaryota > Viridiplantae > Streptophyta > Magnoliopsida > Fabales > Fabaceae > Glycine > Glycine tomentella. The sequence goes on from PYAF01004503.1 coordinate 4,153,407, forward strand.
AGATGTTATTAACTAATATTAAAAGCTTTTCACAATTTAACATCGTGAATTATAAATGAATAAATATCACAGTTGATAAATGACACCAGTAACAAGATGAATCAAAGGCGGATCGAGGAAAAAAAAAAGATGTACAGAAAAGTAAATAATTTTTTATATAAGGTTTTTTTTTGTGTGTATTATACAGGTATTTTTAATTTTAATAAACATTAGTTACATAAACTAAAAGAAACATATATATGAAATATTATCATTGTCAACTAAATAATAAAGAAGTATTTTATTTTATACTTATATTATTAATCCTTATATTCTAATTTATGTATACTTTTGATTTGCTTATTTTCGTTTTTGATATTTGTTTTGGAGTGACTTCCTACCTTTTTTTTTATGGATTATAGGGGGAAAATCCCAAACAAACACAAAACTGCACAGAAACTTTATAGAAGAAACATCTTGGCAAAAAGGCGTCATACAAGGAAAAAAGGCAAAAAATCAAAGATCTTAGTACCTCTGTTTAGTGGATGAGTGTTGATAAAGTTTATTTTAGATCAACGTGATTTCAAATTAATATGATTTTAAATAATTGATTTTAAAGTAATGTGATTTTTTTAATAATATATATTAAAAATTGATTTTTTAAGAAAGTGATGTTTAGATAGTTATAATTGATTTTAAGTATAAAATTATTAAAATTGGCTTTAATGTCTTTGAATACTTATGTGCTATTATAATTTGTTTCTATATAAACAAATTAAAATTAAATAGATATATAAATCAACACCCATTACAAAAAAATAAAATTAACATAAGTCTCATACACAACTGTATCTAAATTAAAAAGTACAAATAAGAAGCATATATAAAGTGCATATGGTAATAATCTTTCTTTAACATATAGAACAAGTAAATGTAATAATAAATTTTCAACTAACAAAATAAATGAAGTAGTAAGAAAATATAATAAATACAAACAATAAAAAAAGATAGAAGAGTAAATTACACTCATATTTCATCATGAGCTCTCAAAACAGGTCAATCCGGTCCACTTGGATTGACCCATCACGAGTTGGTTAAAAAGTGAGCCGGGCCGAGATGGCTCACTTTTGTGGTGGGTCAGTTTTTTTTCAACCCGGCTCAACTCACCTGGATTAGTGGGTTATCCGAGTTGGTCCGCGAGCTGGCTTGTGAGTTGACTTACTTTAAATTAAAAAAAAAAAACCAAAAATAATATTATTGCATACAGGCTATACATGTGGAAAAATATCTCAGACATAGGAAAAATAAATGTGGACGGTAACCTAACCCACCAATTTGAGCAAGCCAAAATGGGTTGGCCCACGGATTGAGCCCGTTTTGACATGTCTAATCTCATGTATTTTGTTCAAATTTCATCTTATATCCCTCATTTTTTTATATTATTTTTACCCTATTATGATAACGTCATTAACTAACATAAATTAAAATATGTGAGCAGACGAAATTATCTTTATATTTTAATTGTAAAATTCAAATTATTCCCTCCCAATTAGTTTCAGAATTTAGGTTCCACGTTCCATTCCTCTTTCTCGTTTACGACTTCATTTTCCTCTTGTTGACGAGTTTTTCTTTAGCGGTCCACGGGGTCATGTTCCTCTTCCTCTCACGACATTCATATTCCATTATTTTTCATCATTTGCGAGTTTTTTACCGTTTCTCTTCCACTTCACGAGTTTTCCATTGTTCCTCTTCCAGTTCGCGAGTTCTTCATCTCTTCCTGTTTTATGATTTTTGTTTACACTAGGGTTCTACTTTTAAGTGATTATTGGAGCTTGTATATAGATTACTTTTTAAGAATATTTATTTAATTTTGATTGTTTATTGTTGCCTATTTCTGAATGGGATTTTAACGGGGGACCAGTTTGGAACTGCTTATGATATTTAAAATCATTTGTTTATTATTGTTGATTAAAATAGTGTTGATATTTGGGAGCACATGAAACACAATGAATGAACTGAAAATCATTTGTTTATTATTGTTGATTAAAATAGTGTTGATGTTTAGGATCATAGGAACACAAATGCAGGAGCAAAACATTAAAATTGAAGCAAATGACCATATTCAATCAGAGAAAAAATTGAACTAAAAAATAGAATAAGAAGAAGGAATGATGTTAACACAACGTACTAAGAAAGTGGGTTTACGTCTAACAAATGGGTTCACGTCCATCCAATTAGAGAATAAACAAAAAGAAACAAAGTTTTAAAACATTTTCAGGTTGAAAGGAAGAAGATGAGAGTATTTTAAACATAAAATTTCATTAAAATTCATATGACCAGCATGCGTCTATTTTCTGTTAAATTATTAAACAAAGGGGGTCTAAGTGAAATGTAAGTTAAACAATTAATGAATTTTTTATAGAGTGAAAAAAAAGAGATATCAAGTAAAATTTAAGCAAAAAGAAAATGTAGATATAATTTACTCAAGAAAAAATATAGGTGTTCAATTACTCAACTATAACCTATCACAAAAAATATAAAAAGTACAAGAATATTGTGAAGAAATATGTACATAATAATATTTTAAATTTTCTTAAATCAATTGAAGTTGAATTGAAAGCTCTCCCTAATTGTTTTAAAGTCATGGTGAGTTAACAAATTGAAATAATGTGCAAACATATTTTTATATAATCAAATTACGTTTGACCAAAATCATCAAAATCATCGTGAGTCACCGTGGTTACACCGTCAAACCAAACATACTCTTAGGACTCTCCTCCCAAAAACATGCTTCCAAACAAAGCTTCCAAATTTAGATAAACTATCTGCAACTTGATTCCCCTCCAAACAAAGTTTCCTCCTAGGAATTTCAAGATACACTTGATACTATGAAAGAAGAGAGAAAGAGAAGGAATTTGGAAGAACGGTGGAAGATATGCCCTGGGAATTTTGGAATCAATTGTTACTTCTAATTGATGGTTGGGCACTAAAAAAGAAAATATCAATAGATGATGCAAGTCTTTTGCAAAAGGTGTGGAAGAGAGATAAGCGTATTAGTGATACATATATAGCTTGCAAAAAACAAAGTGAACAGGAGGCAATTTTTTCATTTCTTGGGCTTTTATCACCTGCAACAAGGTATTAAATTTTAATTCTAAATTGCAATTTGTATTCATACCTAAGGGGCAAGACACCTTTAATGTAGTTTTATTAGGAAAGGTTGTGAGGTGATTACGATGAACATGACTTATGTGACAAATCGTTAGAGTCATGCATAGCAAGTGACACACATAAGGGGCACTCTACGTATGAAAGTCGACTTAAAAAGGCCAATCTTAATGCAGGTTGATTGTCATAATGGTTTCGAGCCTTGGTTATATGAGCTGGTCAGATAACCTTAAAAGTGCCAAGTAAAGTCATTATTTTGCCATCACAAGGTTGGTTGGTGTGACAATAAATCGAAGACCGGTCCAAAATAGTATTTAGTCATCATAATTTTTATTTATTTAGATTAAGTCTTTCACTCCAAATTCTGTTCAATAGTTAGCATACATATAACAAGTATGTGTGATAAATCATTGATTTGTATAGATTTAAGAAGAAAAATGTAAATATTTAAAATAAAATTTGAATTTTCAATATTTTATACTTTTTCATTTAAATATTTAATAATTTTTTCTGCCTCTATTTATTAACTAGTACAAATAAATTTGTTTAAATACATGCGAATAGTACCTTTTTTTTTATGAGTAAAAAACATAAAAGAGACTACAATTTGGGGAAAGAAACCCCAAAGCATCATCTAGCAGCAAAGAGTCGATGAAAAGGACACCAATTTAAACAATAAAACCATCTGAAGAAGAAGATCCTTTGCGGGCTAATCAGTTAGCAGATTGATTGCCTTCAAATTTTATCGGTGAATTTTCATGAGTAATATGGATATTTTTTTCATTCTTAAATTAACCTTACCAATAATATTCTTTACTATATTACGGACATGAGATCAAATACCTAATCATATACTTAAAAAATAAGATTGTTTATTCACCATTCCATATTAATAATTAACTTAAAACTCACACTAATAACCATTGTTTATTAGTTAATAGTCTTATACGTTTTTTCATTAGTTAACTAATAGTATTTTTTTTTACACTCAACTAAATTAAACTATTTTTTTAGATGAATAAACAACGCTTTAATATACCAGTAGGCAGTAGTTCTCATAAATTAATAACTAAGTCATGAACATTTGGGGATAACAAGGCTAGGACGGTGGTCATGTCTTCACTTTCCTTTTCTGGCATTTCGAAGGCAGCAAACATTGTTGTTATCGCCTGCTCGCTGTAAGCCACGTGAGATGCGGGGAAACGAATTCTCATTCCATCATTCAATAGTAAAACATTTTAATTAATATGCATTTATTATTCATTAATTTTTTAAATTCTAATTTTTCATGTTAAATAAAAAATGACTTGTTAAATATTTTAATTATCAATAAATTTTAACTAATAATAAAATATGTATTTGAGATAAAAATTTAAAAAATCTCACTTAGTTACGAAGATAAAAAATAAGTTTAAATATATATTTTTCCTCTTCTTAATTTTAAAATGTTCTTTTTATTGTCTCTTGTGATAAACCATCAGTCAAGAAATGACTAAAGATCAAATTTTAAAAACTAAAATATAAATTTTAATTTAAGAGATTTTTTTAATCACTATTACATATAGTATTTATCACTTTTATTAATGATTAATTTTTATTGAAAAATTTAGCTGATTATTGTTAGGGAAATTCTCTTTTCTTAATCAAGTTTTTTTTTATATCTATTATACTAGATTTTGAGACATTATTCAAAGAATTCGAATCTAGTATCATTTACAGCAATGACTTATTCAAGTAATAATAATATAAGTTTGAAGAAAAAATATATTTTGAGTGAGTTTGTTTACAATTAAAAAAATTTAAAATAATACTTTTTATGTAAGTATTTTTTGAAAAAAGAAGATAAAATTTATTTTAAGAAAAATAAAAAAATACTTGTTTTATTTTAAAAAATAAGTTTAAATAAACTCGTCCTTTTATCCTTAAACTTAAATAGCACGACACAACAAAGCACAATAGTAGCTGAAATTCTGAAAATAAATAAGAGGCACTGCTAGATTGGTTGGTACTGACAATACTAGCTCGCAGGCTTGTGTTCTGTTCTGCTTTGCATTCTCCGCCATCATCATCATCATGCAAGCGCTTCATTCCCCCACCCTCCGCGCTTCTCCCTTGGACCCTCTTCGGGGCCCCAACAATGCCGCCGCCAAGCCACGCGCTTCCTCCGCCAAGCGCGTGTTCTTCGTGTCCGCCACTGTGGCGCCGAAGGTGTCCGCCCCGCAGCGGCAGAAGGACCCGAAGAAGCGCGTGGTGATCACGGGAATGGGGCTCGCGTCGGTGTTTGGGAACGACGTGGAGGGGTACTACGAGAAGCTTCTCGCCGGCGAGAGCGGCATCACCCCCATCGACCGCTTCGATGCCTCCAAGTTCCCCACGCGCTTCGGCGGCCAGATCCGCGGCTTCTCCGCCGAGGGCTACATCGACGGCAAGAACGACCGCCGCCTCGACGACTGCCTCCGCTACTGCATTGTCGCCGGCAAAAAGGCCCTCGAAAACGCCGACCTCGCCCCAGACAACCACTCCAAGGTCTCAGATCTATTCTCTCTTCCCACATTTCCTTCTTATTTTGTTAGTTTGCTTTTCCGAGAGACAATCCTTTTTGAAACACGTTCAGACACTAAATGTTAGACACACTTTTAGAGACAATTCTTTTGAGGCACCGTGAGATACTAAATGTTAAAAATAGTCTCTTTCAGAGACAATTGTGTTAGAGTCGGACACTAAAATATAGACACTTATTTGAATGGAATTTGAATTTTGATTCGCTATTGCTTATTCATTTTTTTTCTTATGGAAAACCTTATTTAGCTTGAATTTGTGACTCTCTGCAGATTGATAAGGAGCGTGCTGGTGTTCTTGTAGGCTCCGGAATGGGAGGTTTAACGGTGTTTTCTGACGGTGTTCAGGCTCTGATTGAGAAGGGGCACAGGAAGATAACGCCGTTTTTTATTCCGTATGCCATTACTAACATGGGTTCGGCTTTGCTTGGGATAGACCTTGGGTTCATGGGTCCCAACTATTCTATATCCACGGCTTGTGCTACCTCCAACTATTGCTTTTATGCTGCGGCGAACCATATTCGGAGAGGGGAGGCTGATTTGATGATAGCGGGTGGGACTGAGGCTGCCATTATTCCAATTGGGTTAGGGGGTTTCGTTGCTTGCAGGGCGCTTTCGCAGAGGAATGATGACCCCAAAACTGCTTCCAGGCCATGGGATAAGGACCGTGATGGCTTTGTTATGGGCGAAGGTGCTGGAGTTTTGGTAAGGCTGCATTCACCTTGTGTGCATCTTAATCAGTGTAGAGCTTGTTTGGATAAACTTGTCTGCAAGGGCTTATAATTGAAGAAAATAGGAAGGTGAAATGAATTCGGTTTCAACTCGAGTTAAAATCAACTTATCTATTTAACTTTTATAGAAGCTCTCTTGTCTAACTTCTCCAAAAGCTGTGGTTAAGTTGATTTTAACTTATTGAAGAAACTCAATTCGTCTTACTGTACTTATGGAAAAATTATCCAAATATGGTCTCAAGCAGCATAATTGTATGTTTTTATGAAGAGATTGCTATGTTCCATATATTTTTTTGTTCTGTGCAAGTTAATTTCTAAATCATAAAGTGTTATAATAACTTGAAAGGTAATGGAGAGCTTGGAACACGCCATGAAGCGAGGCGCACCTATTATTGCTGAATACTTGGGAGGTGCTGTTAACTGTGATGCTTATCACATGACTGATCCAAGGTCCGATGGACTTGGTGTGTCTACATGCATTCAGAGCAGCCTTGAAGATGCCGGTGTGTCACCAGAGGAGGTACTATTTTACTCCTTGTACCACTCTTTTACTTTTGTTGGTAATTTTATCTGTTAAAAGGATTGTTGGTTTCTCTTCTCCTGCTTTATCGTGTTTCTCCTCAAGATGTCTCTCTAGTTGACTCTACTTCTCTGATACCTACTTACCTTGCTTGCATATTCCATGTGTTATCAGTATCTTTTTCGTGATACTATGGTGGATGGCATGCATAGAGATGGTAAACATATTTTATAAAGTTGCCGCTATGTATTATAATTTGAGAAGGTCTCCCAGATTTTCTTTTCTAGCATTGAAGTTTGGATAAATGACAGCAGAGAAGTTAGATAATTATTTAGATCCAATTACATAGGATAGGATGCTCATTATGCTTATTAAATATGTATCTTCCTTTTCAACCATTAATGGGTGATGCATGGTTAACAAGTGTGTTAGAAAACCGCCTGTAAGGCAGGTTTATCATAGGAAGAAAGGGAAAGAGGGAAGAGAATTAGCACCTTGAGTGAGTAATACCAGCAGTCAGAGAGTGGCATAACTGCCTACACATGTGGCAATGGATATGGGAAGGTGGGAGAACTCTGTACAGGAGGGGAGAAGAGAGAAAAAGGTAAGATAGATCATAGATCTTTGTAGTGAGAGACCAAGGCAAGTCTTGGGGTCTAACTGTTTTCCATTATATAGTTTCAGTTTCTCTCGAAATTCAGGGTACTAGTACTGATATTGCACCAAGATCAATAGCAGAGTAACATATACAGTGTACATTTTCTGGGTGGTCTGGCCCAGTTTCTAACTTTCTATCAACTGCTATTTGAGATCCCTATTTTGGGAGCTGTGAATGGTGAATGTGCAAATAGAGGGTTTGATAGAAGCTCTGGAGAAAGGCTCCAACAAAAGCTTAGAAAGAGCTTCAAGAAGCTTGAATGAGGAATGATGAAGGAGTCCAAAGTGAATGTTTTGACCACAAGAAGGATCTCATGATTTAGGATTGAAATCTCGGGATAAGGGTTGGAAGATAAAGGGAGCAACGGGGGATCAAAGGGAACCAAGCACATCCATCAATTGTCTAATGTCTCAGCTGGACTGAATTTTGGTATAATGCCAACCATTTAACTCTACTAAATTCTCTCCTTTCAAATCTTTTTATTGTGTTGTGTACCCTTTTTACTGAGAGGAACTGGAGATACTTCCATAGGGGTAAATATCATTAAACTATGAAGGGAAACCATGTTCTGGATAAGTTGAAATGCATCTGGTTGAGGCTCTGAGCATAATGTAGCCATGTGCAGATACGGAAATCAGGGAAATTGTTTATGAAATTGGCAAACTTGTGTACCTGAAGATTCATCCCTATAGAGTACAATCCTTAGGCTCAAACTAAAAGGGTTAGAAAGAAACTCATTCCTCGGTACTGTGGTCCATATAAGGTGCTGGACTGGGTGGGACTTTTAGCTTATAAGCTGAAAATTCTAGAGGACAATCACATTCAACCTGTATTTCATATAGTAGGATGAATGGAAACTCAAAGTTCAACCAAATAAGGCCTTAAATATCAGGATTAACATAGATGACATTATTGATGTTCTGGTGATGTGGCAGAAACTTCCCGACTTTCTCCTAGAGGACAAGGTGAAAATGCATGGGTACCCATAACACAACTGTACCAATTACCAAAGCGAGAGGAGGCAGAGAATTTGTACCTCATGTGAGCAAAGTTCTCAAGAGTCTACACAAGCTTGTGGAGGCTCCATAAACATGACTTTTAGACTCAATTTATAAATTCTATAGGGTTTTACCAATTACAAAAATAATAAAAAAACTCATCTAAATTATCCAAACAAAATATTATACTATAAAATAATAAATATGCAACATTCTAACTTCATAATGTAGCAAACCATAATAACAAAGCATGGTGATACAAGTTAAACTTATACATAAAATGACCAAGGTAAAAACAATTTGGAATTCAGACAGAACCCAGTTGTAAACAATTTTATCTTAGAGACCACAAGGGATAATCAAATGGGTAATCAAATGTTCAGTGTTAATCAAACTTTGCCCAATTTCTCCAAACTAGTGAGGGGAGGCACAGCACAGCGCAATAGGGAAGAAGGGTAGGCACCACAACACAAATTCCATTTGACATCAATTTTAAGCTTTCGAATGTGGTAGGTTTATTTCAACCACAATAAGGGGGCAACACGGCACAATAGGGAACAAAGGGTTCCTTGTTGCAAATTGTTGGGGGATAGTCTTAGCTGGCAGGTTGTAATCGTTATAGCTCTGTTGTTGCAGATTGTGGTTGGTCATGGTTTTCAGAGGTCCCTGTTAGGTTGTTTGACATTGTACTTGCACCAAGAACACAGATGCAGAAGGAACTTTTAGGTTGTCAGAGGAAAAAGAATAGGCAATAATGATCGGCATAGTGAGAGAATTAGAGGGACAGAGCAAGGACTCTTTTATGTTTTATGTGTTGTGCTATTGGTCTTCCATTTTGTGAGTTATGTTAATCTTTTTCTCTTGTAATTAAGTGAGATACTAATATTACACAATTACACTGATAACAGTAGCAAACCGATAATATACAGCATGTGTAATTGTGTACCACTTAATTTTTCTGAGATTTGGTTCAGTTTCTCTTAGAGTGATGCCAAGTAATCAGAATGTGTAAGAAACACAGTACTATTAAAACATAAATTAAAATATCTATCTGAAAGTAAGGCCAGGCTGTTTTGACTTATGCAAATAATGCTTTAATACCCAGTTACTCTCATCATTCCAAGAGAGGGGCTTAAGTCACTGATGGAACTAAAAGGATATTTGTAATGCCATTGCTGTATGATTTTTTTTCTGGAAGTTAGTCTTAATGTTTGGTTAATTTATTTTTATATATTTTACTTTTGATTCATCCTTACCATAAACTAGCAAAGTGAAAGCATAACAATTGCTTCTTTTCAGGTCAACTACATAAATGCACATGCAACTTCCACTCTTGCTGGAGACTTGGCAGAGATCAATGCTATTAAAAAGGTTTTCAAGGACACTTCTGGAATCAAAATTAATGCCACCAAGGTATTATCCCACTATTGACTCTTATGTGATGGTGAAAGCTCTGTTTTCTTCTAGATTATAAAACATTATATTTTATTAATTCCTTGGCCATGAACTGATGTACATGTTTTTCGTTTTGTATCAGTCTATGATAGGGCACTGCCTTGGTGCAGCTGGGGGTTTGGAAGCCATTGCCACAGTGAAAGCCATAACAACAGGATGGCTGCATCCAACAATCAATCAATTTGTATGTATACGTAATATTTTAGGGTTATGATTATTATGACTGATTGCATGATTTTTTGTATTGTAAATTGTTATTTATCATTGTCGGTGTTTTTCACCTATCTTTAGCCATGTGGACTCTATTTCTTGGTATGGAAAAATTGTTTCTGAAATTATTGGAGATCAGACCTAGGAATTTGCATGCCTTCAATGTATACGAGAGCTCATTGTAACGATGTTAGAATTATTTCACATGTTAGACTTTGATTTTAATTTAGGGATGGTTGGTTTGAGGTGTTTGAGCCGCAGACCATAGTGAAGATTAAGCTAGTATTAATTTTCATCGTACTATTAAAAAGCCAAGTACTATTGTTTTTGTTGCTGGGTGACTGGAGGGGGCAGAAATAGTTGTGGTTTTGATCATAATGATTACCCGCACAAGCAGTTAGGAAAATATTATGTCCTTTAATTGTCCCATTTTGGAGGGGGCAGAACCATACAGAATCATTCAGTTTGATTTTCTAGCAGCAATGTTTTTTAATTTTAAAGTTAAAATATGTACTTGGTCTTGAATGCAGAACCCAGAACCTGCAGTTGATTTTGATACAGTGGCAAATGTCAAGCAGCAGCATGAAATCAACGTTGGTAAGATTCTAAATAATTCAATAACCAAAGTCCCCCCTCCACATGATACAGACCATGATTTGGACAGCTAATTGGTGATTCTTTTTATTTCAGCCATTTCAAATTCATTTGGATTTGGTGGACACAACTCTGTGGTGGCATTTTCTGCTTTCAGGCCTTGATTGCCCAGCTTAGCTTGTCTGCTCTTTATGTAGAACACGGGTTTAAGTTAATTGAAATTTTGTTCTCTCTACATCATTGAGGCTATTTATTCTATCTGAGTCCATCATATATAAAAGCTGTAGGCCTGTAGTTGTTCATTTTGTGCCTAATTGTGACTTGACAATTAGCTATAAGACTGTTTTGTTGTAGAACATTTTGAATATAGCTCGAAGATTTCACTAGTTTGGAGGTATGCAGCAGCGGATAGAATGTCAAAACTCAAATTCTTAAGCATTCTTCCTTATTGTTAAGATATTTATTGCCAGGTATGTATCTAAGAGATACTTGCTGATTGCTATGAATATTTGTAGCATCAGGGGTTTATTTGAATCTCACTTGACCGGCTTGTTGAATACATGCTTATACAACATTATTTCAGAGGGGTTTCATGAGTTTCAAGATAAATTTGTAATCTATGAAAAGCAGTAATTTATAGATTACATCTTTGTATTAATGCATGTGGATTAATCGTTTTTTTCTTATGGAATTCGCCATGGAACTGCTGTCAACGACAATTATATAAAGAAAAAAGAAAAAAACATGCTTGCACATTTTTGTGTACGCCATTTTTTCAGCTGCTAGATGTACAATTTTCTGCATTTAATAAATCACTAACCTCCGTAAAAATTTAATACAGAATTTGTTGGGCTATATATCAGTCTTGTATATGATGCAAGTTACTTCATTGCATTATAAAAAAAAGCACTTACAGATATTATTGTATTTCAACTAATTTAATCTGACGCAGAATACTGTTCAAGGTATTAAACAAAATATTTAATAAAGGTTTTTTGTAATTATTTAAGTAAAAGTACATAAATATAAGTATCAACTTGTGTAATGATGTTTTATTTTTAATAGTTTATGTTTAGAGAGTTATACCACTGTTAGTTTTATAATAACTTATAAATGAGGTATTTTAAATTTTAAATTACTTCTATTATGTATTTTAACATTATTTAATACTTTCTTCAAAGAAAAATAAAAGTAACACCCATCCTATGAAAAATCACCTTAGATTGTATTAAGTTTAAATTTAAATTTTAAATTGAATGGATGATAAATTAAAAAATTGAAATAATTGAATTGAATAAATTTTTTATTTATTTAAAATTGGTCCAATTCAATTAGTGAACATAGGTTAATGAACATAATAAACTCGATCAAATTTTGACACTTTATCTAGAAGTTACAATAAACACTAAGAAGTAATTTCAGTAAAGATTTTATCTCTATCAATTTCTGTCATGATTGGATGTGTTAATACATCAAGTAATTTCAGTAAGAATGTAAGATTTCATCAAATGTGTTCTTGGACAGCCATCCAATGCCAATCTTGTGAATATTCACACCTTGAAAATATTTTGTTTTGTTTAAAAAGTAACAATGAAACTTGATCGAATCCGATAATTTGCATTAGATTTGCACTCTGAGATTGAATCCAATTGTGAAACAATGAAACCACACTCACCTATTAGAGCATTATTATAGGCTAAAATAATTTTTTGGTTTCTTATTTATATTTTAGGTTTTAATTTGATTTCTTATGTCTATAAAGTTTTATTTTAGTCCTTAAAGTTTATCCATTATACCAAATTGATTTTTTTTTGTCAAATTTTTACACTAATTTGATAAATTTGATAACAATTGACAAATTATAAAAGATGCAATGTCAGTCATACATTATTAATAGTAAAAACTAATGAAATAACAAATTTGGTCTAAGAACGACACTATAAGGAATCAAATTTTAAAAAAACAACTTAAGGGACTAAATAGAAACATAAAATATAAATAAGAGATAAAAATTATATTTAAACCATTATTATAAAAACAATTAGAAAATATTGAGGATTGGAAATAGGCAAAAAAAGTGCAAAAATATGAAGTGTTATAAGGTACAGTTTGGGCCGTGAAGTCAAAAAAGCCCAAGAATAGCGTGAACTTATTAACGATAAATCTGCCCGACCCACAGTGGACCAACCATTTTCCCGCCACAACGCGAGCAAGAGGCTCCATCTTCCCGCCAAATACAAAGCCCTAGTTAGCGCCAAAAAAAAAAGAAACCACCATCTTCGTTTTCTTTCATTCTTCTATTCTTCTAAATCACCGCCACTCTCTCTGTCGGTTGTTTCAGAGGCTTCGACAATGGATTTGAGCGAAGAAGTTAGGGCAGCTCACAAGCGAGAATTCTCCGATTTCTTGGATCAAGATGTATGTCCCAAACATTCCGTATTGTCGTTTTTGTTACTTTCTCCTTCTTCATTTCTAACGAGATTGTGTTGAATCATTAGGTCGGGAAGGGCATATACATGGACGAAATCAAAACCCTAATCAACCACAAGCGCCACCGCCTCATCGTCAATATCTCCGATCTCCACAGCTTCCGCGACTTGGGTAACAGGTTAGCACATGTGCTTTTGTTTTACAGTTTCAAGTTTCAGTTTTTGTTGCTGTAGACTTTGATTCTGTTTGCCAAGTTAGTTTTTGCGATTGGCATTATTCCTTATATATATATATATGTATGTATGTGTGTGTATATATATATATATATATATATATATATATATATATATATATTTTTTTTTTTGGTGTTATGCAGGATTCTGAGGAGTCCAAGTGAGTACATGCAACCGTTCTGTGACGCGGTCACGGAGGCTACTCGTGCTATTGATCCCAAGTATTTGAAGGAAGGGGAACAAGTGCTTGTGGGATTTGAAGGCCCTTTTGTTTCTCGCCGCGTCACGCCCAGGGATCTTCTCTCTCAATTCATAGGTTCCATGGTCTGTGTTGAGGGCATTGTCACCAAATGTAAAACTAATCTGCCTTCTTTTTTTTGTCCTTTTTTTAGTTGTTGCCTATGGTTTAAATGATTGACTGCACCCAATTTCTCATGAAATTAGGTGATAAAGTGTCTGTGAATTAAGTTCAATATCTTTTTTCTCTCTCTGAATTGTTTATTCAATTGCTTCCTGATAAGTTTAAAAGGGTTTAATTTGACTTTGAGAATGATATTTTACTTTTGGTTATTTTGAGGCAATGTATGTTTTTTGTTCAAGGATTTTAACTTTTGTCATGGGCATTGGTTAGTATAACCTTTCTTTCTCTCTTTGGTTCTATTTGGTTTTCAGGAAGCAAGTGTACAGTGTACTACTTTATAATTTTGTTTGACAAGCAAAGCTTTTATTTTAATGACAAGTTAATATCGTTTATGCTTAAGTTGCTCTTCGTGTGTCTTGAGTAGCATGTTACGCATTATGCTATGTGATGATGATGGCAATATGAAGATCTTTTACTGGTTAAAGTTTGTCATCTCCTTTTACAGGCATCAGTTTAGTTTTATCTTTAGGTTGTTCTTTTTGGTCATTGATTCTTTTCTTTCTGTTTCATTTGGCATATATTTACAAACACAGCTCTATATTTGAGAACAAATACTCTGGTTTAAGGGATCTTACCTTTTATTTTCATTTACAGGTTCTCTTGTAAGGCCAAAGGTTGTTAAAAGTGTTCATTTTTGCCCCACCACGGGAAGCTTCACTTCTCGCGAATATCGTGATATTACATCTAATTTGGGTTTGCCCACAGGATCTGTTTACCCTACAAGGGTAATCTCAAGCTCCTTGATCTCTAATATAATTTATAATCACCCAACAGTGAAATTTACTGATAAAAGCTTTGTTGTAGGATGAAAATGGCAACTTACTCGTGACTGAGTTTGGGCTGTGCAAATACAAAGATCATCAAACTTTGTCCATTCAAGAAGTTCCTGAGAATTCTGCTCCTGGTCAACTCCCAAGAACAGTGGATGTCATTGCAGAAGATGACCTTGTTGATTCTTGCAAGCCTGGAGATCGAGTGGCAATTGTGGGGATATATAAGGCTCTTGCAGGGAAAAGCAAAGGCAGTGTAAATGGAGTATTCAGGTAGCTCCAGAAAATATACTGACATAACTCCTCTTCACTCCTTTGCTTTCTTGAACAGAAACTTGATTGACTGATGTTCATGCAGGACTGTTCTCATAGCCAACAATGTTTCTCTTCTCAACAAAGAGGCTAATGCACCAATCTACAGTGCTGAAGATGTCAAAAACATTAAAGAGATAGCTGCAAGAGATGATGCATTTGACCTGCTAAGTAATTCACTTGCACCATCTATATATGGGCATTCTTGGATAAAGAAAGCAGTGATTTTGTTGATGCTTAGTGGGGTGGAGAAGAACTTAAAGAATGGCACTCACTTGCGAGGGTTAGTTTTTCCTCTTGATCTCCTTTCTGTTAGTTTTTTTTTTTTTTTTGTCAGTTCCTTTTCTGTTAGTTGAAGTTGGTATTATTGAAATCCAAGTTGGTCGGCTCCTTGTCTCTTAATATAAGATTGTAATGTTAGTCTGTCTTGCTTCTTTAGTGACATTAACATGATGATGGTTGGCGATCCCTCTGTTGCCAAGTCTCAACTCTTGAGAGCAATTATGAACATTGCTCCCTTGGCCATATCAACTACAGGCCGAGGTTCTTCTGGGGTTGGTTTGACAGCTGCAGTTACTTCAGATCAAGAAACAGGTAAATCATTTGTCATGGGCTATATATATGCATAATTCTATTATTACATCTGTCATCTAAGGAAAAATGGTAATTTCTTTCCTCTAGGAGAAAGAAGGCTTGAAGCTGGGGCAATGGTTCTTGCTGACAGAGGTGTTGTCTGCATTGATGAATTTGACAAGATGAATGATCAAGATCGTGTTGCTATACATGAAGTTATGGAGCAGCAGACCGTGACTATTGCCAAAGCCGGTATCCATGCATCACTTAATGCCCGGTGCAGTGTGGTTGCAGCTGCAAATCCCATATATGGAACTGTAAGAGGCATTATGCGAGAAATTTGCTGTGAAGTTTGAACTGCCAAAGTTCCTGATACTGTACCGAACATTTAATTTTTTTTTTCTAAGTAGTGGCTTTTATTGTGCAATTCTACAGTATGATCGTTCATTGACTCCAACCAAAAATATTGGACTCCCAGACTCCTTGCTTTCTCGATTTGATCTACTGTTTATTGTATTAGATCAAATGGATCCGGATATTGATCGTCGAATATCAGAGCATGTCCTTCGTATGCATCGATTTCGTTCTGCTGTTGATGGAGGTAGATAAGCAGTTTTCAAATGCTAGGGATTTGCTTATACTAGAGAATTTTTTTATTCAAATTAACTTAACAATGTAGGTGAGGCTGCGCTTCATGGGAGCTCAAGATATGGAAGAGAAGATGAAGCTGATACGGACTCATCTGTTTTTGTCAAATATAACAGAATGTTACATGGGAAGAAAACTGGAAGGGGTCAAAAACGTGATACGCTCACAATTAAGTTTCTTAAAAAATTTATCCACTATGCTAAGCATAGGATTCAACCTGAACTAACTGATGAGGTGGATGTGCCTTTCTTGTTACTATTAGCAATTCCATTTTTCTTAATTTATAATGAATTCCCTTTAATATTTTGCAGTTTATCCATGTTAATGGGAATTTTGGTTGCTATATTTATGTTACAATTGCCATAGCTGAATGCTTCTTCTGAAGTCTGATTATTTTCAATGGTTGTTATGCTTCTGATCCAATCCATTATTATATAGACATGTGACTAGCTTTAATTTAACATCAATTGACTTTGTCTACAGGCATCTGAGAATATTGCCACAGCCTATGCTGAGCTCAGAAATGCAAGTTCAAATGCAAAGGTTAGCGTTGAGAATTGAAATTGACTGTAAACATACGAGCCATTGTACAAAGTAGTTTTTTCATTGATATCATGCTGGCTTTATGCAGACTGGAGGAACACTTCCCATAACTGCCAGAACTTTAGAAACCATAATACGTCTCTCTACAGCTCATGCCAAATTGAAGTTGAGCAGAGAGGTACTTGACTTGGCATGTACTCTATAGTGGTCTCTTCTCCGCTATTTATAATATAGTGAGATACGTGTCCATTTTGATAACAAGTCCAGGGGCAATGTCAATTAACCTTTTGGTCTTTCTTTTAAGTTTTGCTTGGATAACTCTTTCCAAGCTAAATTATGGTTCTCAAAATTAGTATTTTGGCTGGTGGATGTTAGGAGTAGCATGCTGTTTACTTTTAACCAAAATTAATGTTGGTATCTACACTAAGTAAACATTTGGAAAAACAACTCTTTTTAAAGGAAAAAAAATCTCCTTAACTACACTTTTTATTTGCTACAATTGCTATTCTGCTTATAAGTTTTAACTGGTGGTACTTCAACAGCCTGTGTGTTTTCACTGTTGTGTTCATTAGACTTTCTTATTGAGTGAGCACTTGTCTTGTCAGGTTTCAAAGTCTGATGTTGAAGCTGCTTTGAAGGTTCTAAATTTTGCAATATATCACAAAGAACTAACAGAAATGGAGGAGCGTGAGCAAGAGAGGGAGAGAGAGCTGGACAGGAAGCGCAAGGCTGATCATGATGAAAATGATGGTCCTGATCGTGGTCCTAAAGATAAAAGAGGGTGAGCAATAATCTATACTCATTGGAAAAGATAAATAGATTGCAGACATCTTTTCATTCTAATTACCATATTTGGCTTACAAGAAAATTCATTTATTACCATATTCTATAATCTATACCAGAAACTAAATTAGCATGCTTACATAAGACTTCTATGTTGCCATGGAGATATTAAGGGGGTTGATGTCTAGATTTCTTAAAAGATATTTGGCCATCAATGAACTATCAACACATCTTGTCTTTTTTATTTTGGCTAGGTCAACATCGACAGATGCCATGGATGTAGATGATAACTCAGCAGCTCAAGCTGCTGTTGGACTCACCCCTGAAAGGTTGGTCAACTGCCAATACCTATATTGCAGTTTTGTTTTCTTATATTCCTTTCTCTGCTCTACATGTTTCTGACATAAAATATCTTTCTATTGACTTGCAGAATTGAAGAATTTAATTCTCTATTTAATCAGCATATGCATGCCAATCGCCTGGACCAAATAACTATTGCAAACTTAGTGAATGTTATCAACAGAGGGGAAGATCCACCACCTTACAGTGCTGCAGATGTACTACTCCTATTAGAGGTATGATCTTCTGATGTATTTCTGGTGCCACCTTCCCAACATGAACTCAGTTAATGGTGTGTTTTCTGAAATTTAGAGGTTGCAAGATGACAATAGAGTCATGATAACTGATGGAGTGGTGCATATGATATCATAAAATGTAAGATTGTTTCACAATCTCTTTACGAAGATTCAGACAGGTATGCAATTTTATAAACGGATTATTTTATTATCATTAATGGTTCAGATGCTTGTCTTCATAATTCACTTTTAAACAAGACTCGGTTACATCTCTTAACATTACTTTTGCTTTAAAAAAAAAAAAAAGTTACATCTCTTAACAATTGATTTTTGTGGACATCAAATCTGAAAACAAAATTATATTAAATGATGAGCGCATTAGTTTAATCTGATGTGCATGTCTACAAAATTTGCAATTATAAAACTTAATTTGCACTTTAA
Organism: Glycine tomentella; assembly: GCA_007407185.1. Classification (NCBI taxonomy): domain Eukaryota; kingdom Viridiplantae; phylum Streptophyta; class Magnoliopsida; order Fabales; family Fabaceae; genus Glycine; species Glycine tomentella. The sequence continues at coordinate 4,172,007 of PYAF01004503.1, forward strand.
CAAACTACGGATGAATTTCAGGGAGCAGAATTTGCTGCTAGGGTAGTATGTAGCTTACACCGGAGGGAGACATGAGAAGGATTTACAATTTTCAGAATTCTTTGCTATCTGGGAATTCTTTGCTAACACTTCAACAAGGAAATAGCGTATGTGATTGCATTGACATCCACTTCATAGAATTCTTTAAGTTATAATGCACTTTGTCATCCCTTAAAGAGTTTTTTTTTTTGTCCATAATTTGATACTGGCCTTATCTTTATGTATTTCAGTGCTGCTAACAGCCAAGGATGCGTGTAAACAAGGCTTTAGAAATGACTATTTTTGGTCTCCATAATTTTATGTTTCGCCACTTGTGATACTTTTGATTGGGCACCTAATAAGATATGGTTGGCTTAAATATTCAGTAAAATTAACCGAGAAATGAAAAAAAAAAAAAAAAGTGAAGCTTGTGACGTGAGTTTAATTCATTTCAATTATAGACTTGTTACTCAATAGCATTACCATATACTTACCCACCTTGCAACTCCTATCTGCTTACCCGACTACCTTTCCCTTGGCAAATGGTAACCGTATTTTAACTTACCTGATAACATTAATCACATCACATACTGAATATTTTGATACTAGAATTTAGAACACCCTTAAAGATGTTGTAGTGTCTATTCCAAGAACATGTTCTATTCTGTAAACTGAGATATTGATTGGAATGTAGTCAGTAAGTGAAAATAGGATCTTGCCCTCAGTACAATTACAATATTACCTTTCATATGAGCTCTAGCACACTTAACGGTAGAATTCAGCCCAAATGAACACATGCAATGTAATTCATAAACTCGTAATGAATAACGTAATACTAACATACACTGCTAGGAATTGTATCAAGTTATCTATTTAAGCCGTTTATAAAAATTAAACACACCAATCAATAGATTTTCAAACGACACTACCTCCGTTTGTAGACATTTAAATTTGAAATTTCATTTCTACAAGGCATTTTTAAGTTGTTTCTTGCATTAATTATTTTTTATTTATCAAAATGTCCTTAATTATAGTGATCTCACTATAGTTAATTATCCTTACAGGATTATTAACATGGCTCCTTCTTCCTTTCTTTTAAAAAATGCCAAATTCATGCGACATTTGTAATAATTTTGTTGTCGGGGTTGGCACTTCATAGGCTGATTGAATCATTCTGATTTCTGGGCCGCGTGCGTATAACAATCAAAAGGCTAATATTTAAAAACAGTAATTAATTTAGCTGGCAGTTATTTTCTGGAAGTTACTGTATCGCCTGAGACAACGAGGGAAGAGACATTAATATAACGAAATAATTCCACATATTAAATAGTTCTGAAATAGTATTCTTAAAATATAACTAAGCTTGTTAAAAAAAACAAGTTCAATAATTAATATACAATTCGTGTGGGTTCCTCAGAAGAGCGTGCAGGTTACGAGGAGGTAACAGGAGAAGTATATCAATTTTGTTGCTCCACAGGATCACAATCCTATCCAAGGACATCGAGGATAAGCATATCTTGTTTTTTTAAGGTGGAACATAAGTATATCCGATTAATGAAGTAAGTGTGTAAATGAAGTACTACTCTTAATGATCATAATCCAAAAAGAGAATTAGGGTCATAGAATAAGTGACCAGGCATAAACTGTAACCAAAACTATGTTCATCTAGTTGCCTTTTCATGTTTCAGGTAAAAAAAAAAAATTCCAAAATTTAAATAGGGAAGTTATCTCCTTGTCAACTCACGATAACTACTCAATCAAGAGTCTAACCAAGAACAAGAAACTTCTAAATCACCCTAATCCCTGAAACTTCTGGAGAAGAGAGGGTTGCTCCAGAGACCAATTTGTGGGAAGGAGGAAATGAAAGAAGGCAGCAATATATGTGACATAATTGTGCCAACACCAAGAGTTTATTTGTCAAACTCCCATATAACCCCTCCATCTTCTGCAATACCAAAACAAAAGACCATGATGACAACCTCTAATTTAAAATTTGAACAAATAAGAGTTAAGTCATTAATTTTCAAATTCAAATAACTAAAACCTTGTAATTTTTAACATAGAATATCAGCCTCTAAAAGTTAATATACATACATATGAGATAGTCATAAACACAAAGCAAGCTAGCTGAAGATACATTGAACAGCACAAAATACATCTTATGAACATTGAGAGCTTGGCAACTAAAAAATTTTCATACCTTGTTTGGATGAACTTTTTTATACACACAGGAAAAAAAGGCAAAATGAATTGAATTTTTTCCACAAATTAAAATCAACTTATCCACTTCAACTTTTATAGAAATTCTTTCATCTAACTTCTCCAAAAACTGAGATGCATAATTTGATTTTAACTTATGGGATCATCTCAAATCATTTTACTTTTTTAAGTTCTGCTCTGATAAGTGTTTATGGAAAAGTTTAACTAAATCGGGTTATAGCCAGAAAAGGATATGTAGAGCCCTGTCCAATAGTAGTGAAGTTTCTAGGTGCTAAATGTTATCCATTCGGTTGGGCAATTTGTTTCTTAAAAAAATTGATGATTGGGGTGAAAATTTTAAGATGTAACTAGCTCCCATGAGAGTAGTTGTTCACTCGACTTTGGCAGTGCTTTAGTAGCATTAGAAAATCAGAAATCGCTTCCAAGAAGTAAGGCCTTTCATCATTTTAAAATTACAAAAATCAGGGCTAACAAGACTGACTGAAATGACATTTTTGTAATTTCAACGATTAAACCGGTGTTTACTAATCCGGTGCACCACTTTCAACAAAATCTAGATGTCCAAACCTAAATTGAGAATTTAATGACAAAGGAAAGAGAAGGGGAGAGAAATACCTTTAACTTTCTTTTCAATCCAAGTCTCAATAAGCATTCCAGCAGCTACACCACCACCAATGCATGCGCTGCAGAATAAAATAGCCTTGGGTAGCGGCCATCGTGGAAGGAAATAGAATTCAGGAATTTCCCTAACTTTCTTCGGTAATCGTTTCTTCAATGTAGGTTTAGCACTTGGATTTTGCTGCATCTCGCCACCAACGGCTTTCCAATCCACCCCTTTGAACGGATCTTTCGCATCTTCGCTTCCCATAATGCCGATATTCTAAACCTCAGAATTAGCAGCAACCGAAAGGAAATAAAAACACTTGGTTTTTCAAACAGAACACTGAGATGAAGAAAGAATAACATGAAAGTTCAATGAGATTCAGTGAAATACCAAAAAAGAAGCAAGAGCTGAGCTGAAGGGGAAGAAGAGATATTAAGGTTTGCTTTTCCAATACAACGATATTTTTCCAGTTATTCAAACTCAAACATTAACAACTTTTTTTTATAAGTACAAATCGAACAAGGTAACAAGGAGTTTACAATTCTGACGCATCATAGTCAGAACTAAACCCTTTTTTTAAACATTAACAACTTTATTAATGAGTAAATATATTTTTTTTATCACAAAATTTTAGAATGCGAAATTTTATCCTTTTTCTATTTGCGTAATTCTTTAGTAAACCATTTTTTAATGAGTAAAACTATTTTATATTGTAGGTGTATAATATTTTTTCCTTTTATTTTTATTTGTTAAAAAAGTGAAAATAACTATTTTATATATGCATTCGGTAGTTTATGAAATCAACTTATACTTTTATAAACTTTTTTTGTAGTTTATTTAAACAAATTTTATAATTGAATTTATTGCATAAATTTTTATGTGACAAGAATTTACCAAGTAATGGGTTAATGAAGTTGTTTATCCAAACACATTTTTAATTTATATGAAACCTTGATTATATGTAAGTAATATTTGAAATTCATATGTAATGTAACATGTATAAATTTTAAAATGAGAAAAGTTTTCATATTATTATTATTAATATTTTTTTGACAGCATACTATTATTAAAATTTTAATAATATTGTAGAGCATGAAATGAATATTAAATAAAAATATATAACATTTTTTAATATTAACAACAAATAAAGAGTAAATAATATGAATTAAAAATTTAAGATTTAATAATCTATAAAATAAAAGATGCAGGTATAATCAATGTTGTCAGATTCGGACAGGTTGTTAATACTCTTAAGTCATTGGATTAGGGGTCAACCTGAGGAGTCACGAGTTAGACTTGCATCTCAACAAGCTTGCAGCTTGAAATTACAGTAAAATTCAGCATACACATTTCAGAAATTAAGCATACACACTTCAGAGGCAAAATCACGGTAAATTCAGCATACACATTTCGCAGTGTGTGTAACTGTGTATAGTCAGAATCAAAGGCATTGCTTGAAAGATAGTAACAAGTAAAAATACCAAAATGCAACACAGAATAAGAACGTAAGGCACTAATATTCCCAGCCAACAAACAATCATTATGTATTCTCCTTTCACATTATCGAAAAATTGGAAAGTCTTTATCCGGCTAAAGCAAAAATACTATTAGTTCTCAACCACTGCGACGGTGCTTCCAGCTCCAGACGCCGGTGACGGAAATCGCAAACGCCGGTGAGGGAGTGAGCGTTTCCTTTCCAATTGAAGTGGTGACTGAGGGTTCTCTGTTCTCTGTTTTGTGAAAAAAAAATTGCCCAAATCAAAAACGACGCCGTTTGTTTTTTTTTTTTAAATTGCTTGACCCTAACATATCGCGTGATTGGTACACGTGGCACAGTTATAACGTCTTGTTTGGGGAGGCTGTAAATTACAAGAATAAATAATCTGGATTCCACGGTGTCACTGTCAATGGCTGCGACTCTCAGTGCTGTAAGAATTCCCAATTTCCACCAACGCCATCTCAAAATACACTTCACGGCACCCTCTTCCTCTTCCTTACGCCTCCTCAATCTCGCAAAGGTAACAACTAACAACACATTACACCACAATCCTCTCTTCTTCTTCTTTTTTTCCTTTCCAGCATCATGTGCATGTCAAAAACATACACTTACCCTTTTATTTTATTTTATGTTAGATGGAAGGAAATGAGATCAGTGAGCAAGTAGTACGGGGGGATTTGGGAGCAAAGAAGAAAGTTTTTGTAGCTGGAGCCACTGGTAGCACTGGCAAAAGAATCGTTGAGCAGTTACTGGCAAAGGGTTTTGCAGTTAAGGCTGGGGTTAGAGACATCGACAAGGCCAAGACAACCCTTTCCTCTACCAACCCATCTCTTCAAATTGTAATCTTGTTCGCACAATAAGTAATTTTTTTTAATTGTTGAGCCTAAACATTGGAAATTTGGTGTATATGAGTGATTTGATCTGCAATAGTGTGTATGTGGTTCAGGTGAAAGCTGATGTCACAGAGGGTTTTGATAAGCTAGCTGAGGCCATTGGTGACGATTCAGAAGCAGTAGTATGCGCCACAGGCTTTCGCCCAGGGTGGGATTTGCTTGCTCCATGGAAGGTTTGTCAAAGTTCTGTGATGTCTTGATAGTGTAATTGTAATGATTAAATGTATTACTATTTTGTAATGTTAGTGTGGCTCACTTTTAATATCGGCGGGGATTGACAAGTGTCCTTGGTTTGGTTTGGTTTAGAAGAAAAATAGGTTGTGGCAATTCAGGTTGATTGTTGTGCTCAACATATTCACTTGTGCAGAATCCACGATTGGTGAAGTTATTCTGATAGTGGGATAAGTTATATATATTTTTCTTGTGTGCGTCCATTGTTTAAGCTTTAAACATTAATTCCCCGTTTCCCCTTGATATTTTGGTATGAAACTGTGGAAGTAATATAACCAGGATGGCAAGATCTTTGTTTATTTCATGTCTATATTATTCACACTTTGGTTCATGTTGTATCTCTTGTTTCGTAAGTGACATCATTATTGTTGATGGAGAAGCATTGGAATCCTTTTCTGCTACTTAGATTTGCAAATTTTTGTGTTGCCATGTGCTTTCATTTGCGGAATTTTCCAGACTTTCACTTGTGAAGGGGTAAAATGTCTGTATCACAAATTTGAAACATCATCTGTCCTTTAAATAGAGGATAAGTTCAACAGAAACTAATTACATTACAAAGAAAAACGCCTATAGAGCAAAAGATCATTGCATGGTGGGTGGATTATTCAGTCTCTTTGTATCATTCAGTGCTTTCTTATAATAAAGGGATACATTATGCAGGTTGACAATTTTGGCACAGTAAACCTTGTTGAAGCATGCAGGAAACGTAATGTTAACAGATTCATTCTTATCAGTTCCATTTTAGTTAATGGAGCTGCTATGGGACAGTTACTGAATCCGGCTTACATCTTTCTTAATGTTTTTGGACTCACCTTGGTAGCGAAACTACAGGCAGAGAAATATATCAGGAAATCTGGTATAAACTATACAATAATAAGACCAGGCGGGTTGAGAAATGATCCTCCTACTGGAAATGTTGTTATGGAGCCAGAGGTAGTGCCTACGTTTCTGACTTTCTATTACATTCCCACGGTAGAATCTTAAGTTTATATTTTGTGGATCAATTGTTGATAAAAATTTTGTGTATCAGGACACCCTTTATGAAGGTTCCATATCCAGAGATCTAGTTGCTGAAGTGGCTGTGGAGGCATTGGCTTATCCTGAGGCATTTTATAAAGTTGTGGAAATAGTGTCTCGCCCTGATGCTCCCAAACGCCCATACCATGACCTTTTTGGTTCCATAAGGCAACAATGATGCCTGAGATTAGGACTTGATTGCAAATTAGCAAATGTTGATTTGCTTTATGGTGGCAAATTTGTATCTTAACTGTGTTCCCATGTGTGTTGCTTCATTCAATTGGTACACTAGAATAATGTGTAAATATTTCAATATATCTTTAATTTTATCTTACCTGCCAAATTAAAGGTTGTAGATGATTCAGCACTAAAAAAAGCTACTTCTGTATAGCTAATTCAATTAGAACATGTTTGGGTAAACGACTTAATTAAGCACTTAATTAGCTCTGACCAAATGAGTGTTAGTCATAAGCTTATTGTAACAAGTTGAAAAGAGCTTAGTTTGATAAGTTTTTTTTCTTCATAAAGTTCATTAATATAAGCTTAACAAAGCTTACAAGTCACTTACATAAGTTGCAATAAGCTCTTCTAATTGTCCCTTCAATTTTTTACTTGAAGCCTCTATAAGAAAGTCATTTAAGTTAACAGACAATCATCTTCATCAATAAGTTAAACCTGGAAAGACATAGAGAAGTTGCAATGGAGGCTTTTCCCTCTTGGGGTTGCCTCCTGGGAGAGGCTACTGCATGGACACAGCAAGATTTCTTCTCTTTTCTCTTAATTTATTCAAAAAAATTTATTGAGGGACTTCAATAGAAAGAGTGATCTAGTATAATAACATAAGATCGGGTTCTTTGTTTCTACATCTGTTAATAATATGATATATTGAAAAATCACACCAAATATATACTTAATGCATGATTATATATATTGCTGCAACTATATCTTTGTCTGGGGTTCAACGCCAGTGTCATGTTTATGATATTTTCTGTATTACAAGTGAAGGAAACATTACATAGATGGTTGACAATGTTGTGGAAACACTCATTTCTGCATCAAAGCACATTACATGGATGAATTTCCAGATCCCAACTCGGTTTTCACAAACATCAACCCACTGAAAATAAAGAATTAAATCATATAATTGTATACTCTCTCAGCAAGTGGACATCAGATTACCCTGCTTAGGTGAACCTAGCAACCACAAAAGCAATGGCTAAAAAGACAGCTGAGGCACAAAGATGCACTCCTGCACTTTCCATTGGTGCGGGTGGAATTGCCGCAACATCTTCAGCTGCATTCTCAGCCACACAACAGTGAGCAAAAACCAACATAGCCATAATGTAGATAGTGAGAACTATAGCAATCTTGCAGCTCTCCATTTTTCTACCAGCTATCACTTGACCACGAACTACACTACTAATTGGCTAGTGTTTGTAAATAGTTGTGAATGACGAAAATAGTGGACACTATAACTCATTTTATAGTGAGGATTTGAGACAGCTGAGCAATTTTGAGCTGTAATATGCAGCTTAAACAGTAAACATAATGATTTGAGAGTGTTGGGGATTAATAATAATGTTATGGCTCCCTCATCTTAAACAATTATAATTAAATTAGAGAATTGTCGATAGCTATATACTATATAAAAATAAAAAAGAGAGACAAAAAGTATGATAAAGCAACCTAGGTAAATTTCTCTAAAAGCAAATCTACACACATGGCTTTGTGTGACCATGTTTGTGTGAGCTTAATAGAGCCTCTAAACTACGCTTTAAATTATTAATGGGGGTTTGGTTTAAGCTGTTGCACGCCACGTTAGGTTATGAGGGCCACTTTGACTGGCATAAGAGTATTGAATTTGGTCACCAAAAAAAAAAAAAAAAAGAGTATTGAATTTTTAACCGATGAAAAAAAAAATTGTAGGACTAGTTTGTATATAAAAATAATCACCTAACTAGAAAAACTAAAGAGTAAATAGTTATTTTTATCTCCAAATATGTAAAACGCTGATAAATTCATTTTCAAAAAATGAAAATTCAAATTTTAGTTCCTAAAAGTGAAAAAAAGTGTAACAAATTTTTAACTTTCCTCCGTTACCATTAATTAAAGAGCCTACTTAGCATAGAAGGTCGAAAATATCACAAAAATAATTGTTAACATGACTGTTGAATAAATTGGACAAAATTGTCAGTTCATATTTCTCATTTTTTATCGCATAACATTATAATAGACACTTAAAAGAATAGGAAAGCAAATATAAGTTAGAACAAATATAATGATAAAAATAATATTGATTAATAAGTATAATAATAATAATTGAAAATGGAAAATTGATTTAGAAATTCTGTAAAGTTTAAACTATAAAAAACTAAGAAAATTTGGAAAATTGTATACTATTACCTAATTACAAATTAATATATGATAAATTTATTGCTTTTTACAATATTGGTTTACATTTGTAATATTTTTAACACTAATGGTGCAAAGAAATTAGACTGACCAAACTAATTTGAAAACAATAAATAACATATGCACTCTTAGTATAAATATTTTTTACTTTATCATTTAATAAAAGTTAGCATATATAATAAGTGTATTTACTTTTATAATAAGCATTTTAAAAATTATAAAAAAAAATAGATTGATTTACATTATAAAAACTTTTATACTAAAAGTGCCTATTAAATTCATTTAAAAATGGGTAAAATTAGATATTAAAATAATTTATACATGTTATCGGGTCTGGGTGATGAGAATGATATTTTAAAATTTAGAATTGAAAAGAAATTTCATTGTCGTGCGGGTGCCCTTAACTTTTAAGACGGATTATCATAATATTTCGTGGAATCCAAATTATTTCAGGGTCTTTATTATCATTTGAAATATAAGGAACAAAAATTAAATTATAATTAATACTATATAAATTGTCTAATAACAAAGACTCCGTGGCCCAATGGATAAGGCGCTGGTCTACGGAACCAGAGATTCTGGGTTCGATCCCCAGCGGAGTCGTTTTTTTTATATTTTACACTAATCAAAAGTTATATTCTATATATAGAATTTTATGTTTCTATTATTGGCTAAAGTCAGGATGGCCGAGTGGTCTAAGGCGCCAGACTCAAGTTCTGGTCTTCGTGAGAAGGCGTGTGGGTTCAAATCCCACTTCTGACAGTTACACTAGTGTTTTTTTCCTTTAACTTATTTTTTTTCATTTGATTTGGTTTTATTTCTTTTTCAATTTAATCCTCTAAAAAAAATTAGAGAATCAATAAATTAATTAATTAATTTTTTTCAAAAATACTTTACAAGAAATGGTAGAGATAATATGTGTATTTTAGAGAAATCCAGAATTACCCCTCCTTCCTCATCTTCATCAACAACGTCACCATTAGTCCTGGATTTAGCATTACCTTTCTTCTTTCCCATGGTGGCAGGTTTCTCCTTCGACGTCGGCTTCTCCAACGTCACCCTGCTTCTTCTTCAATTTCTCGTTGTCGGTTTCTTCTTCCCCATGTCCGATTTCGGTTTTTTCTTCTGCTGCGAGTTTGAGTTCAAACGACGACGCGTTTGAATCACATAACTACGAAAGAATAAGATCAATTCGCTGTAATTCAACAAAGTGCGAGATTCTTTTAGGGCGCATCGTTTGAGGCATCGTTTAAGAACGCCCAGTTGGTGGGTTGAGAAGGTAGATCGGGCTTTCAAGGACTAAGATTATGCATTGTGGGTTTCATACAGCTTCGCCATAGTGTTGTTACCCCATTGTGCGAGGACCCACCATGTCCATTGAAGCTTTCCCGTAGAGTACCATTTAAGCTACGTCTCCATTTATTTGTGTGTAGATGAGTACTTTATTTAATAGATTTTGTGGCTGTATTTTGTTTGGAAAAAAAAAAGATTATGTAAGGTTTATTGCTTGGTGACAAATTTGGGAATGCATCAAGAGAATTGAACCAGAAGTAAGATTTTAATCTATTGTTATTCTTTTATTGATACTGAACTTTCAGAATATTTTATTAATGGAAAGCCAGTAATTGTTGTTTATTTTTGCATAAAGAACCACGAAGAAATCACGAAAAGGAGCATGAAAATTCATCTTTTTGAAGCTTCATTCTTTTTTTTCTTTGTGGATTATTATTATTATTATTATTTTTAGAGTTTGATTTGATTTTGTGTTTTGTGTTATGGGTTTTAGACTTACTTGGTCATCAGCAACAACCAAACACAAGGAAGAGAATGAGGGCTTTTTGGAAATTTTGTTTTACTTCAAATCATGTGTCCATCATGTGACTTATAAATCTAACAGTTAATGTTGTTTGATGGAGAGGGCGGGTGTGCATCTATAATAGGAATAGAAAGATTAGGAGTCAATATGTAGTGTGAAAAAACAAGGAGGGAGTACATATATAAAAGTTGGGAAATATTGTTGTAATTTGCTCTTTTTCTTAATACTTTTTATAATATGCAACCGAAAGCTTTTAGTGATCTTGATTGAGTCACTTGTCCTTATTAAAGGTCTAATATAAACAGCCGAGTGATCCCTTTCTGTTAGTAAAATTAATAAAAATACAAAAAAGTATTAAACATTTTTTATTCATAAAAAGTATTAAACTTTTATTCTTTTGGTTTTGTTATACAAAATTTATAACTAAATATAAAATCACAAATGCTCTTGATTATAATTTTTATAATCATTATTTAAAAATTAATAAGTGTAACCCCCGTGTGCAATGCAATGTAAGTGAGTTGTATCTCAAGAAAAATACGTATTTGATCAATGATTATAGATAATTCTAACGAAGGAAGAGTCGAATCATTTTACTCTCGACTTAAAGAGAGTCAGATCCCTTAGTCAAAGAAAAAAAAAAAGTTCATATCCCATGAAAATGTTTATCCATGTTATGAGTTCATGATTGCCAAAATTTCTTTTGAGAGTGTAAAAATAGGAAATTCAAGCGAATATACACAATGCCCACGCTCAAGTAAAAAGCATGTTTGAGTTTTACTTGTTCAAACATAGAAATTAAGAATGCATTACATTGAAATTACTGTGAAAATTACACTAACCTTTTTTATGAATATTATTATAAAACAATAAAAAAAAATATTACATTAGTTTCAAACCACGATGCGTGATATTTCTGGGAGAAAAACAAGGGAATTCTGATTTTATGGGAGTATTGATCTTAGTCATGATTGACCATTCTGTTCGTAGTTCATACCTTCACATATGCACTCGTAGGAAGCAACCGTATCTTTCAGTGTAATGTTCATCGAAACATGTTGCACAGTTCATGGAAAGATCAACAACATTGAACTATTGAGCATTAAGATTTGTGATAGTATTCTTAATTAGATCTTCAAACAATCTCCATTCCTTTCGTTTTCCTTCAAATAATTATAACATCTTAAAATAACAAGATTTTAACAAAATAATACTACGTAATAATAACGGTTAAATCAGAGTTAAAATTTAAAAATAAATAGCATTAACCTCAATTTAGTTTAATCTCCGAAATTAAAGAAATAATTGGTGGTGAATGAAAAGTTTAGCTAAATATATTAAAAAAAAAACGTATATATGTTCTGTTTACTGGAAAAAAAAAAAATTCCGACGCATATACCTATAATTTACCGTGAAATTGGTACGATATGTCATTAAACTTTAGAAAGAATTTCAATTTAACACGCATTCCAACCCACAATTGAGAGTAATCCCAAAGTCCCTAACATTCAAACTTCCTCCTCAATTACGTTCATTCAAGTCTAAATTGATTAAGATATTTTAGTTAGATTTTAGCTTTTTTTTAGTTAAAAAATTTGTTTCAATAATCAGTAAACAATTTTTTAATAATTTTTAGTATTTTTTAAAATACAAGTTTCTAGTTTATATTTTTTTAATCGTTAATTTTATCAAACACTTAGATTTTTTTACTTTTACTTAGTTTTATCAAACACTTAGATTTTTAATTTTTAACTGGTCTTTAAACTTTCAATTACCTATGTTCGATAAGATATTTCAACTAATTTTTAACTTTTTTTACTTGCTTAAAAATTTGTACTCTTCGATAAACAAGTTTTTTTCAGTAATTTTTAACATTTTTTAAAACGTTACTTGAAGTAACATTTTTTAAAATGTTAACTTCTAACTTCTATATTTTCTTTTATTTTTATCCTCAATCTAATTTCCTAATTATCTTTTTAAATAAATTATGATTTTATTATTTTTCTGTCATTTTATACTTTTCAATTATTTTAACAACTAATTTTGCCGAACACTTATAATTTAATAAACTATTTTTTAACTTAATTTTCAATTAACTTTTCAAGTAATTTTACCAAATATAATTTAAAACATTGTTCACTAATAACTGGTTGCGAAGTTGGTGACTGAACTGAAATGGTCTTCATTTGAATAGTGTGACCTAATTTTTTTATGGCAACAAACTGAATCCTAACTTCCTTCAAACAAATATACTATTTTCTATCTTAAATTACTAAAGACTTTCATGTGACCTAATTTACCATGAATTACAAGACATGAGAGAGTTATTATAAATAAAGATCAAGTTCAACATGATCCTCCAAGAAGAAGATACATCAACAATATTGTTTTGTTAGTCTATCGTGTTACCAAAATTTGCATTGATCTCTTTCATCTTGAGTTCTAATCATAAAAACACGTCCAATGCTATAGGGTACAAACAATCACCTCCAAATAAAAAAATGGATGACAAGAAGGATGAAAAAAAGAAGGATGACAAGAAGAAGGATAAGAAGAAAAGTGTTCAAAAAGGTCTTTCTCCTAATTAATCTCCAAACGATCAAGGTATACATAATATAACTCTTCTTTTTATTATTACAAAATAGACGTCTTCTTTTTATTATTACAAAATAGACTTTTGAATGAGCTTTCAAATTATGTTAAGTTTATTGAAGCAAAAAAAATTAAGTTAATTTTTTGAAAAATGAAATTAAGCGTTAAAATAACTTACATAAAATAAATAATGCGAGACTCAAAATTATGAATTTGAAAATTAATAAGTCATAATAGATTTGATCTTCTTAAGTAAGATTTTAAATTCGAGTCTTATAAAAAAAATTGATTGAGAAGAAATAATCTCACTAAGATGATTAGTCAGATTCCTCAAGAAAAATTAATTATCAATAGATTTGGTGAATATTTGATACTAATAATATGATTTCCCAAAAAAGTTATCAATTTGAGAAATAAGTTTAAAAAAAAAAAAATTAAGCAAGTAAACATTGCGTCAATTTTTAACTTAAATACAAATTAAATGCCACTTCTTAATTGAAAAATTTTCAACCAATTTTTTTTTGTCTGGGTTTTTTTTATATGTTTAATATTTTTTATCTTCTCTTTATTACTTTTATCTAGAAATCATGATGTTCGTATTACTGAGCACATATTTGAATCCCTCAATTGTTTTTTTAAGCCTAACATCAATTTAGTTTCTCAATTAAAGAAAATATCATTAATGTAACCCTTCAATTAAAAATTATATTTTAGGTGTTTTCATGATACATACATGAAAATCATTTTGAATGTCAAATATCTATGATTGGGAGATTAAATTAATTTCAGTTTTCTTTTTGGACCCAAACTGATATTATTGTATTTAATGGATTTTTTTATTAACAAATGTTAGTTGTTAGAATGTTAATTTTGTTAATAGAAATTTGAGATCTTCTTTAATTATCCAACTCATTATATATTTGTATTCAATGAATATTTAAGTTAATTTTATTTAATTTTTTCTCATTATATATTCACTTATTAGTACGTACCTTTGTTGATCTTTTGTTTTAATTTCCTTTTAAACCTTCCATCTTTTCTATTTTTTTGCAGGTTCGTTAATTTGGGATTGGGATTGATACACGAAGAACATTAGCAGCAGCATAGACTAATAATGTTGGTTAAAGATTGCTCTTTTATTTCTTGAAATGTCCGTTTAGTAAGTGGTCTAGATTACAACTTAAGAGGTCATGAGTTGTTAGTAAATTGGATTGGTTATAAATTTATTTTATTGTAAGTAGTACCTTATACGATATGAAGGGTTGTTAATAATAAAGTCGTGTGCGTTTTATTTATTTATTTTGTGTTTCATAAATGGAATTTCAATGAAAGAGAACTAAAATTTCAAAAACAAATTATAATTCAAAGAAAGTTGCTACTAACTTAGAAAATTTTCAAAGTCTAAAAAAGAATTTAACGAGTCTGCACAAATAAAGGTTTAAAAGTTCATTTTATATAGGAAAATAACCCGTCCCAATGAAAAAAAAATCAGCAACCTAATTTGTACACTAAAACTAGCAAAAGAAAACTAATATTGAATCGCTATAACCTCCAACTGTGTCCCTGATGAATAAAAAAAACCCTCCAACTGTGTCAATAACTAAAGTCCAATATAGTTAAAGGAAGGAAAAATGTATTTCTGGAAGACATTCACATTCACTTAGTTTGATGCTTTAAAAACTAGATAAGATTTTTTTTCCTCAAGAGTTAATGGGAATTAATTCATTATTAAAAGTGACAATTATGAGTTTTAAGACAAATATTTATAGGAAAAGTGGAGATGCAGAACTTACTTTTCATGATAAGTTGCAATAATCCATATTATATCCATTCATAAAGAGTGACAATATTTTCTAATATTCTCTCTCTTGAGCAATATTGGTTCAAAAATAAAAGAAAGTAGAATGAAAAAATATTTTTTTAGAAAAACAAAATAAATCCAAAAGACTTAGTTATGATAGAGTAGAATGGGAGTTTCTTGAAAAAAGCTGGTTCATGTGGTACAATTTGAATTCTTTCACTAACCACTCAAATTCTTTAAAAGAGTTGCCTTAAAAAGGAAGTAAATAAGTGTGTTTAGAAGACTTATTGTACGTTTGATTTGTAGGTAAAATAACATTTTTGAGACAAAGGTAATTGTTAAAAGATCAAAACTTATGTTTTTATTTTCATTTTAATTTTATCCGTTAAATTTACGTTTAGAAACGTGCACTTACATTTTTGAATTCAATCCACACCTGCAATTACACCTCTTAAAAAAATTTGAAAGAGTAGGGGTTGATTTTTGTAACAAGAAAAGTTGGGTTGAAAAAGTAGACAATGTGGGCTTCTACAACTTACATGTTCTGAAATTAGTCCACAACAACAACTATGGGATTGTATACTCATTCCATCCGAGAATTACTATTGGCACCCCTCATTTGAATATTTAGATCCCTACGTTTTTAGAAGTCATTTTTTTACAAAACTAACCCAGACGTTAGACACCCCTGTAACAACATTAGAAATAATTTTTTGTTGTGTATGTTACAATGTTATACATTGTGGTTTCTAAAATCAAATCTCAAAATAGACTAAAGATAGTAATTTATGATGATGATTCAAACCCTTTGTTAGAGCTAAAAATGTAATGTATAAGGTGTTAAAAAATAATCATCTTTAATTAATGCAAGTTTTGCCTATATTTTTAAGCTTTTAGTTAAGGATACTAAACAAAAATCTTTCACACAAGTATAATTAATTTTGCTATGTATTTACTATTTATTAATACATTTAATAAAAAAATTGTGTATTTCACCGGTTAGTGATTTAGTGCCAGCTTGAAAAGTTCACCATTTCATCCCCCAAGCAAATTGTTGATGTATAGACCAAGATTATTGTGTTTTTTTCTTTTAGTAAACTCGGATATTTTTTTACCAAAAGTTAAAAGTTAATCTTTCGAGATACTGAAGTTCATATTTAGGTGATAAGATTATTTTTCAACCTTACACGATTGCCACTACAAATTCAGAGTTCACAATTGCTCTCGCGTGAGTTTGTCGAGGGTATAACGGGATAAGTCGGTAAATTAGTTATTACCGTGTTAGCTTATTATCAAGCTGTTAGAAATGGTTAAGAGTAAATTATCACCGATTTTTTAAAAGTTCCAATCTTCCACACCTTATACGTTTCTTTTAAGGCGACCTTATCAGTTATTATAGGGAGAAAAAGAAGAATGTAATGGAAATTTTATGAATAATTCATATTCATGGTGATATTGACTTGTTGCCAAATCTTTGAAAATAATGCCACTGTAATGATTGCCATTATTATCCAACTTTGTCCGACTCGTTAGAATTATTGATTGATAATAGATGTTTAATGTTCTGCTTCAAACAACAGCTTGGTTTTAATATAGACCAACGTTATTCACGTATAGTAAGTTCATAGCATATCATTGGGTATTTTTAAAATATATACTTTAAATAAACATATCAAAATTAGAATATCTACATAATTAAATTATAAAACTTATACTTTTTTAAAATAAAATTATATGTGTGATTTTTTAAAAAGAGTTTAATAGGTATATATTGTTAGTGTTAAAAATTATATTATCAACCAATTAAAAATCATTTTTAGAATGCCTTTTAATGTAATTATTATAAAAGTTAACAAACTTGATATAAATGTTGGTTGTAATCAGTTAATAACTACTGGTTCATATACTATTTACTCTCCTAACAGGGTGACAAGAATAAACATGACGATAAAGATTTAAACTAATTTTTCATGCATCTAGCCCAACCCTCCAACCACTAGGGTAACGGGTATTTGGTTTGATTTAGTATGCAAATAGAAAGACACAATTAAAATATTGGATACTTAAGAAAGCTTTGGGGGAAAAAAGAAGAAGAATGTTAGGGGGGGGGGGAAAAAGCTTTGAGATAATAGTTACAAAAAAGTAATTGATGTAACTATTAGAATATTATAGTAATATCTCAGCTATAAAATTAAAAATTGATTGTTAATCAATTATTTTAAAGTTACAAAAATTACTCAACAAAAAGTATTTTAAACAAATTGCATTATTTAACCACTTATATCGTCAATAAGTAATATATGTAAGATTTATTAAAAGGTATATAATTTCTTTCGGGGCCTTAGGTAACCTTACGTTTGATCCATCATGTGGATCGGGTTGAATACTCATTTTTCATGTTCAAAGACTCAAAGAGATAGGTGGTACTTGAGAAAGGTTGGGTCACACTTGAGGGAGTATGGATGATATTGTTTTGTTGTTTGTGTCGTCTAATTAAGAGAACAATTTTTTTCTCAAATAATATATTTTAATTGAGTTAACCCATAATATTTAGTTTATGATAGTTAGTTACAAGTTGTTTATCTTTAGTATGTGAATATATATATATATATATATATATATATATATATGTATAATTTAGTTTTCAAAAAATACAAATCTACTCTGTAGTCTCTGGATGCATGTCTTTAATTTATGCAGTTTAGCTTTTAAAAGTATGAAATTATCCCATTTTTCATGAACTAAATTACAGAAACTTTTTTTTTTTTAATTTTGAGCACCAATTTTTTCTAATCATATCTTATTTTTATCACAAACTATATATAAAATAATTTTATATTTTTATTTAATCACAAATTACCATTGAAATAATTTATAAGATGATTATTGCAAAAGTAACAATCTTATCATATATAATAATTTTTCATTCAATAACAATATAAAGTTGTTTTGCTTTGTCATGCATAATATCTTTTTTTCTCATATTTAAAGGTTAAATATTAACAACTTACTGCTTAAAACAGTTCAAAAGCAGAGTATTATTCTTTTTAAGTATTATACTATTTTTGGGTACAACCTGGCCACTGAAGCATTTGCCCATTGGAATTAATTTGAAAGCACTGCGTCAAACTTTTAATCAAGATATCACTGATCTAAGCAACACTACTGTGAGGTTAGCACAAACTAACGAAGAAATAGTCCAAAATTTTGTTTAAATTATTTAAATATACCCAAAAATGTGAAATGGATTATTTTGGTTTAATTTTTTTTTAAAAATGGTATGAATAAGCTTATTCAAAAATACTTATAAAAAAGAAAATAAAAAGAAGAAAAAACTTTTTATAAGTTAAAATTAATTTTAAGTTAAAAATCATCTTTTAAAAAATTATTATAATTTTTTTTATAATGCATTAATTAATTTTAGTTTATGAAAAAATTGTTTTTTTCTATAAAAGTACCTTCCAATAAGTTATATATATATAAGCATATTACAGTCAGCATGTTCTTGTGACATACAATGTCTTTATTACAGAAGATAAAATTTATTTCAATTTTTTATGGATTGAAAGTGACTAATCTCATGTGGACCGAAGAACAACCTTAATACATATCAATGTACTGAGGAGAAACACATACGCCTATTTGTTGTTTTGGTCAAAAGTGAAACAGAATGTCTCTGTCGCTAAATCTTTTGCATCGGGTATTCCAGTTAGTTTAATTAAGTGCCAACTTTAAAAAATATTACTTCTAAAAATAGGTCCCGGCCTAATTCTTTTTTTTTAAGGAAAAAAATGAACATTGTAAAAGCCAACCTATAAAAAAGAGAGGTTTATATTATTTTGCAAAAGATGGTTCCATCATTACTTTTATTGGTCATGGGCGTTTTATTGTGAAATTTAGCCATGTTCAATAATCATTAGACTTTTTTAAGTGGATGTTGGTACTCAGTTATGACGATTCCAAGGTATGACAATCTGAAAGAAACATTTATAATATATGATTTTAATATTTTTAAAATATTTTATTATTAAATAAATTATATTTAATTCTCATCAAATTATTTCATAAGACTTACTTTTTCAAATTTTCACATTGAAAGCTGAAGGAAATAATCTCTATCACTCCCTAGGTGTGTGTAAAAGTAAGTTAAAAGGAGCAAATTATCATGGTTTGCTTAATTATATTATATTTGCTTTCATAATTTTGTATTAGACCTTCGTTTGGCTAAAGTGTTTTTCTGTTGATTTTTTAAAAGTAAATCAAAGCAATAAACATGTCATGTTTGAGATGTCTAAGATTAGCTGACTTAACTTTGATTGAAGTTTGAGTTGTATAGGTCGTGGCCTTTTTCTTTCGATGTGACTAAGTTATGGTGGATATGAGTTGAATACATGTAAAAGCATTTCAACGCTCATGTAATTAACAATTTTGACAATGATAAATAATAGATGCAGAACTGATACTGTAATGTTGATTATATTTACAATGTTTGAGATGGACTAAACTATTTTGCCACAGGACACAAAGCTTACATAAAACAACGTTTGTTTATTTTAAAATAGGATGCTTTTAGTTTACTTAGGCTAAACTTTCCTTTGTTTAAGTGAATTATCTTGTATTTAGGTGTATTATAGTTGTACTCTTTTTTTTTTATACCGGAAAAAGGCGTATCTTATATATTAATAAGCAAAACACCGCAAAACAAAAATACAATGAAAAAGAATATCAAATCTTAGCGGAAATCTACATATCTTTGCAAAAATCCTGAACGACTTAATTCACTTGTTACTAATAAAATGGCGGCCGGTTGTGATTACAAACATTTAAAATGGAACCAATCTCATATTTCATATAGTTGTACTTATTTATGTCACCTAATCAATTTAATAATTATGACGTGAAATTATTCTAACTTAATTAATTAATGATATCAAATTTGAATTTAGATATATAACTATACTAAATATTTGAAATAAGAATTTTGTTGTCCGATTATAAAAAATAAAATAAAAAAATTTATTTTTCATAATAATCATATTTCACTTAAACACAATTACTTTAAACACATATCATTCTTGAAATATATTTTATCACGACAATTTATGTAATTCATAATTTTTTAAAAATATATTTATTGTTTTAGAAGACGAGTAATTTGAGACAAGAAAGAGTATATGTTATAAATGTATTATAAAAAAATCCAAATTATATAATACAATAAGATAAAAACAGCATAGTTAAAAAAAATATTTATGTTGTATGAGTTGATCCTTATTGAAGTCTAATTACTCATGGCATAATCCGGAAAAGAAAAAAGTGAACTATATGATTGTGTTGTGTTCCAACTGTCGTTAGCTTCCTCTGCCCTTTTTTCTTCCGTGCCCTCCCTCCCACAGGTTAATAACTATCTGTGTACAAAAGTAAAAACAACTAATTAAGACTATTTGGCAGCATATATGAATTATCTTAAACTAGATTAGACAATTAATCACCTTGGTTATTTTGGATTAAACCTAAACAAATTGAAGCAAACAAATAATTGAAGTAAAGAATACAATGACTACTAATAAAGTTTAGCACAATTAATAGATGACCGAGTTCTTTAACCATATTGATAAAGATTTGATTTTATGACTGTGTATATGAAGAAAATTTTGTTAGAAGAGATAAATTCAACTTTGATAATTTCTATATCTCAAGGATTAGTCTTATGACTTTTAACTATGAGAATAATCTTTAGAAAATAAAATAAAATACAATGGCCATAGATTGATGATGTCTCTTAATTTTAGCCACTTTATTACCTTTACAAAATGTCGGTTGCAGGTCCTCAAGTCAAGTGCATTCATAGGATTTTGACCTCTTTGTTTCACAATTCAACTCGCCTATGACATGGTACGCAAATGTCAAGCAACCCCACGTTTGAAGTTGAGAAAAATATACGTCCCAACTTTTCCATTTTACTTCTTAATACTTCCAATATTTACATTCAACTACCCTTGTTGGATTTATGGCAATTAAGCACGGTGGCCTTTAATTAGTAGTATATTCATATTGCATCTCATCCCTTTGTAAATCTTCTTTATACAAAAAGTAGATGAAGTCCTTCACCGCACTTTAAAAGCCCCATTAGCCATCCCAAAAAATAATCATATCCTAAAGCATCATTGGCTTCAAAACTCAGAGAGAGAGAGGAGAGAGAGCTTAAGGGTAGTCATTTGTAGGTTTTTATTTTCCCTCTTGTTAGGTTGGGAGAATGCGTATCCTTTGCAAACCAGTGTACATTGTTGTGGCTTCATTTTATGTTTATGTTCATGTTCTTCAATTCAGTGACTGCATGGCCTTTGAGGAGGAACGTCACTCTAGTCACAAAAGCACTAATAACAAAGTTTACAAGGTATACCAATTTCTTTAGTTTCCTATAAAAAAATTTCATGTTCATCTGCTTTCTTCTTCAGCAATGCTACTGAGTATTTATGCAGTCAGCAAAGATAACTAACTACCTATCTTTTTCTCTTTCATTTTCTTATGCAATAAACTTATTAAATATTTGATTATCACAAATTAAGGACTAGAAAACATGATTTGTATAATAATCAACTACTACCTTTTAATGTATCAGGTAAATCAGCAGAAGACATCTGATATTGCAGTACATGGATTGCTCCTTTGGGCTTCAACTGGGTTTTTGATGCCTCTTGGGATACTTATGATCAGAGGATCCATTAAAGCAGAACCTGGATCTAAAAGGAGTAAAGTCCTCTTCTATCTCCATGTTGGTTTTCAGGTCATATATCTCTTCTATTTGTTCTAGTAAAAATTGTGCATACTTTCAACATGCACATTATATACATATGTCAGGAGCGTATAGTAGCATGAGTGGAGCTAACTAATCTTGACCCTTTTACCTTCTGTGAATAGTCAAGATTGGTTTTACTCATATCGAATCTTGACCATAAGATTGATTTGGTATTACTTATCTCACCTCTCACGTTACCATTTAACAGTTAATTCATCTCCTATAAAATTTACTATCATTTATAAAGAGTTGTTGAAAGTATAAGTTTGTTAATACTCACATCTAGTGTCAATGGATACTGACATTCATTATGCTGAACCGTTGATTATGCTGTTAGAAACTTAAAAAGTAGTAGTGATGGTAATCTACGTAAGTAGACTCTAGATAGTATAGGATGTTTCTTGAAAGTTACATTATATCATCATTCAATTTTGCTCTTTGTTTTATAACATAATCATAGCTTACTTTAACTTTAATTAATAGTGGAGTGTACAAAGCTTTTTCTGATGATCTATTTTCTTTTCGACCACAGGTTTTTGATTTGTTTTGATTAACCACGATATCATGATTATCATTTGAACTGAACTAATTAGGAGTTGTTATTACACATTTAAAGTAGCAGTGAATTCTTTGTTCTTTGGAGGCTTTATATACGTATAATTTATTGCTTTTGTACCTTATTGTACACAGTGCTTTTTCTTATGAAATTTTCCCCCTTTAAACCACAGGTCTTATATTGCTTTGGTTCCTTCCAATTAACAAAATTATTATGATTATCATTGAACTGAACTAGCTAATTAGGAACTAATATACTACATGAAAAGTAGCTATGGATTTTCTGTTCTAACTTTGATGCAGTATATACATATGATTTTTGCCTTTCTATCTTCTTTGTGCACAGTCTAACGTTTCATCTAACAGATGCTTTCAGTGCTTCTTGCCACAGTTGGAGCTGCAATGTCCCTGAAGAAGTTTGAGAATTCATTTGATAACAGCCATCAAAAACTAGGCCTAGCACTTTATGGTGCTATATTGGTGCAAGGCTTGATTGGATTTTTCAGACCACACAGGTTTCATTAATTCATCAATATTTTCACTAAGTTATACAAAGCTGCTCATTAATCCAAACCATACAACAAACTTTGTCCATTATTAGCAGCACCCAATTTCTCTGTATTTCTGAATGCATTTTAATTTGTACCTGATACATGGTTTACATTATTTTAATCTTAATGTTGTATAGTTTCTAATTGAATTTTCAGGGGAAAGAAGGATAGGAGTTATTGGTACTTACTACATTGGATACTAGGGACAATAGTTTCTCTTGTGGGGATCATCAATATTTACACTGGATTAAAAGCCTACCATAAGAGAACCTTAAAAAGCACAACCCTTTGGACTATCCTTTTCAGTGTGGAAGTCGCTTTCATTGGATTAGTTTACCTCTTCCAAGACAAATTGGAATATATGAAAAAGCAAGGAGTGATTATAGGAAGTGAGTCGTCAATTGTGTCATCTAACCAAGATATTCCTCAAAGCCAAACTCAAAAGGAGTTGTTGCCAGTTGCATGTGGAAGAAAGAGAAATGCACTTGAGAATTTGTTTGACTAATCTCTCTCTTTTGATTACATTTTTTAGAGTTTGTTTTCACTTTAGTTTTTGGTGCCTGCACTTCATGCAAGTAGGAGGTGGATTTTATGAAAGGTTGGTTGATTGAGTGCATTCATCAAAAGGTGAAGTTTGATTGGTGTATGTTATCTCTTTTTTTTTTCTTTTTTTTTATATGCATATTCTTTCACATGTATTACGAATATTATAAGTGTGCGTGTGGATACCGACCACAGAATGTATAGACAATTGTGGGAGGAGTTTGTGAATTTATAATTTTCATTGAAAATATAGTATGATTTTGGAATATATTATAATGAATGTATATGTCTTTAGGGGATGACAGAATCGCAATACTTCAAACGAAAGCCTACGTATGGTGTTGTCTATCTACTTCCTTCGCATATTATTCACGACTTATAGCAATCATTAATACTTTCATCTGAAGCTGTCTATAATATCCATAAATGTTAATCAATGCTTTTGAGAAATTAGTTAAAAATTAAATATTTTTTTTAATATGCAAAATCGTGTTGTTTATTCTTTTTTAGTTCTCATATAATCTTTATAATAAACATTTTTTAATTTAATCTCCTAGCCAATGTCTTAGTATTATATACTAGCGCTTAAATTGGTGATGAGTTAGAGAGGCTATCCTATTTTATTTATCTATTCAAGAATAAGAAAGATAGATTGGTTATTTACTTGTTTTTTCTAGACTATTTACTTATTTTAATTACAAACTACGATATATGAAAGCAAAACATGCCAACTTTCCTCTGAAACTTGTCCCTTTTGTGTTTCATATCTAGAATCAATTTTACGGCAAAGGAAATTAAAAGTTAAATCCACAAGGGTAGTCTTACAAAAACTTCACGAATCAAGATATTAATGTCTCAATTTCTTTTTCTTTTTTGGAGCTACGGGTAACATGGTAGAGGTAAATCAATTTTGCGCATTAAGTTTTATTATGAAAAGCTTGTAATGCACTTTTTTCTGTTGTTGAATGAACAAAATTAATTATTAATGTATATATTTCCTTGGAAAGATGAAACTCCTAATCATTCTCTTAGTTAACTTGTTTTGAGCGTTCACACATTTGAGCTTGTTCCTTAAAAAAGCAAAATTAAAAAAATAGTGGCAGGCACAACGGCCAACTATGAAATTGTTGAGAAACACAAAGGTGAGTGTCCATGTTACAGTGCATAGTTCTACTTCGAACCTTCAATGATACGATATCCTAAACCAACGTCCAGTTTTGTTACTGCTAACAAGTGTCCCCCTCTTACACTACCCTTTTTTAAGCCTTCCAAAAAAACTTGCCCTTTTAAGTTTTAAGCTTCCACCTTTCAATCATTCTAAATTTATAATCCTCTGCTCTTTTATATGATTTTGTTTTTCCTAAGAAATATACTTTATCTCTATCTTTACATAATTTTCAAACGGTTAAAGGGTGTACTTGCATGTGATGTTGAAATTCTATAGAATAACAATAATTGTATGAACTAAACTAATCAACAAGCTTGGATAGCTCAGTTGGGAGAGCGTCAGACTGAAGATCTGAAGGTCGCGTGTTCGATCCACGCTCACCGCATTTTTCTAAGTTTTTTTTTAATTAATCCTTTATCTTAATTTCTAAGCTTTCTCCCTTGGTTACTGAGATTAGGCGGCAACGACATCGTTTCAGCGGATATGATACCAACAAAGTGCGCATGTTTACAATGACATGAGTGATGAGAGATCATTCTTACGTGTGATTTTTCTTTCTTTTCTTTTTTTATTATTGTGGCATGGATTTTTTTTATAACAGAAATTTAATTATGTAATTTCATTCATATAGGAAAGAACACATCTAAAAACATGAAAACAAGGATAGTTTGGAATCATCTTGTTATAATATGAGCAATTTCATTAACTTACCTCTTTACAAAAACAACTTTAAAATTTAATTATAAGATAATATAGATTGACATTGAGAGATTATGAAGCCTTATTGTGGCATAGTAATACAATATTGTTTATTTTAGTGATATTTACTTAGGGGATATACTTAATGCTTAATGCAAAGTAAAATGAATGAAAAAAAAAACTAAGAAGACAAGTGCGAGGCAACATTATATATTTTCATTATGTTAACAAAATTTTATATAAAAATTTAAATTAGTCATGAAGAAATTATTTATTATATCATTATTAGTTTTTCAAAATAATGAATTTTGCCACAAAGTCAGTTCTTAAAAATATAAATAATTTTCAAACTTATTAATCTTTAATTTAATTAGAACATATCAACAATGTAAAAATAAATTCACTACCATTCAATGAGGGATGGAGCAAGCATCCTAAGGGGGTTAACCTTTTTTTTCTTTATTTGTAACAACTTTTAATAAGTAATTTTAAAAAATGTACACATAAAATTAAATCATTATTATTTTAAATGATAATAACTTCAACCGTTATCATAAAAATCATAAACACATAATTAATTTTACGCAATTTTATTGTAGTTATAATCTTAACTTACAATAAGAAAAAAAAATGATAATACACTGATAGTATAATTATTTACAAAATCATCTAATTATAATTTATATGTGTGATAACTTTATTGAGTTTTAAAATAATTATTTTAAAAGTAATTCAAACAGTAAGTTACGATTAAATGATTTTGTAAAATTGTTTTATATTATTAGTGCATAGAATTAAAGTCTTACAATAATAATAACAAACACAACTCATTTTACACTAATTAACCTTTATTTAATTTTACACAATTTTATATTAATTAACTTAAAAATATATATCTACCTGCACAAGAAGTGTCAAGGAAGGAGGGACAAGGGTCCATGTCTGCACTCCTCTTTATCCGTCCATGCATTTAAATACTGATAAGTTTATTAATTTTTATAATAATTATTTTTTAAAATTATATTAAGAATAAATTCTAATTAGTTGATAATATACAAATATTTACAATAATAATACAACAAAATTAAACTCCTAATTTTTAAATCATCATTTTGTTGACTTTTTTTTATTCTTTGAGGGATTAATTTAATAAAAAAATAGAATTTACTCTACAATTTAGATCGAATACTTCGTTAATTATTGACGAAAAGAAAAGTTAATGTATAGAATAAAATGAATTTTTTAAAATATAAATAATGGTAATTAATGTTATAGTAATATATTGTCCTTCATCTTATTTTATTTTACTGCTTACGACTACCCTAAATATATCTTAATTTTTTTCTTACATTGTTTCTTTTGTTTTATTTTTTTACTCTTTTCATATTCTTGTAATATAATTTAATTTTGAAGGGAGTTCACTCTTTTTTTTTTTTTATACGAGGGAGTTCACTCAGGATTAATTCAAGGGTAAAACAATTGAGATTCAAGCTTTAGACCCATTAATAAAAAATATATATTTGTTTTTAGAGTTTATAAAGTAAAAAAAATACCACAAATATCAGTAAAAATCAAAGACGGAGTGAGTGAGGGGGCTATAGGGACCATGATCCCCGAGGTTTTTTTAAACGCTTATAGTATTATATATAATATAAAATTGTTATTTTTCCACCTATTCGTAATTTTCTAAGCTTTTTTAATAATTTTTATTAACATATTTATCTAAAAGTGAAAGTTTTCTTCATTTTTTTTTAGTTTTTTTCTATTTAATAATTATATTTAGTTTCTCATACATTTTTTCAGTTTATGCAAGATTGTAATTTTTTCTCATTGTTGTGTCTCTTTCTACTTTGTATTATGAGTTTCTTTTATTATATTTCTAATATTTTTTATTTTGTATTTTTTTATCCTGCATTTTTTCTCCTAAACATCTATTTACAATTATTATTTTACAATTGTATCTCAAATGTATGTTATTTTTTCTTGCATCATGTATGTTTTTTTCTTTTTTAACGTGTATTAAAGAATTTTGCATTTCATTCCATTATTATGTACATTCTTTTTCTATTTTTTATACTCTTACTTATTAACTTTTTCCATATTAATTAGATTGTTGCCATAATGATAGGATTAGCTATCCCATTCAAAATCTCACATATGGTTAAGTTTTGTTATAAATACTCCATTTATTTCTATTTATAAGATTCAATGACCTAGTCTAATAACATTAAAAAAGTAATTAATTTAATTAATAATAATGCATTTGTCCTAAAAAATTTCAAAACCATCGTTGTCATTAATACTCATTATTCTCTTATAATTTTTTGATATATACAATACAACTAATTAAGAATATTTTAGTATAAAAATAATTAATAAGAAACATTATAAATTGGATCTTATAAAAAGAAACACATATCACTCTAAATTTGAGTTCTATAAATAAGAATGGAATGACTTATAAAATACATAATATAACTTAGTATCTTTCATAAAATGATTAACATATAGAAAATTAGATTTGAACAAATAAAACAATTGATATCTGATATTTATTTTAGATTTATAGTTTCTATTTTTATTAATGATATAATTATACTTAATTAACTTATCTAAGCATTTATCACGTGTAATCATTTAACAAAGTATTTATTAAAATATTTTTATGTGTGACTCAAATGTCTATTTTTGAAATATTTGAATAATACACTTGGATCATAATGAATTTTTTTTCTCTTAATTTAAATGATTTTTTACTCTCTTCTCTTTTTACTTTCGGTTTTTACATGCTTATGTATTATCACATTTGATTATTAGTATCTCTTTATGCTCAACCTAATTGCATATTTTATTTTGCACAAAAGAAAATATTAATTTTGTATTAAATTTCTTAAAATGTTATGTATATAAAATTTTAAATATTTTTTAGTCATGATTTTCTTTAATGATCTCTTATATCGGTTCTGTCCATAGTAAAATGGTCACATATATTAATAAAAATATCCAACATAATTTTAATGAGCTCGTGAATCCATTCAATAACACGTGAACTCGTGAAACTCCACCGCTAATTCATGTCAACCCTAACTTTATCTACGATCATATTTGTCGCATCCATTCAAAAACTATAAAGCTCCATTATCAAGTTACATTAAATATGACATCGTCTCTGTTTTGTTCCTTATCTAGACCTTAAAATGCTATCCTTGAAATTTCAATGAGCCGCCACTCTATTTGTGCCCCAATTTATTTTTTCTTAGGATCTACTATTTGCTTTTATTGATGCTTTATTTCCCTCTTAATGTGTTCTAGTTAATTAACACGCTAATGAGGACATTATGTTATGGGGCACTATTGTTTATTATCATGTTATATATATAAAAGAGATGAGTTGGGATTTTTAATATAGTATTTTTTTCCCCGCCCAAATAAAGGGTATCTATGTAATTAACATGCATCCATTTTTTAAGAAAATAATTAATATTTTTTATATTTATGATGCTTCGCATATTAATCCAAATTTATGGTATTGTTTAATTCAAGAAACGCAATCTTTCGTATTGAATGCAATTTCAAATTAAGAATTAAATAGTCACATTACTACTCTTTAATGCATATTCCATTTTTATATTTAATTTAATGAAATGGACAACTTCTAAGGCTGTATTTTTCATTTTAAAACGTTTTAATTTAATGAATTTATATCTATAAATTCTTTTTTAAAAAAATTGGGTAACTTTATGAATAGTGGTCTTAATTTTTCATTTACATTTTAATTAATCATTATAAATCACTCAAAACTATATAATGATTCATTAGAAATAGTCATTTAATTCTTATTTAACTTTACTTTATTCTCCCAATCAATTGTATAGGTCCTTAGCATATG
>PYAF01004503.1:4201412-4217848 GCA_007407185.1 Glycine tomentella
AATACCAACTATATAAATCACTAAGACATTTACTTTATTTGGTTAATTTTATAAATATTATTTCACACTATCATTAGTATAGAGATATTAACTTTTTTTTATTATTAAAATTTATAAATTAAAATATTTAATATTTAAATATATTTAACATTTAATTTTACATGTATTAATTTTATTATGAAATTTTATTTTAATATAAATTAATAAAATTATTATATATAAAAACTGTTCTTATTTTATTATAATTTCAAAAATTACATAAAATAATATAGATTATTTTAAAAAATTAATATGTAACTTAGACAAATTACGTAAATTTAAAATAATATTTAAATAATCAAAAAAATAAAAATTTCTTCAATTTTTATAATTAAAATAAAACTTGTATTATTTATATATAAAAATTTACATAATTTTTATAAATTACATAAATAATTTATATAAATAATTTGCATATTAATTTATGTAATTTTATTGATTTATATAGTTGGTATTAAAGAACTTATTTACTAACATGTAACTTTCCTAAAAAAATAATTTTTTTATTAATTTATATAATTAAAATAAAAATAGTTTACATATTAAAAAAATTTACTAATTTGTATAATTTATATATTAATTGATGTCGTTATATTGATTTATGTAATTAGAGTAAAAATAATATGTATATTTAAATAACTTACAAAATATTTTTGTAAATAATTTATATATGATGAATCAAATTATACTAGTGTAACTTTGACAATTATTATATCATTTTTATAACTTGATATAGAATATGATTTTTATTGATCAAATCGTTGAATTATATCTACATATTACCTATACCGTTTGTATCAAATTTTGTCAAAATTGAACAACAAAAAGAAGGTAATCAAATAATTCATATATTAATATATTTTGATATGTTTATATTACATAAATTTTAATATATATGAATAAGGTAACAAATGATTTTGAATTAATATGAATTTTTGTATATATGATCTATGTTAAAGAAACTTTTAATTCAACTGTGAATTTTAAGAAAATATTATTTAATTAAAAGTTATACAATAATATAATAATTGTCAAAGTTACACTAATATAATTTAATCTCTTCTCTTTTATTTTCTAGCATTTATATTATAAATAATAATAACTTTTAATTAAACATTTTAAAATCTTTTTTATATTCAATCATCTATATATTTTTGTCTATGCTCATTTTTATATATTTTTCTAAAATCCAAATAAAGACACTTAAACTCTCTATATACCTCATGATGCTAATTTTTATATTTTTTAAAAAATCCAATTAAAGACACTTAAACTCTCTATATACCTCATGCATCACACTTGTAAAAAAATTAGTATATATACAGGAGAAATTAAATTATACTGGTGTAACTTTAACAACTATTGTATTATTCTATAATTTCTAATTAAATAATATTTTCTTAAAACTCATTATTAGATTAAAAGTTCATTTTACATATATCGCATATGCAAAATTTCATATTAATCTAAAATAATTTGCTATCCATTCATATAGATTTAAATCACCATATTATAAACATTATAAAATATATTAAAATATGAATTATTTGATTATTTAATTATTGTTGTTCAATGATAAATATATAACTTACCTTCATTGTTTTTTTTTATCATGGTTTTACTAATTTGAGTGCATCGTGATTATGCCACGTTGCTAAACGTAGGTTAAACAACATAAACACTACTATTTTTAGACTTGCTAGGTCTAGGCTTGATGAAAGGAACCACAGTTTATATGTGTATTCACAAATTAAGTTCTACAACTTAACCAATTTATTTGACTTTAAAGGAACACTTGACTCTTTCATTATGATGTAATATCCTCACAAGCTGAAGAGTGGATGCCAATTATTTCCAACTTGGAGAGGTGCTGAGAAAACGGATGACGATCCAATAAATTGTTCAATGTGTCAACCATCTAAGCTTTGGCAGAGACTAGTAATAAATGGAAAAAATGATTTTTAAGCTTCTCGTGATTCATAATTGATCTCAATGTGCTGTGTACGTCCGTGGACTCTAGCATTAGCAACAATGTGTCACTTAAATTGATTATTAAAATACAACATGGCAAGAAAGACGAGGAGGACACAAAGAAGCAAGTGTACAACTGATTCTGACAAAGTGATTCAGAGCTTAGTATATGGCTTTAGATGAAGATAGATTTTGGATCTTGAGGAAATGAGAGTGTTTTTAATTACTAGTAACAAATTAACGATAACAAGGAAAAGTGGCCAAATCAGATTCACCAAATTTTTTTACCCGTATGTTAGAATAATCAAGAAATAACAAAAGTATGAAGAATAATTATCCATTAAAATTATAAAAATCAAGTATGAATATGATTTGTTGGTATTTATAAACAAACAAACAAAAAAAAAAGATAGAACAAATATGAGTGAGGACTCAGGAATCTATTAAAAAACTGATAAGAAATTGTCAGAAGTGGGATTTGAACCCACGCCTTCTCACGAAGACCAGAACTTGAGTCTGGCGCCTTAGACCACTCGGCCATCCTGACTTGTTTAATAAGGAGGAACTTGGGAAAATAGAGCCATGTTTTTTTACTTTATTATGAAACGACGTCGTTGGCCACTTGGTCCTTGAATAAAAAAGCTTCCTGCGTGAGATAGAGACTGAAGATTGAAGAACAGTCCGCCCCTTCGCTGCTGCGACATCACCGTGCCCTTCTGAAAGCGATTTTAACCTAACCGAGTTTTTTCTCCCCTCAGAAATCGAGCATAAGGGTTTGAGGATTGAAGTATTGAACACCAAATCCTTTGTACTTGTGAGTTTTTGTTGCGTCAAATTCTTCAATTGAAAACTTTGTTATTAGGAATTAGAATCACACTGCGATCCTCACTGATTGTGTTATCACGTTATCTATCACTTCGGCTAAATTTCAGCATCTCACACACTCACCACACTTTTCTTTTTCATCTCCAACTCCACTCCACCCGTTGCCCTAGCTGAGTTTCGCATTGGTATACACAGTGTTATTGATCCTATTCTTGGGGTGACAATGCAAGCTCTGTATTGGTCCTGTTGCTGTCATTTAGTGTAACAATCTCTGTTTGGAACTGTATTGCGGAATATTGAACATAACCTCCATTGGGTTTTGTATTTGTCGATTCTCGTTTGTGTAATTATATGCGACAATTTTTCTCATTGTATTCTCTTAATCTTTTCTATTTTTGTGTTTTGTGGCCAGGAGTGACTGTCCAGGTTGGGCAAGAAGGGAGGGAAAAAGGAGAAACACAAAAATGTTTTTCCACATAGTGCTGGAGCGAAATATGCAGCTGCATCCACGCTACTTTGGTCGCAACCTTCGTGATAATCTCGTTTCCAAGCTAATGAAAGATGTGGAAGGCACTTGCAGGTGATTCCCCTCAACCTCTTTCAATAACATCATCTTAATTACAGTAACTTTGTGATTCGATTCGACATTCACAGTATATAACATTTGGATTTTCAACCACTCTGCAGTGGCCGACATGGATTTGTGGTGGCGGTCACAGGGATAGAAAACATAGGGAAAGGGCTAATTCGTGATGGAACAGGGTTTGTTACATTTCCGGTTAAGTACCAATGTGTTGTCTTCAGACCATTTAAGGGAGAGATCTTGGAAGCTGTTGTTACTATGGTGAACAAGGTTTATATAGTTCCCTTTCTCTTTAGTTTAGAGTAATCACACTGTGTAACTCTAATTTGTGGAGATTGTAGTTTATGACAGTTGGGTTCTGTTTGTACAGATGGGATTTTTTGCTGAAGCTGGACCTGTCCAAATCTTTGTTTCAAACCATGTAAGCTTTTGTCTTTTGTAATCTTTGAGAAAAGGTTTCTATTATCTACATTTTATATCGAGAAGGCTGTTACTTTTGTTATTCATTTTAAACACTAAAATTATGTTTCCTGTATTATTCCGGTCATTGGAAATTGGAATGACATGCAAGGTTTTTGCTTTTGAACACTAAAATTATGTTTTTCACTTATTATTGTTGCTATTGGAATGTAATGCAAGTTTTTGGCTATGTCAAAATATTATGAATGAGGTTTTGGGATATCCACCACCCTCAAAATTATCACATAGGGACTTGGCAGAGGGAAAATGCCTTTTTTTTTTGGGCTAGGATGGGATGACCGTATATAGATAAATTCATTTCAATATTCGAATATATATTTTATTTAATATGTATTGTCTAACTGTTTCTTAATTTCTTTTTCCTAAAAAACTTCTATATTTGCATGACATTATATCCTTATCATATACTTGTATTTTGTACCCATGCAGCATGTGTTATGGTTAGTATGGAGATCTTGACCGTGAGACAAGTTATGCAACTAGAAATTAATTATGTTAACGAACTTCTGTAACTACTCAATATAGCAGTTTTGGGGCCGGAGTAAAGATGATTGTGCAAATTTGTGAACAGAAAAATTGTTGCAGGAATCCAGTTTTCCTAGACACAGGAACAGTTCCTTGTATTTTTTATTTCATTTTTTTTTTAATTTTGATGACTTAATGTGTGAGAAATTTTGGTTTTGATCATTGTCTGTCAGTTGACTAGTTAAGGGTTTTCCATTTTCTTTTTAATGAGGAAATGTTGGAGTGAAAATAAAAACAATATAACCATCTGAAGTTTTTCTTTCATATGTGAATGCTATCTCTTAGAATTTGAGCTTAGGGCTTAACTGAAACCCACAAAATTGCCCTGTAAGGTGAGGATTGCCCAATCCTTATAATAAGCACTATTTAGGTCATTGCTAGGCGATGTGAGACTAAACACATCTCCACACACCCAACACAATGAAGGTGCTGGAGGCTACTCAAAGAGGGTGCACAATTAAGGAGAGGGCTAGGGGTGATCATAATTAAGGCGGCTTTCCAACACTATTTGAACATCTTGCTTTCTAGTTGCATTCTCTAGAGGTCTTCATATTAGAGTCTGTATGAGAATGGTTTTGACTGGTTCTTGCTAAGGAATCAAAGGGGGTAATTTGCAAAC
The DNA here is from genome assembly GCA_007407185.1 of Glycine tomentella. Classification (NCBI taxonomy): domain Eukaryota; kingdom Viridiplantae; phylum Streptophyta; class Magnoliopsida; order Fabales; family Fabaceae; genus Glycine; species Glycine tomentella. The sequence continues at coordinate 4,206,455 of PYAF01004503.1, forward strand.
TTTAAATTGTAGTGGGAGCTTAGATTCCACCAGATTGTTGCCTTCATCTTTTTATATACTAATTTCTGGTACTATGTCAGTTTATACTGTGATGACTGGTGGCATGCAAGCCATATAAAATTCTCAATCCATTAATAGTTTCCCTTATGATATCTGCAATGTTTTGAATTACGAAGGATTATTTTCTGTTTTTTCCCCCCATTAAGTTAAGCTAGATTATGTCATTACTTTGCCACTGAAAAGTTTCAAAATGTAGTCATAGTTTTTATATATTTGTTTGTTAAGACTTCTTTTTCTACTTTTAGTTGATTCCGGATGATATGGAGTTCCAGTCTGGAGACATGCCAAATTACACTACATCAGATGGATCAGTATGTATGATTTATAACTTCTAAAATGGAAACGAAGATAGCAAATTGTTTTTGGAATTAATCAATTGGTCTTTTGCAGGTTAAGATTCAAAAAGATAGTGAAGTGAGACTAAAGATAATTGGGACTCGAGTGGATGCTACTGAAATTGTATGCCTATATATATTATGCCTTTTACTTCATTTTGTTGAATGCTGTTTTAGTCAAGATCCATCAGCTTTATGCTAAATTCTGCTTTAAGAAATTTAAATTAATAATAGGAAAGCAATTATATATAGTTTTTGTTTCCCTGCAGATTTCTTCACTATTACCAATGCCTCTGAAAAGAGCCTGTTAGTTTTTGCTAATTTTATTGTATAGCTCATGATCACTGTCTTAGCAGTAGTTTTTTGAATATCATGAAAAGTGGTGATATTTTTGCATTTCTGGAATGCTTCTTTATGCTCCGTTTGCTAAAAATTTACTGTGTTCTTGTCATTATTTAAACTTAACCCATTTCCAAATTTATCAACATGGTATGTTAAAGGTTACTGCCAAGCAAAGTTACTAGCTACCATGAGGGAGTTATAAATTTACGCCCATGTTTGTGGTATGCAAGAATCATTGCCACTCCATGCTGCAGCTTTACTTTATATTTATAAACACGTGAACGTTGGGAGAAAATTATGATCACAGAATCTCCAGTAACTGCATGCAATTAGATTTGATAATATTTTTACCACCTTTTTGATGTTACATGTTGACTGTATTGTTCCTACCATGATTATCTTGTATGCCATTTGTGAATATATGTCTTAAAAGAATTCACGATGCTGATGGCATTGCAGCCTAATGTCAGTTTTAGCAAGCATATGATACTAGGCTGTATGCTAATAAAGTTTTAATACTCCTGCACGTGCTTAGCCTATGTTTTCCTTCCCTTCGATTGTAAGGCTATAGATATGAACTTTGCCACTGTTCAGTTTTTAAAATGACCAGTACAGAGATACATAGTCCTTTTGCCTTTGGATATTGAATATGTATCTGCTTTTAAATTTCAATGTTTTCTCGATCTCAATTATCTGACAAAGTTTTTTCTTTCAGTTCTGCATAGGTACCATAAAAGATGATTTCTTGGGTGTGATCAACGACCCTGCAACAGTTTAAATACCCCTTTCTGTACTCTTGTATCGTATATAGTTTGCATTGACTTGGATTTTTACACCGTAATCCTCTCCAGATATTATGCTGTCTTACTCGTTTGTTGAAAGTACCAAGACGTTGAGTTTTTGGTTCTAGAATTAATTTTCAACTCCCACAAGTAATTATGGGTAATTCAATCAAGCAAGATGAGCCAGTACTATTCCAATAAAATTGTCAGTTGCCAGTAAAATATAAAAAGCTGTTGACGTAGTATAAATGAGACTGGATGCAGAATTTTCGATATAGATTGTATATACTTTAATCAAATGATACAGATAAAATGGGTTTAACTCGTTTTGTTTAACAAAATATGTTTCAACTTACGTGGCACATTGACTTATTTCTTGGTTTTGGATTTTTTTCGTGCCATATTGAGAGACTTTAATTATTATTAATGTATGTGATTTAAATTAAATAACTAATTTTGATTAAATGTTTAAGTATAATAAATAGACTATTAAAGTTATTTATATTTGTGTATTATCTAAAGTTGTGTTCACCCGTCATTATTTCGCCAAATCATGGTTCTCTTTGAAAGAAATTAATGATCCTACGGTTCGTGATTTCTAAGTTTCAACGGTATGAATTCTCCAGTTATCTGGGATTGTGCTTTATCCTCTAGCCAATGGTGAAGGATGAATAAGCTACAAAAAAGAATAAATCATTTGACTTAGCTTAAACGCTTCAATGATAACTGAAAAATCATAACAGGTAGAACTTAGCTTGAACGCTTAAATTATTACTATAAGCCACTTTTTAAATATAATATAATATTAAAATTTGAAGTAAATAAAACTAAGAATGGGTTGAGGAACACAATTTGAGGGTTTCAAATAACAATTTTGAAGCTGCCCCCCGAGCTTCCAAATACGACTATTACGAGTCATTTTATTTTCCCATTTAGATCGCATTTAAAAAACTTCAAACCAATTGAGTCCAGCTTTTTATTAGATCTTATCATATCAACAGCAATGTCTCAATGAGTTCCTTTTCATTCATACTGTTCAAAGGATAACGTACAAAATTATGAGGAATAGGATCAAAATTATCCCAACCTATATTATTTTTTTCTCAATAATTTCTTGTGCCTCCAAGTGCTATAAATCTTCTTCCCTTCACAAATTTTCAAACAATAATATCATTTAATAATAAAGAGCTAAGCAAGGAGAATTGATTAATAAAAGAAATGAATGCAATTTTTTTTAATAATAATAGTTCTGTTAACCTGTAGCAACTTGTCAGTTTTTCTCTTTTAATTCAAGAATCTCTCTTTTCCTTTATTTTTTTCTTGACATCTTGTTAAAAGACAAATCCAATTATGATGTTCTCTATTTTCATTGATTTGTTTTTTTGACCTCCTTTATAAGATAGTTATTCTTTCTTTGCTTTTGGGGCACTATTGATGCGAATCACCCCCACATGGTGGTAAGATACTGCTGGCACCTGCTGCAACAGCTCCCATTTTCATACAACAAATCTGGTTTTGCCCTTACAGTTTTTCTTGTCATGGACAATTTCTTTGCAATGGACACATCACTACTTGGCTTGAGATTGTGCCTGTACTCCATTGTCACTTGCTCAAAAACTTCAACCTCGAACATGTTCAGCTTCAGCTTGGGTTTCATGTGGTCTCTGACAAATGCAAAAGCCAATTGGTCTCTTGGGTTAAAAGCCTCCAACTCATTAAATACAAGACAGGAGAACAGATTACTGCTCAGTCCATGCTTCCTCAGGATCAGTGCACTGTCTGGCACATCTGCAAATTATATATATGGTTCCTTATTAATAATTTAGACGAAGGTTCCAAACCTAATTGCAAAAGTGCAAAGAAAGTCAATCATAATTGGTAAAAGACCTTTTCTAAAGTTCATGTCACTATAGGGCATAGGCTATGTAAGTTTGGGCTGGATTAGACTTAACTAACCGTAACAAACAGTTTAACGAGTAAATGTGTGTTTGTTTTTCCGTTAAATACCCCAAATGGACGTTCAAGGAGATTCTCACAAAACAGTGCTTTGGAATGTGTACCCATAGAATGAAACGGTAAAACAAACATAGCCAAAGTATTTTATGCACCGTGAGTGTAAAGATTTTTTATATTGTTATTTAATCACAAATTATATAAGTTTAATGATTTTTATAATAATTATCTTAAAACTCTATTGTAATTTTTTACTGGCCGACAATATAAGTAAGCAGTTGCACACAGAATTAATTTATATTTATAGAGGGACCGTTTAGCCAAAATAAAATGCAGTTACCTGAGGCATAGGGCAGCTTGCTGGGACTCCATGGTTGCAATCCATTTTCACAGTAGGTCTCCATCTGCATCTTCAAGGCATTCACATCCCACCATTTCTTCCACCTTGCTGTTGCCATTGCTTCTTCCATGGTATGAACAAAATATGGGTGCTTCGATATAGCCATGTCTGCATTCTGAGATATAACAAGTGAATGAATGAGCAACAATGGATCAACCATTAGCTGCAACTTTGCATCTATCCAAATACTGAATTGGGAATTTGGGAATAGCCTATGGACCAAATATTTTGGTATAACCCCATTCATTGCCGGGTTCTGATACAAATCCTCTTTTGAAACCTTCACAATCCTCCACAGACCTATCTTGTATTCACTGGATTTTGTTGAAATTAACCCATGGTATTCAAGTCCTTTGAGTGTAATATCATCTATGAACATGAAGAAACAGACATTTTGTAGTGTTTGGGACCCAAGGCCCCTAGGTTGCCGGATCTTGTCGTGGTCATTGAATATTGCTGAAACTACAACTACACTTTCACACTTTTCCATCGATATTCGATCTGCATCCAGAGTGAAAGGGTTATAACATGAAAATTGATGTTGATCATCTCACTGGCAAGTATACTTGTGAACACCACAATGTGATAAGAGGACTAATTAAAAAAGATCAACATATAATTTCAATATTTATTACGTACATTACATGAATTGAGATGTCTTAAAGCATCATTTCATTCATGCACACACAAAGAAAAGGAAGGGGGGGGGGGGGGGGGGGGGGGGGGGGGGGGGGGGTGGGGGGTAGGAGAGGAACTGACCATAATCACTAATTGGAAATTTCTTTAAGAACCCACATGGCACTTCCCTGCTATCGTTTTGGTGATCAAAATAAGAAAACCTTAAATGGCTGCTGAGATTCCCACCGAAACTATCAGCATTCCCCTGCCTGTACCTCACAGTCCTCGTGGAACATTTTTTTAAATTCTGAATCTCCTTCAAAACGTCCCAGTAATCTGAACACAAAAACCAACACCATTTAACCAAAAGACACGATCTTTATCCTAAAAACAAAAAAAAAAAAAAATCACCACCTTTTGTGTGGGATCATAACAAGCCTAGTACCTGAAAAATTGATAGGGGAAGAGCAGGTGGAACGTGTGGTTGAGATGGCATACTTGTGCTGTCCATAGGAAGAAGGATAAGAGAAGAGAGAAGAAGATTGAATTGGATCGTAAAGGGGTGATCTGAAGAGGCATTTGGATTGAGATGAAATGACGTAAAGAACAAGGAAGAGAGAGGTGAAGAGATAGAACAGAGAGAAACAGAAGAGTTTTGATTGGAGGAACAGAAGAGGTTTTGAGACTGTTTGTTTTAGCTTCCCCATCAAGCGGTTTCCATGGATTTCAGTTCCTTTGAGTTCATTACAATTCCACTTTGGTGATTTCAATGTCACTTTGATTTCAATTTCATTTTCAATAATTAGTATGAGCCGTGTATACAGGTAGGCAGTTAAGGCAACTCAACTGCTTTAGGCCCACAATTTCTCTAAGATTATTACTAATTATTATTTCATTCTATTATAGATTAGAGGAATACAATTACATTTGTTTGGAGTTTAATGCCTATATACATACTTAGAATGTAAAATAAATAGTTTTATGTTTTTCAATCATAAATCATCATTTGAATTATTTTAAAATAATTATTTTAAAAATTAATAAATTTATCATAAATATTATATTGTGATCGAATGATTAGATAAAACTATGGTACATTATTATGTTTCTCTTTGTTTTGTTTTTTAAACAAAGAACCAATGATGTTTGAGTTTTGATTGAAGTGAAGTGACAAACACTGAAATGAGCACTAATATATAAATGACGTAATTTAAGGAGTTATTGGAGATAAACATTTTTTTAGTCAATTGGAGGGGAAACTACCCAAAAAACAATTAAAAACCAAGGGGAAAAGCACGAGAGCTTACATCCGTTAAAATAACATTTGCTAAAACTTGAGGAACATCTTAAAAAATTCTTAATTGTCTATCTGGATCTAGACAAAAATTGGCAAGCTTATCAGCTACTTGGTTACCCTCCATAAGAGAATGGAACCAAACAAACCTGGAAGCTTTATATTTCGAACCATGCTAGAACACGAGTGAAATGAAGGACATCAGTCGTTCAGAAGTGAAATAACCATAGAAAAATCAGATTCCATCATGAATTGCTTGAACCCTCTATTCCACACAATCTGGATTCCAAGCATAATAGTCCAGATTTCTCTCTTGTTAATTATTAATAAACTATTCAATATTCATTACTGAATATTTTTTCAATTTAGTGCACATTTTGATATTGGTGATTTTGATTTATCTTTTGAATAAAACGTACTAAGAGAAGTTTTAATGTAAAAAATTGATACTATTTTAATAACATTACTAAATTAAATAAAATGATACCCTAAAAAATTAAATAAAATGCTTAGTTTCGCTACTAAAGTTATCTATTGTTTATAGAATATTACTGATAGTACATGTAACAATCGAGATTATAAGAAAATTAAAACTAAAATCACTTAAATTATCGAGTTTAATGGGTAAAATGTTTTACACTTTCAACTAATTAATTAGAAATCGGCTTTAACATGTCTTTTAGGATGAAATTATTATTGGTAAATTTATCATACATCATAGTCTATAATTTATATATATATATATATATATATATATATATATATATATTTATACTGTGTCACAGCATGTATTTTTTTTTCTCAATTCTTGTTTTATTATAGATCAACAATGTTACAAGATTTGTTGAATGGGTTAGCCATATTATTTATTGACAAAGAAACATTATAATTACTCATTATAAAATTTTGATAAATAGCCTTTTTAATAGAAAAATGACATGCCTATTAATAATTTATATTACACTAAATTTCTCTAATTTATTAAGGATCTAAGTTGGTTGAATATGATACTTAAATTAATTTAAATCACCTGCCATTGTCTTTTGATTTCAATGCATAAAACAAAACCCTCTAATTTTGCCCACGGCCCCTAAAGTTTTAGACACCGTCCTGCTTTGATCATAGAACTAGATAAAGGAGTCATGTGATGACATTCATTGTTCCATTATGGGGCTATGGGACCTTCTTGTAAGGTAGTTGTAGTTCCATGACAAACTTGAATCAGGGAAGGATGTTCCATTATAATAATTAATGAACAAATAAATAAAAGCACATGTACTTGTATATGAATTTAATTGAAATGTACTTTTTTTTTTTTTACATATATTAACATCTTTGGGAGAATTGCTTTAACTTAAGAGTGCTTATTTATGTTTTTGTTTTTTCGTTTTTAAAAAACATTTTATAAATTATTTTAAAGAAATAATAAGTTTTAGAGAATAAAGTAGAAAATCAAAACAAATAAAAGTAGGAAATAAAAATAATTTATAGGTGTTCTACTATTTTAATTTAAAAACTAAAAAAACATTATTTTTACAACAGTTTTCAAAAACTACTTTTATCAAACAAATGTTTTTTTCTTAAATAAAAAACAGTTTTCAAAATAGAAATTAAACATGCCCTCGATCGCAAATTGGCCATGGTTAGAGTTAGAAGCTATTTGATTTTGATTTCTGCATGGAACTTGTACTAAGAATCAAGCCTAGTATTCATCCATGATTGTACATTAGCACCCAACCAGTTGAAGAAATAATACACATGCCAAATCATGTTCAGTGGATAATGGTTGGTGAGTGTTCCTTGGTGCCTTCGATCACTCCATATATGTCAATACCAAGCGGCTTCCATTGACATTAAACCCATACAGATGTATATTTTTAATCAAACATTCCTCACGTACTTTATCATTTCATTATTTATATATAGAATTTCATCTTATCATAATTTAAAGGAGAATAGTTTTGACATTTTAGATTACAAATGTTTGTTAAATAATTAAACTTTAAGTAATGTGACTTGAACTAGTTTTGATTCTGTAACCACACATGTAATAAATAATGATTAAAATTTGATACTTCATATATTTAAGATTATTGTGCGACCTGAGAGCTCTTTGTTGTCGTGGGAGATGAAACGAGTCAAGACTTAAGAAACTGCTTTCACTTTATATGTCCTATTAGTAGGTTTTTGGTAAAACAATAATTAAGATTATTTTATTGCTAATAATTAAAACAAAGTCGTATGCAGCATACATGTCATTAAACCCTCCAAACTTCATATCAAAGGTGTCCACTAAACTTCAAATTCACTAGTTATAACTATTGAAGGGTACATGCTGAGATTCTGAGATTCTCACACAGAACACGTTTCTGGATACAGCAAGAGTTTTAAATGTTATTAAGTCTCATCTTCGACTTAAAAGATGAAGCTTATGAAATACTTCAAAGTCCCATAGGAGTGAAAAAGAAAAAGAAAAAACTTCAAGTAAATGCACTAGCTTTTCCCTCAAGTTTTGGTTGTGTAACTATTTTCTCGTGAGGACTGTTGCTTTAGCTAGTATTGTCAACTTTTTTGCTTCTAATTCTTTTACAGCTCTCATTTGCAGAGGTGGGGGTTTTGATTCCAAGATTTGTCTCTGGATATCGATGAATACTTCTCAGCCTTGTTTTGCTTCCTAGCATTTAAAGCCTGAAATTCGAGTATTGAGTCAATCAAGATGATCCTATTCAAGTAAAGAATGTAGAAGAATCTCAACATTATCTAGTGTTGTTGGATTTAGTTTATCTTTGTAGTAAAGCTAAGAAAACATCCTCATTACTGGACCCCCACCACATAGTAAACCTTCTAGCTCTTTCACCAATTTTACCAAATTGTTCATATATAGAAGAAGCTAGCTAGCTTTTCCACGAGTTGGTCCATAGTGAACTTTTTCCTTTTCCCTTTTCCCTAGCTTGTCACAAAGAAGAACAACTATTTAAATGGAGTATTCCTCACAATTCAAGCAGCAGAAAATCAAAGTTAAAAGCAATATAAAAGTGTTATACAAGCATTCTGATTCTAGTCCCGGTTGATAGGCAAAGAAATTCAAATATTTGCCCACAGTAACTTTAAGGAATCCCTCATTCCCTTGTTTAAAGCAAAGGTTTATTCCAACATGTGTTTAGCTAGGTGGGGCTAGTAAAAGTGACAAAATATCATTCTCTTGGTTAGTGTGTAAAAAGAAGTAAAGAAATTATGCCCCTCCCATTTCTTCTGCTTTCAAAAACACAAAACAGATACCTGCCTTGAAACCTTTTTATTCATCAGAGAGGCATTAACTTCATTCTTACGCGTTTGGGTTTTGGATATTAAATAAATACTTGTTATAACATATGCTGCTTTGTCCCCCCCATAGTCACCTTCCATCAAATGGAATCTGCTATTTGCCTACGCTATTGCCCCTTTCCCTATGGTTCAAAAGGATTTCAAGGTGCAAGGCCTAGCAGATTTCATCATCTTAAGATTAACCATGCCACCCCTCTTTCTCTCCCTCAAATTTCCACCATCAGAAGCCCGGTTACACGTTCATTTGGGCATGTAAATTGCATGATCGAAAGATTCATCTCTGTGCCCTCCGAGAATGAGGGAAGTGGCAACAGAATCTTGAGAGGAGTGGCAGCAGCTTCTCTGGTTCTGACATGTGTTCTTGGATTATTTAGTTTTAGTGGCAAGAATATGAATCCTAAACTCACTACAGCATATGCTTCTCCATCTGATGAACATAAATATGATCTATCTGCTATGGAGGCTCAAGGAAGGTTTGCTCTCAAGTCACTGTTGAAAATACCGAGCGACGAAGATCTCGCAGATACTCGGAATAAGATGCCTTCCAACTTTAGTCCGCGTGGCCCTAGCGACGCAGATGTTAAAAACCTTAAGGTTTCCTTCTTTTGCTAATAATTAATACTTTGAGAATGAAGTGAAAAAGCAAAGGTTGCTGCATGAAGAAAAGGTCAAAACTAATTTAATATGTGATAACTATTGATCTCTTTTGATTCACCTAATTGTATATGTCTTGCATCTTCGTCATTTTCAGTGGCTCGCTATTGGTATAAGCATATCTCCGGATAGAAGACGTGAAGCACAGAAAACACTGGAAGACCAACACAACGAGGAGGCAGAACTGGCTATGGTAGAACTTTGGATGTTTAAGGTATATAGATAGGATCATAGGATTGACTTCCCCCGTCTCTTATTCTGGTGCATGCTTCTGACTCTGCTGATATTTTTTAAAGAAATTTATTATTTCCTGATATTATTAAAAATTATAAATTTTTGTAAATCTTATTGATTTCTTACTTACTCATAATGCGCTAAATTTTAGTCATATATGTTATTCTAAAACTTGTATGTATAAAACTCTCTTTTGGATAAATAACTTATGCCGTTTGCTGCTTTTGAGTTTTGAAAATTTTTAAGAATAACAATCAATTTTTAGTTATAACTTTTTTAAAAAATTAAAATAATTTTTAAAATGTGATTACTTTTAATTTTTTCTTTGATTTTTTATTTCAAAATGGACTTATTTTGGAAGTTTTATATTATATTAAAATTAGTTTAAAAGTATTTTGTGGAGCAATGACAACGATTGTGAAGGTAATAATGTGATAGTGATGGTGTCAATGTTGATGGCGATGGTAATTGCAATGTAAATGCTTGTGATTACAATGACTATGGTAACAAAGGTGGTCACAATGATATTGATGGTGGTGGTGGTGGTGATGATAGAAGTCAGAAACAAATCCAAGGGGAGTAAATAGAGGCCTTGTTACCCTTTCCTTAGGATCCTTTATGTACATATAATTGAAAAAAATAAAAATAAATGCTAGTAAAAAAATGTATAAGAAAAATAAGTTTTTGAGTTAATATTCGCTTAATTTTCTTATAGTAGTAGATTATATCCTTAGTTTTACATATAAAATTAGTAATAAATATTTTTGTTAAACTTTTTATTTATTAAATAATTATTTATTAGAAGTTAGATATTTAAATAATTATATAAAAAAATTTGACACCCTTTTGATACAATCCTAGATCCATCCTTGAAAACAAAGCCGATGACGATTATGATGGTGGTAATGATGTTGGTGGTAACCCCAATTGTGACAACAATTGTAGTGGTGATGGTGGTAGTGATAATGATAATAGTGAGTGATGATAACAAAAAAGACCATTGTCAAATGTAAAGAATGTGTGTATTTTTTAAAATTCAAAACCAAATTAATAAAACCTTTTTCTTTGTTTTAAAAAATAGATTTAAAATTATTTTAAAAATGAGTTAAAAACCATTTCAGATCTATTTTTGTAAAACATATTATGTTTTGAAAATTACATTTAAAAACTAATAATCAAATACCAAAAACTCTCAATCACCCCAAATCACCCCTTAAATAAGTAATTACTGAATAACTATTTATCATATAAGAGTTCATTTGTTTAAATTTATTTGTTAAAAATATATTTTTTAAAAACAAAATAAGTATTTTTATGTTCTTTTATGTGTTTGTTTAAGTTGTTTTTGCTTAAAAAATCATTTTTTCTTTTGTTTTTTTTAAGAACCAAGTTCTACAT
>PYAF01004503.1:4223155-4250440 GCA_007407185.1 Glycine tomentella
ATAATTTAGATAAATACATTAAAAATAGAAAATTGTGTATTTTATTAAAAAAAAAGGTTTTTCTTTAAATTTTAATAATTCTTGATTTTTTTGACGTAATATTTTCAAAAAATAATTGATACCACTTGATAGAGTCAAGAGGTTTGAATATTACAGATATCACAAATATTAAGTTTTTTTTAAAAGGACTAAAAATGAAAAGTAGTGGTATATAAGTATAGATAAAAAAATATATTTTAATCTATTTTTGTTATTTCTTAGAACTAAATAAGAACACTTATTCCTGTTGTTTAATATGATAAACATTTTATACACCAATTATATAACTAATTTTAGATCTTATGGAAAATTTGATTTCTAAAAATAAAAAAATCTTGTCTACTATAAATTATTAAGGGACGGTTATAAAACCGTTTTTTTTCCGAGGGATGTAAAAGCATTCTTAATTAACTTCTTCGAGAACAGATTTCTGATTCAAAGGAGGTGTTTGTTTCATGGTATAATTTTACATTTCCGAAAATTTACATTCATAAGAATGTTATGCTTAAAAATGTTATTCCCGTAAACATGTTTGATTGACATTTAGTAATTGTAGAAAAATTTAAAATTTAATTAATTAAAAAATTAAAAGAGTAAATAAAGAAATATAGTATGTACGTAGTAAGAATAGACATTTGTTGTAGAAAATAACTTCTATTCATGGGAATGGAATTTGCTTGAAACATGAAAATATAACATTCTTGAGAATACATCATTCTTACGAATAAATTTATAACCTTTGAACACACACACACACACACACACACACATATATATATATATATATATATATATATATATATATATATTCACCTCGTTGCCAAAAATTAATAAAATATATTTTCATCTTGTATTCCCAGAAATAAAATAACATGATGTGAAACAAACACAATCATAATTTATAATAAATAAATAAGCAATGATATTTTATCTCCGAATTTCTCCTATTAATTCAATGTCAATTATCATTGCCAATTATACTTTAAAAATGTTTATTTTATAATGTTAAATTCAGGAATGATTTTGTTATTTTTTACAAGATTTTTTTAAACCAAAGAGAATTATATCATACTATTGATAATCAAAGTTTCAATACATGGAGGAATAAAATCAAATTGATGTACTCAATTGAGAATGTAATTTTTCAAATACACAGGAAAAATAAAGGATAAAAAAAAAGCTGACAAGCTTGTTGGCTTAATTTACACCAATTTTATAATGTTCAATTCTGCCGAAAGAGGTAAAATATAATCGAAGCCAAGAGAAATTGTTAAACATTCATTCCCTCCTATTAAAAATTATGTAGCTGATTTGGACTTTACTGCATATATATAGCTGATTTTTTTATCACTCGATCTCATACACAAACACATAAGCTATGATACTATCAATAGTAATTATGTACTGTACAAAGCCTGTTTATATTTGTGACCAAAGTGGATATGGCGTGCAGAAATTTTCAGGGGAGCCAAATATGATGGCAGAAAAACTTATCCCGGGGTTGGAGAAATGTGTAGAGCGTCTTGACATAAGGCACACTCCACCGGAGCAAGAAATGGGTGCCTTATTAAAGTACCTTCTATTGTATGTATCTATTCCCGTTTTGTTGCAAGAAATGTCTGCAGTAATATATCCGTACGTAGAAGGTTTTTGTATGTATCTATATATGTGCCCATTTTTGGACTGATCATTAGCTGTGAAGGATTCACACTCACTTTTAGGTTTTGCTACATTGTGATATGATAAGATTAATTATACATATTCATGTTATGATTGCTAGCTTCTCCGCGGAAATTAAGGGATCACAGTAAAACATGCATGCATGGCTACAAGTGTTTTGTTCTTAGTTTTTTGAGATTATTGCTTCTGAGAAACCTCCTCTGATCTTCCTAAGTAGATCTATCACGCATGTAACAATAAAGAGATCTCTTGTCTCCCTTTCTTGTTGAAGGATTAATTATGTGGTTTGATTGACAATGCCCTTTCTCTTGGAAAAATTATTGACTCCATTAATGAGGTGTTCAATATTTTTCTATATGCAGATGATACTTTGTTAGTTTAGGGAAGTGATAATTATGGAAAACTTTTAGGCTCTACATGCTATTCTTCAAGGATTTAACTTGTGTATAGGTTAAAGATAAATATAGAAGAAACACTATTTGGTATCAAGGAGGAGGGTTTCTTTTCCGGTGGTTGCTGTTAATATCATGTATTTTGTGATATCAGTGGCCTCCCTTTTTAAATTTTTTGGGGTTTAATTAGGAGCAAATCCAAGGAAGGTTGACACTTGGGTGCGGGTAATAGAGTCAAGGAAGACTTAGTTGGTAAAATATGTATTTTTTTAGCCTTCTTGTGTGTACTATCTATCATACTTCTTATGTATTGTGATATCACTTGGACAAAATTAACCAAAGTCTTGTGATGGTTTAGGGGTAAATGACTTTAAACTTTTAATTTCAGCTTATTAACTAAATGGAGGTGAAAATTTCTTGTAGATTTTGAAGTTGTTTGATTATGCTTTTTATTAGAATAATCGATGTTGACAAGCTTTTTCAACAACCGTTAAGTAAAAATCAATGTCAACAATGTGTTGTTAATTACAAAAGTGTCATCATGTTTTTTTTTGTTGACATTGATTTTCAACTAATCAATGTTGATCCAACGATGTTAAATGCACTTTTTGTAATAGAGATTTTTAGTAATTTAAGTTATATGTGGTTGTAGAGCGTATTAGGACAACTTCCAATTCAATAGTCTTATGCGTCTTTTTCTTTGCAGCATCATCAAAGGTAATAATTATGGCTACCTCATCTCAAATGTTAACACACAAGACAAGGGAATTGTTGTGCATAAGAGGGGGATTAAACATTGGAGAGATTTTTACCAATGAGGACTATGAGCAACCATATAAATGATCTTAGCACCACACTTTAACGCAAAACCTTTATCTTCCTCTCAAGTGTGAGTTTCTTCCACATGGTAATTTCCTCCTTGAGTGGAAGTCATTTTCAATCCACGAGTATCCAATGGTGATCCTTAGAACTTAATCTTGGTTGTCCTGACTCGTCTAACCATTGTCGCCAAAATGCTCTAGTACCTTGCACCGCTGCAACGCATACGAGACTTGCTACCTAGCCTCCATGCACGAACTCACCCGCTGAGAAGACTTTTGATACAAGAGATCTTCATATCCATGGAACCATTGCCGTCATGATCATCAAGTCAAACTATCGACTCTAATACCAATTGTTATGCATACGAAGGAGGTTAAACACCAAAGAGATTTTTACTAATGAACCATGAGTAATCATATAAGTGAATTTGACACCACAATTCAACCCAAAATCTTAAAACTTAGATTTATAAGTCATATTCTTACTTATATGGTGTTAAATCTTCTCGTTCGTATCCAATGTGAGATTTCACCTCATATTTATACTCTAACAGAAATTTTTGACTACTAACCTAGCTAGCTTAATTAGCTTCCACACCTCTTCCTTCCAGGTAACAACAACAGGGCAACAACCAATTAATTGATGTTGAGGTTTCACATAATAATTGTCCATTGCATTAAATTGTATAGACATAATTTTTGCACACCATCTATCTATATATTGGTTGTTCTGAATTTCATTTGAGAACTAAGATAGGTTAATAAGACTTAAGAATAAGAACTAATGTTGACTCTAATATCATCAAAGGTAGGAAATCTAACTAGTGATTCTAAGAGGTTCTCTTCCTAACATTTGTAGGGAATTAATATATATGTTCAAGATCCAATTCATCATGTTATCACTTTTAATAAAAAAGTATTCTTTATTTTATTAATATATTTTATTAAATTGTTAATTAAATAGTTAACTTGGCATGTGCTTGATTAACATTAGAGACTTGTTATCATTATGGAGATTATGATAATGAGATTTTTTTTATAATTTTAATATAAATTGTTGTTGATCATAAGATTATTGGGAAACAAGATATCATTAATCCGAATAGATCAATATATATGTTATGGTCTTTATTAAATAAAAATTATTATATTTCATTTATTAAATTACATGTATAGATGATGCACATGTGGATGTGATTAAACTTACTCAATTGAGAATTTCTAACTAATGCTTAACATTACCTTAAACTAGCAATGATAAATTTTCAAGATTTAATTTTTTTCATATATATGAGAATATCATAGTAATTAATAAGTTATTTATTGTTATATAATATCGGACACTTAACGTCTTAGGAACTAGTTGAATGAACATTAGATATGATTAAATGCTTGTAGAGTTAATGATAATTTAAGAAGGAATCCATCCATTCTTGATAATGAGTTTGAGCTAGCTCTATGATATAATTAAGACCTTGGTAAGGACAATTAAATAAAAAAGAATAAAATTTCTTAAGTCATTCATTGATTAAATATAATGTTAACTTATTAGACTTTGATTGTAATATTATACTCTACAATTAATCTTAGGTCTTAATTGATGAAATAAAATATTATATTGTTTTTCTATTGATTCTTGAAGATAAAATGTGGCACTTCATGTTATTCAGATGTTAAGTAGTGTTGATAGAAATCTATCTTGATCAGTAATAAATTAATTATGATTAATTTATTATTGATTTAATATTGAATCTAAGGATTACATACAAACGAGTGTTTCAATCTTTGTATAAGAAAATAATTTATTTATAATTAAATTTAATTTAATCAAATAAATATTTTAGTAGAATATTATTATATTTTTTGCTAGTACCAAGAATATAATTAATATAAAAAGTATCATTTTCATAAATGTGGAAGTTGTCCACAAAACAAGGATAAGATTTTATTGTTATCATGATCAAATAATGTAATAAGTTACCGTATTTAATTACGTGATTATTCAAAATTATCTTTATCTTAAATCAAGAAGCTTTTTAAGACAAAAATATATGAAATATATTATTTTAAATCATAGATAGAGAGGTATGAAATTATTTTAAACCAATCTGTCTTTTTGAAAAATCTTAAATTCATATATGTTTAACAATAAATAAAAGTATATGTTTGATAGCAAAGTCTACCAAACAAAAATTAGAAAAATTTAAACCTAATTGTTGGATTTGAAAAGCATAGATTAGTCTCAATATGAATATATGTAGAGTCTTTACATAATTGTTAAAAATAGTTGCTTAAAAAAATGCACGTGTAGATATATAATTTTATTTATTTTTATTTATTATTGTTGTAATATATTTTAAATGTAAAATAGTTTTTTTTTTCGCTGCGCGTGGGGACATTCCTTATTATACGTCTTTCTCTACTCGATCAATAGCAAACAAGGTTTTTTGCAACCAAAACATTCTCTCGGTCTCGCTCATTATTCCCTCCACAATACCACCCCCTTTGGGTTCACAATCTCACGCAAATCCTCTCTTCAACGCTGCACCCCATTTAGCAATTGGATGACGATTGATAGAAGTGTTGAGAAAAATGTCAAAGTGTTGAAAGTCGATTCTTTGTTTAATTGTTTTCAGAAAGCTTTATACAGAATGTATGATGTGGTTATTGAAAATATATATTTTCAAGTGCTGGAAAAGGTCTTAAGTGAAAGACATTAGAGAAAGGAATCGAGAATATATATTTTTGAATGCAATACATGATGTCTACTAATGGGCATTAAAGAATAAGAATCGAAAATGTATATTTTCGAGTATAATGTATGATATCTACCAATGGATATTCAAAATGACTATCGAAAATACGTTTCAAATATATATATATATTTCCGTTGGGAGACAAAATGATTAATCGAAATCGTATGATTAGATCGATTAATAGTAGCAATTATAAGTGCGGTTATACTTGTCTAACGTCAAGAATTGACAGTTTTTTTTAAGGATGCGTGTGTTATTTTTACATTTTCTATGAATAGACAAGTCTTTATAATTTCTATTTGGTTACTGAACATTACACTACTATAATACAATTTCTCGACACTCATGGCTTCAAGATTTTATAGAAAGATGTATGTTTCAACCTATAATTCTGTTCTTTTCAATTTAGTATAGATTTACTTTCTCGTATTTATTAATTTATAACTCTTTTTCTGAATGTTTACTACTTGCTCACGTTTTACATAGTGTCGATTTTATATATGAACAATTTCGTTACAAGTACTTATGCTTGTGAACCAAAACGACTTATATTTAATAAATAATTTGACATTTTGATATATAGAATCACTAATATTTTTGTGAAAGTTAAAAATTAAACATTTTCTCGAATTGAAAACAAATTGATTGCTAGTTTGATTCAAGAATCCTGAAGACATTTTGGTTAAGTAGAGTCCCATTTTAAATTCTTATTTGTTGATTTGTCATTTTTGAAACCTTAAACCAAAATTCTTGATCAACAACTTATTCTCTCTATTTTTATATAACCTCTAAACCTTTTGTTTTTCTTTTATTTTTTATTTAAAATACAGAGGCCCTAACTGCTAACCGAGTATTGATGTTTTACACTTGATTTTGGTGGTTCGATGATAATTTTCGAATTACTGATTTTAGAAACTATACCGGTACCTTATTGGATTTGTAAGATTAACTTGTCCGATCTGGTTTAATACATGATACATATTGATTAAAATGATCTGATTTTTTTTTCTTTATCTACTGTAAGAATTTGCATATATATAATAATAATATATGTAATGACCTAAAGTGTAATATCGTTTTTTCGCTTGGTTTTTTATTGAACTTTAAAGGGTTTCTCTCACGTCTTCCCCTACAAACCCCATTCCCGACATCTAGAGGTTGTAGTTAAATCCGCATGTTACTGGCGCATCATTTGACAGCAACCTTACACTTGGGTTTGGGAGTCACATGAAATCTCAGAACAAACATCACCCAAAAAGATTTTGTTAAATGGAAAGTGACTTTATTTCCTTTTTCCTCCTCAACAACTATCAGAGTGACTCCAAAGTCATTGACCTTAACAACTTATTTTTGAAAAATGAAATGAAAAAAAAAATATATGTATTTGACTATTTGTGAAAAGGTGGGAAACATAGTAGTTACAATTTATGCTTACCGGAATATATTGGTCCCCAAAATGATCAGGACAGAAGGGTTCATATCACAATTCTCACCAAATCCTGTAATGAGTTTGTCCACCGTAGATATATACATTTTTTTTTCACTCAAAAGATGTGTGATCATTCATAATAATTATTGACTAGGTGAAAAGTATTTTATATTTAACTAATAAATGTTGTATACTATTGTTCAAAGTGTAATATTTTATTCGATTGAACTAGCAGTTTTTGCAGCCTATATTACTCTCTTGTTTGCTAGAGGTATAAAAATGAGTGAATAACACACAAAAATGCTGTAGAAAACCCCCCAAAAAGGAGATGTATGAGAGAGGAAAAATTAATGCGGGGCCTATAAAAAAGTTTTCTCCCCTTAGTTAAAGATGAGAGAAAAAGAAACTTTTAATTTGTTGAATCGAAAAACTTACTCATCAAGTCATCATCTTACCTAATAATTATTGTATTGAAAAAAAATATTTTTTTAATGTTATTCTCATTAAATAAGCGGAAAGATAATTGATATATTTTTTTTCTTATTTTTCTTCATCTAAACAATAAAATAGAAAATACTTTTTTCTTGTAATTTTTCATTTTCTCTTGTTTTTGTTCAAATTTAACCAAGCAGACATTGATTCCACTAGTGTGATTCAATTGATCTTTTGAAACACTGAAAACAAAAACATGTCACATATATTTGATGAAAATATAAAATTAGCATTTTGAAAAGAAAACAAAGAAACTAATATATATTTTAATTATTTTTTTGATAAATTATTAGATGAAATTCATATAAAATTTACTGAGTTAAATGTAAGACTTAATAAGTGCATATTTGGTAGGAGATTATTTATAAGAAACAATGTTTTTTTTTTCCTAAAAACGAAACCGTACTCTTTTAGAAAGTTAACAAAAATAGATGATATTTTTTTAAAAGAAATAGTTTGACCAGATATGCACTAAATAATAAATAACCTTGTCTATTTTAATAAGTTTCACATAAATTTTAATTAATAATCGAAAACAAATTTAAGAGTCCATTTCTATCATTTTTCAAAATATGTGTGGATGGTCGGTTTGTCAATTGCAGATATTATTCGCCATATAGCCTTATAGCAGTTGCAGATATTAGTATCCAATATGTTTTTTGCAGTTGTAGATCAAAGTTGACTTCCTCTTCTTGTACAGAAATAAGTTTGCTAAAAAGGTCGAAAGAATCTTCTTGGATTGACTACTTATTTCTGTTGGAGCAAAATGATTCGATTGCTTCTCTGCTTTAAACACTGTACCTCACCATCTCAGAAAGGCCAATGTGGTGCCTTAACCCTTCGAAAGAGACTAGATTTTGTTGCAAACTTAGGAAATATCTCGTAGTGGTACTTTTGTGAAATGTAAAATGTTAAAAAAATAAATCAACAAATATAAAATGTTTGAATCTAGTTGGTAAACATATTTATTCAATATCTTTTAAAAATATTTCATTTTATTAAACATTAATTGATTGAAAATTTTCAATATTAATTAAAACTAAAAATTGAATATCACTTAATTGAACAACTATTTGACAAAGTAATTTTAATTTGATTTTCATTTCGATTTCATATGAAAGCTTTTGTTTTTGTGAGAATTGAAATAGGAAGCGTAAGTGTATACAGTTAATATTAACATCAGCTCTGTATTATATTGATATTCTGGTTGAAAAAAGAAAGTTACCCTATCTATTACTTCATTAATTAATTACTGAAACTAAAGTGAGGGTTGGAACGTTGAAAAATAGTCCAACTTCATTGAATATGCTTTTTGAACAATACCAGACTAGCAGTATTTATGTACAACATATTGCACTCTCTCTTCTCAAATTTAATATAATTTCGTTCATTATATATATATATATTTATTTTATTTAAATTCCGCTGAATTTATATAAAAATATTATATAATACTGTATATTATTTTCAGGAGCTTCAAACTGTCAAAACTAAAAACCATTTCTAATATATTTTTAATATAATCACCATAAAAGTTAAAAAAATATAAAATTTGTATGCATTTAATGTAACAATCAAATTTATTTTATACATGCATTTTTCCTATTTCTTGATAAACTAAAAGAAGCTAAAATAACGTTAAAAAAGAGAAAAATATTAAAATAGCTTAGTGTAGATGTAAACCATTCAAAGGATTCCGTAGTAGTATAAAATTATGTTAAGTTTATATGTCTGAAAAATAATTTATTTTTAATGGAAGAATTAATATTCAATTTCAACTATATGTTAAATTTTCTTAGAATAACTCAATCACTTACCACCGTGAGCGGAGTTATCTGAAACTTATTGACTAGAGAATATATGTGATATCTGAACTACCAGCAAAAAAAATAGTGTGAGAGGCTGAGAGCAGTTAAAAATGTCTCCTTGTTTTTTTTTTTAATAAAAAAAATAGAAGACAATTAAAGATTTAGATTTAGATGTCTGGGTCGATAGAATAAATGCCACGAAGACAATGGGAGCCAGATGGCTGTCTCTATAGTTCGTAACGCCTCATCTTCCTTCAACCTTCATGCATTACGCTCCATTAGCATCAGCATCCTCATTCTCAAACATTAAATTTCTCTCTGATCATCACTCTTCTCCATCTCTCTCTCTCTCTCAAAAAGTTCTCAGTTTTCTTAGTGTTGATCCTTTAGGTAGCAACTAGTAAGATAAGAACGCCACCACCATGGTTGTTCTTTCTCACCAATCTGCACTAAACGAGTTTTTTCTCGTGAAAACATCATGCAAGAGCAGGTTCATGGGGGTGCCCGAGGTTGATCTCACGCACCCCGAGGCCAAGACGGTCATAGTCAAGGCATGTCAAGAGTTTGGTTTGTTCAAGGTGATCAACCATGGTGTACCACTGGAACTGATGACCCATTTGGAGAATGAAGCACTTAAGTTCTTCATGCAACCCCAGTTTCAAAAAGACAAGGCTGGTCCTCCTGACCCTTATGGGTATGGAAGCAAGAGAATTGGCACAAACGGTGATCTGGGTTGGGTTGAGTACCTACTCCTCAACACAAACCCTGATGTTATCTCTCCCAAAACACTTCAACTTTTTGAACAAAACCCAGAAGTGTTCAGGTAATTAATATCAAAACAGAGTCCCCTGGTTTCTATTTTTGGTTTTTTTGTTCTCTTTT
Source organism: Glycine tomentella (assembly GCA_007407185.1). Lineage (NCBI taxonomy): Eukaryota > Viridiplantae > Streptophyta > Magnoliopsida > Fabales > Fabaceae > Glycine > Glycine tomentella. Next base: position 4,233,455 of record PYAF01004503.1, read on the forward strand.
TTTATGTTTAAAAAAATGCTCCACAACTTTGATTTCAGCCATAATTTCAAACTTCTGTTATATATTCTTCTATGAATATGCCTGTATTTCGACTGCAATTGTGGTTGCATTAACAACATTCATCGGTAATTTCCCACAATATCAAGAGCAACAAGATTTTAAATTGTTGCTAGGGTCAGAATTTTGTAGCAATTCTTGATTTCAAGGGAAATTATTGACAAATGAAACTGATGTGTTGTCGATAGCTGGTGACTCCAAAAACCATGCATGAATCAGCAGTCAAAATTGCAGTTGCATATTATTTTTTTAAGACTTTGATGCTATTGCGGTTGCAATTTTAAGAACTTTATATATATATATATATATGTATGTATGTATGCATGCATGTCATTATCAAATTTCATCAAAGCATAGATAAAAAGTTTGACATTTATTTTTTCTTATGGGGTACACGTGATAATGTGAGTATGATATTATTATGATTAAACTTGGCAGGTGTGCGGTGGAGGAATACATAGGGGCAGTTAAGAAGATGTGCTGTGAAGTGTTGGAGCAAATGGCTGATGGGTTGGAGATAGTACCAAGGAACGTGTTCAGCAGAATGATAAGGGAGGAGAGAAGCGATAGCTGCTTGAGAATGAACCGATACCCAGCATGTCCAGAGCTTAGAGTTGAGGCATTGAGTGGACGAAATTTGATTGGTTTCGGAGAGCACACAGACCCACAGATAATATCTGTCCTGAGATCCAACAACACATCAGGACTGCAAATGTGTCTCCGGGATGGGACTTGGGCTTCTATCCAGCCTGATCACACCTCCTTTTTCGTCAATGTTGGTGACCTTTTGCAGGTACACATTTTAATACTATTTTTCCTATCGTGCTTTTTACTTTTTACGGCACATGCAAATAAGACCAAATTACAATTACATTTTGACCAGGTTTAGTGTAATTATATATACAATACACAACTATCTCATCCTTTTTTAATTGTCTTAATTGTGGGAGTTCTTATCGTAAGATTTGAGGGAGTATCAATGTAATATTTTTAAAATATATAAAGAAGTATTAGTATAATATTTTAAAATTTAAAGAAAATTAGTGTAGGAAAGTTATAAACAGCGTAGGATTATGTGTAATAATACAAAATCTTTGAAGGTATTGTTATAATTTATTCTAAAAATAATGGAATTAGAAGAAAAAAAACGAGGGAGAATATAAATAAGATAAGGGGAAAATGATATGTTGAATATCATTGTTCTTGCAATTAGAAAGACATAAGAAAGAATAATGGAATAAAATATATAAGTGAAAAATAGAGAAATGTGAGAAAAGAAACTTTTTTTAGCAAAGAGAAATAATTATAAAAAGGGTTTAAAAAGAATTTATTTTAAAAAATTATTGATAATATATATATATATATATATATATTGTGACTTTTAATATAATTTAAAAAAAATTATTATATATAATAGTTATTTATGAGATATATTTTTTGTGTTCAATGGTTGTCTTAAAGTTTGAACTTTTGATCTCATATATTCTAACTCAATTCCGACCAGCACATAGATCCTAATGTTTGTATAAAGTGTTTTATATTATTTATTTTTATAAAAAGTGTGTAAAATAATAAGTGACGTATGAAGAAAAGAGATAAAGAAAATAGTTATAAAATGTATTTGGCAATAAAATAAGTTTAACACGAGTAAATGTGTATATATATATATATATATATATATATATATATATAAAGACGGCGGAAATTATAAAATAAACTATTATAATAAAATTACATAAGAGTAATGCATAATGTTAAAAAAAATAAGAGGGTGGAAATTATAAAATAAACTATTATAATAAAAATACATAAGAATAATCCATAATGTTAAAAAAAATATTATCAATTTACATGAAAACCGTCCATTTTTTAATTTTTGGAAGAAACAATATTAAGGTTTCTATCTCCCTGGAAGCCAATTCTTCCTCATAATGTGCTAGCAATTAGTTTATTGTTTTTCTCCCACTCTCTTTACCCCAGCAATCAGCGTGCGTGGAAGTGCTTATGTCTATGTGTTAAAAAGAAATATTTTCATCTGGGAATTTTCACCGAATTAAGGATATTTGGTTACTTGCTATATTTTTCTTGTTTGTGCATTCATTTTGGTTTTTCTGATGAAATTTGTATACATTTCAGGTGATGACGAATGGAAGCTTTAAAAGTGTTAAGCATAGGGTATTAGCTGATTCAAGCATGTCAAGACTTTCAATGATCTACTTTGGAGGACCACCATTGAATGAAAAGATTGCACCTTTACCTTCACTGATCTTGTCAAGGGAAGAAGAGAGTTTGTACAGAGAATTGACATGGCGGGAATACAAGAATGCTGCATACAAGTCAAAGCTCTCTGATAATAGGCTTCGTCTTTTTGACAAATTTGCTGATCACAGTGACAAATCTCCATTGTGAATACCATTTTATAGTGAATGATGCAACCCGAGGCCACTTGCATCGTGGTCTTACGTTACATATTTAATAAACTTTCTTTTGGCACCCAATTGTGTATGATTTTTTAATTAACTGCACTTAAGAATCGGCATAGTCAATAAAAAAGAGTTTAATTTTTATGTATTATTACTGTAAAAAAAGTTACATGCTTAAATAATCAAAATAATGGTAGTGTTGATCGTAGAATTCAATTAATTATTCGAAGTTATAATTTAACAAATAAGAATTTTTATAACGGGACTTTGTTCTTATAAACAAGATGATAATATGTGTCCTTTAATCAATTTAGCATTTAATTTAATTTTCAACTTGAAAAAATTTATACATAGAATTCAATTTAATAAACACTATGGTATAAAAAGGGCATTCATCTCATTATCTTCTAGCTAATACTGAATTAGTATAAACTATATATTTTATTTCGATCAGCAAATTATATAAACATTAGTATTGAATTCATGTCATTTATGAGTAACTTCAATTAATTGATTTTTTTACTGCTCAATTAATTGATTATTGTTTTACGTTTAAACTGATCAGTAACATAATTTGTAAAGAGAAAGTAACATGAAGGAGTTACAGAAAGAAAACAAAGTCATCAAAAAATAAAGAAATATAAAATCTAAACTACTAAAAAATAAGGCAATTGACATGAACATACGCTTTTATTAGAATATCATGGGTCATGTCTACGGTGATTTGTGTACAAGAAGTGAACAATGTTCATCAGAAAATAACTACACAAACTTCTCTATTTATAGAAATTAGAAATAATGAGCAAGTAATGTGATGAGAATACTTCTGACAAAAGAAATTGTCTTTGTGTGCCATGTTGACATTTATTTCACACGTTGATTTCTGATAATCTCTAACAACTGTTTTTCTTAATTCTTTTGACCACATTGTTTTTCAATTTACTTGATACCTTCTTTTCGAAAAATAATACTCCTACTTTTCACCTTTGAATGCATAAATGCTCGACACTTTTTTCCAGAAAGTAGTACTTTCACCTTTGAATGCATAAATACTTTTTGAAACATGCAATCTACTTTTGGTAAAAATATACTTCTAGACTCTTTATCATGATGTATTATAATCCCTGTTATCGTGTCGATTACAACTTCTTTAGCTGACAATCTACTTTTTGTAAAAGTTTACTTCAAACATCTTTATCTAACGTAGTACAATCTACTTTCTGATAATTTAATTTCTAACAACCTCTTTGAGTAACTCCTTTTGACCACACCGTTTCTCAATCTACTTTACACCTTTCTATAATTAGTAAATAATACTTTCACCTTTTTGAACACATAAATACTTCTCAAAATAAGACAATTTTCTAAATGTATATTTCTACCTTATATTGACTATCTTTAATGATAGATATTAAATTGAGATATTAGATTATTTTTTTATGGATTTTATAATATTATATAGGATCTTATGATTTGTGATATTTTTTTCTTTATTGATAAATCTCAAATTGAAATATTAGATAATTTTAATGAGTTTTACATTGACACCATTTTAAATATTTAAAATTTAATTAAATTAATTAAATAATTAATTTTAATTAATAAAGAATGAAAAAATATGAATATTAATAAAATATATAATTAATTTTAAGTAATTAATTTTAACTTTTAATTTAATTTAATTTTTTTTCATTTTTTTCATCTTGTCATAAAAAAATATATGAAAAAAATCATTTTTACATGAACTCTGTGCAGAGCTTCAAGATTATTGGAAAGATCTGGATCTCCATATGAAGATATATTTTTCCTCTTTAATGGTGGATATAGAAAAAGAAAGATCTTCAAGTGAAGATCCCTCCCCAAGATCAGTGGCAGAGCCACCTTACTACCAGCAAGAGCCTTGTCACTAGCTAAAAAATTAAATTTAGTACTATCTAAAAAATAAAATTTAACACTACTTAAAATTTAGAACTACCTAAAATTACAAGCTGACTCGGTCACTGTCCAACATCCCCACTAAAATTGTTTAATGCTCTTTATATATCGAATATAACTTTTTTTAATAGACAATCTACTTTTTGATATTTCTAACAACTGTTTAATGCTCTTTATATATCGAATATAACTTTTTTTAATAGACAATCTACTTTTTGATATTTCTAACAACTACCTTGGGTAACTTCTTTTGATTACACCGTTGGTCAATCTACTTGACACCTTTTTTTCATGAAGTACAGTATTTATAGAGAAAATAGAGTATATACTCTTTCATGAAAGATTACAATTAATAGTTCATATATAATTGTTATCGAAAAAAAATAGTTCATATATATTCCTTCATGAAAGCAATTTTCACATTTCATTGGGTGTGTTAAAAAGAAGAAAGAGATAAAAGGAAAGAATAAAAAAATAATAAACACAATGAATAATGTAATAAAAAAAGAAATATTTGAAAATGAGGTTATGATTTTTGCGGCCGCCCGGATATATATATGTTCACAGAAATCAACAAAGGAAAGATACGATCGAGAAGCTCTAACAAGAGCCAGAAAGAGATATAAGAGACATTAGGAGGGTCTGAGAGCCACATATTTATCAATTGAAAATGAGAAGAAAAAAAATCCAAACTTGTTAGCAAATAATTTTAAATTAGTAATAAATTGAATAATGTTATGCGCTTAAAAATTATCAAAAACTTCTACTGCAAATATAATACCTTTCTATAATGCATGCAAATTTACATAGATGATTAATAAGACCTAACAAATACGCAAAAACAATTTATTTATTTATTTTTTTGTTGTATAATAATTTTGGTAAGATGAAATGTAATTTTTTAATAATTACATATATTTCAATTAATGGCCTTTTGCAGTCTTCATATTTACTATGATGGAATTATATTAACCTCAAGTTTTAATTAATAATTAATGCTTAAGATTTAGATTCATGTTTCATTTAATTAAAAACGTAAATAGTCATTTTTGTTCCTAAATGTGTAGAGCGCTAACAAATTCGTACTTGAAAGATGAAAATTCAAATTTTTATTCCTGAAAGTAAAAAAAGTGTAACAAATTTATCTCTTCGTTAACTTCAATCCTTACGTTATCAAAAGAGTCTATGTGTCACATTTAAGGACAAATTTGTCAGCACACTACACTTTCATGGACGGATTTGTCAGCTCTCTATTCAAAATATAATTTAATCTTCATATTCTTCATTTTTTAATCATTACAAGCACAAAATTATAATAAACACTTAAAAATTAGGAAAACAAACATAAGTTAAAACAAACATAAACATAATATTGATTAATAAATACAATTTGTTTGTTAATCTGAAATTTCTATTGTAATAACATTAAATAATGACAAAATCAGGTTGAGTCTCATTTTTTTGTAAGAATTAACTTAATGGGTGCATTTTTGTTTGAGTTCATATTTTGGGTAAGGTATGGTCACAATAGAAATTTCAAAACAAAAGTATGAGATAATACTTTACCCAAAATATGAGACTCAAACAAATTAAAATGTATAGTCATTATATTAATCCTTACAAAAAAATGAGACCCAACTTGATTTTGTTATTATCTAATATTGTTACAATAGAAATTTCATAGTAACAAATAAATTATGCGTATTAATCAATATTATACTTATTATATTTGTTTTAACTTATGTTTGTTTTCATAAATTTTAAGTGTTTATTATAATTTTATGCTTATAATGGTTAAAAAAATATGAAGATTAAATTATATTTTAGGTAAAAAACTGACAAATTTGTTCTTGAATACGTAGAACGTTGACAAATTCGTCATTGAATATGTCACTAAACTCTTTCAATTAACGGTAATGGACGAAAGTTTACGGAGGAATAGATTTATCACACTTTTTTTCACTTTCAGCAACAAAAATTTGAATTTCTATCTTTGGAAACAAATTTATCGATACTCTATATATTCAAAAAGAAAAAAAATTATTTATCCCAATGAAAACTACATAACATGTGTGAACAACCAAAGGAGGTAGATTACCAAGTCTCCTGCAGGGACGAACCCGCTTATAATAAAGTGTTCCCATTTATTTTAATTTTTAAATATGATTATTGTGTTGTGTTATCATTTTATATTTTTATTATCTTTGATTTTGCCACGCCATATTTCTTTTTCGGGGTACTTTTTTTTCATGTGAAATGAGATATTATTTTGTCTCTACAAATAAAATGTTTGGTCCATTTGCTATAAGGGATATGATGAAACAGAAAGGCCGAATGCATAAAAGAGAAGGCAAGGCTAATGGACATGCAAAAATTCAATCATAAACTTTGTCGGAGCCTGTTTGGCAACGGTTTGTGAATCCGATCATTCATCGTTTGAAAAAAGTACTATATATGCCTAAATATATGATTATTTCACGATTGTCAAACTAGTTAAAGCAGCTGCAAGCTTCAAATTAAACAGTTAAGATGAGAATGAAATCACTGCCGAAAATTAAATATTCATGGTCAGCATTTGTGCAAGTGGATCCATTGGAGAATGAAGTAATAAAGCTGCAACAGATGCATGAAGTAAAAAGGCTCACATTCTATAGTAATTAATTACACCTCATATTTGGGCAAAATATCCAAAATTTCTGTTGGGAAATACAATGGAGATAAAAATATATATTAAAAAGATCTTGCCCATGAGGTCACGTGTCAATTATATAAGTAAAGTTGATTTCATATTTTTTTATCTAAAATTTTAAAATATTAGATTTGTTTATATATTTAATGTATTTATCTTTGTTTAATGTTAAATTTTTTATTTATATTTATATTCTAATAATTTTCTTCTCAAAGGTGGATATCTTTAATATGATATGTTCCACCTCAAAAGAAATTTTATCCGTTCTCAAATATTGAATGGTATAGCTGACTAAAAATTAGTCATTACAACCAATATACAAGAGTATATATACCTGCAATGCGCGCCATTAACTCACATTAACAAAAAGCACGCCTTATCCCCACTCGTGACTTGTTTCAAATAGTTCCAAATTAACTCCATATTCCTTCTGGATAAGTTAATTATTTTCTGTAGAATAGGTCGCTCTATATGTTTGTGGGGCAGTAGCTATAGATAGTGATATGATCATTATGTGCAAGTTATAGGTGACATGTAATTTAAAAGAATTGTACGTATTCAAACCTTTCTCTGCCAATTGGTTTCAGCTGAATGGCTAAACAGGAGAGTAGGAGGGTACCCCAGTTAATCCTTCCATCAAATTATTTAATTTGAGAAAGACAAAGTACACATAACTAGGCTATTCATCCACTCAAAAGAAGCCATCTGACTTATATCTAATCTAAATCTTAATCAAATATAATACTCTATCAACATCAACTTGCTCATTATTGAAGATAATCTCGTTTTTATGCAGCCACAGCCAAACCGCATCACCATCCAGTGGCGGATTTGAATATAGTTGACGATATGTGCAAATTCTACATCAACTGATTTTAATAAAATAATAAATAAATATTATGGATGAACTAATTATCTATAAGTTATAAACTTTATTTTTTAATTTTAAAGTATAATTTTATTTGATTAAATCTAAAAAAAAAATTATGATTTTAATATTTATGTCTTCAAGTATATAATAATAATTATTTTATTTTTTTATTAAGACCAAAGATGACAGAAAGGTAGAATATATATCGATCGGTGTGTTTCCGAGTTCAACTTGTCAATTCCTTGTATTATTCCTATTTTCTATGCTTGCCTAATGGCAAAGTTATAACAAATAATTTTTAATTCTCAAAACAGTTAGAATCAAATCAATACATGGAATAAATGAAATTATTTATAGTGATCATCAAAGTATCAATAACAGATTGTAAAAGAAAAAGTATTAAAAATAATACTTGAATATTTTGTCTAGAAAGAAAATAAAAAATAGAATTATTTCTACAGTAAAGACTATAAAAGAAGAAAAAAGAAATAGTATATTTGTCTAAAATTAAAGAGAAAAGAATATCATTATTTTCACAACAAATAATATAAAAGAGAAATGCAATGTTTTATAAATAATAAAAAAGAAGAGATAAATAACATTTAAATTTCATTATTATTTCCACTCCACAACTAAAAAAATAAACCAAAAAAAATATTTTTTCTACAACTAAAATTCTCCAAATATTAATATTCCTCCAAGTAAGTCCGTCCATGCACAGAAGGGCTGGAGGAGCACAACCTGAGATTTATCCAGGTTGCCAACCTGTCCAAAAGAATAGTGGTGACTTAAAAAGGAACAAGCTTGGCCCAAAAAATTGTTTTATAGAAATTTTTATAAAATTTTGGTATGCATGAAAGAAGTTAATTGGGCAAGTTGTATTTTCTAGAAGAATTAACATCCCAAAATGTCATGGGAAATAGAACGCCTATAAGATTAGGTGGGGTACCAAATCTTTTCTGGTATACGAACAAGTAGACGAGGAAGAGAATTCAGCAACAGTAAAAAGGAGACATGCTTTCCGAACTAGAAAGTGAGGTCTCAATATGTAGAGATTACGGTGGGGGCTTTATTGATGGGCTAATTCATAGTTTAGTACTACCATTCTTCTGGGAGTACAGGAATGACGAAAAGAAAATCTGTTCTCTTGGTTTGGAATTCTCTGTGCACACAAGATCATATCAGGTTTAATTAAAATTCAAAGTTAATGATCCTCAAGCTAACTAAACTCAGCAAGCCGGTGTCTTTTTCAATTTACTTATTTAACAAAATTATTATTGTTAACAGGTTTCTAAAAGAATTTTTTAAACAAAATTATTTGTTTCTAAAGTACTCAAAAGTATATCAATATTTTTTTTTGTGATTATAAATATTAGTATAAAATATTCATTAACTTTATTAATGGTTAATCTCTATTCGAAAATATCATTTTTAATAAATTTTTTTTCTTTCAGTCAATTTTTTTTTTATTTATAAAATTTAAACTTAAAATATTAATTAATAAAATTGAGTTTATTATCACTCCAACTAAGATTCATCGGTAAAAGTTGATATTTATATGGATGTTATCTTGTTTGGATAGACATGTATTCATGCAACTTATAAGGTCTAAAGATTTTAACAATATATATGAATAAAATTCTAAATTTCAGTCTTGTTGTGCAGTGTGCTATTGTAATAAATAAATAAATAAATCTATTCATGCATAAGGAAAGAGTCGAGAATTTTATGTTGGAGTGAAATTAACATTAACATTAATTTTATTACTTACTATCATTAAAAGATCCAACTTTAAATAACTGTTCAAAACTTTCATAAAATAAAGGATGTTCAGGAAATATTGTGAGTGGCAAACCGCCTCTTGGGTCCCTCGCTGCCCCAATGGATTTGGTGTAGAATTATGGTCCATAATTTCCTGCATCCAATACTATAAGCAGGATGTGGTTATAATAATTATAGTTGGATTATCTAAATAACTTAATCATGAGTAGCCTTAATTATGGAATGTGGAAAATTTATAATAAAAAAGTTTGACAGTCTAAGAGAAGAGATTTTCAATGGGAATTGGCTAAAGTGGGAAGGCAATGGGGGGGCTCCAACCCGAAGTATTTTCAATGAGATTTTTTTTAAAATTAAATAGTTTATGATATAAATTCTAATGGAGTATTTTTAAAAATAATGAAAAATAAATATGCATTAATGTAACAACAATCGTTACATAAACATGAGGACTTATATTATCTGTTTAGTAAAAAAATATTTTAAAGTTACTTATTATTGAAAAATGTAACAAGAGGAAAGATATTATTAATTAGGAGAATGATAAGTTAAAAGTTGGTGTTTACTCATCGTGTGAGTGATACAAACTTAATGCATATATCGTATAGAAAATAACCAATCATTAGTTGTTATAGAAGAGAACATATCTAATTGGGTAAAGATGCTACGAGGGGCTCGATTAACAGGCAGTACTAAGTACCTATATACTTAAGAGAAAATGATTTTTGGATCCAAATTCACTGAATTTTTTTTATAAAAAAAAAGTCAGATTCTAGCCATATATCCTTTATTTTCTTATTACCCGAATGCATTAGTAGCTGATTCATTGTATGATATATATATATATATGTGTGTGTGATCTTCAACATGAAAAATGAGTTCTTGTATAAGATCTTTCAAGATCTGCATATTATTCAAAAAAAATAAATTTTCTTTCTCTTTCACTCTTCCTAAGATCTACCATTAAAGAAAAAAATTAGAGAGATATTGAGAGATTTTTAATCATATGTGATACTATAGAATCCAAAAAAAATAGTCTAAAATCTAAATTTAAGATTTATCATTAAAGATACTCTGAGACTTCAGATGAAAATGACTTGAGTGGTCTTTGCCCTGTTGTGTTCACAAATAATTGATAGACTAAAGATGATGAATTCATCTCTAGTTGTATGTTTGCTTTTGAGCTTACATGCATGTCCCGCTTCCAAAGAATCCTAAGCCACTACGTTTGATAAAGATCTCCTGTGGTTATAGCATGCATTATGCATATTATTCCCCAAAAGTCTTCTACTTCTATGTTTCATGTCTTCCGAGGCTTAATTTGGCATTTCATAGGTACCTACAAGTGCAACACATGCATCCCAAAGACAGAGGGATAAAAATTGTTGTCTTCTCTACAAAAGGGCCATGATCACCATGTGCATCCTCTATCATATATAAAATGATCTTTAATTGTGATTATATATCCATTTCAAATATGAAGGAACACAAACGTAATAATGCTCGTGCATGATACGTATATTGGGACCGACAAAGAAGTCGATCAGCTACCAAAATACTTAAATATAGCCCATATACCCTATTCATGGAAATTTTCCTCAATATTTTCGTAAAACGAAAAATATTTTAGTTTTTTTTTTCTCGAGTGTTCTCCCACCACCGGATGAGATAATACTCTCTTAACATACCGTTATATTAGGGTTAATGGGAATTTCTCTCGGTATTTGTCAAAATCAAATTCAATGCCATGTTTTTAAGGGACTTGAACTCTTACCTGAGTCAACAAATGCTGATTAGTGATTAAATCACTAAATCTCGTAACATTCATTTAGTGATATTCATCCTTTCATTCCAAACTGCTCTATGCAAGAACACGTGATTAATATATATGTTGCTGAAATTGAAATCTTAATAATATAATTTTTAGGTATTACTTTATATATTCTTTTATGTAGACAATATTGTATGTCAAGGCGTCTTTTTTTACTTCATTAACTTTTAGACTTAAATAAAGGTGATATCGTTGACATGTTTAAGGCTAAAAGGAACAATGTCCAATGCTCTTTTTTATATTACCTCCTTATATGTTTTAACGTTTTAACTTCTTTTTTTTTTTTTCCAAAACATTTGATGTTTTAGAATTTTAAACTTTAATTAATACATTTTTTTAAATATATCATTATTTAATACTTACTAATAATGGTGTAAATATCAAAAATCAAAATATTAAATAAAGTCATTTTAATTCAAATATAACATTTTTTAATTACATTAAATATTTCTTGTCGATATGTAATAACTTTAAACATAAAAAGATATAAAAAGGAGATAGTATTAGTGTATTAATCATGTAAGTTGTCTTTATTTATCTAATTTAGCTATGTAAGACTTTTTTCTTTAATAAATTGTTTGCTAATAAAAAAATAGATGTTTGTGTTTATTAACAAGTTTTTGTCATAGTTAATACCTTCACAAGGTTGTTGCGTGTGCTTGGAGGATCTTATAAGGCCAGTTACAAACTAAAGGCAAATAAGAAATGGAGTAGTGCTAGGGGAAATTGATTTAGATTGCATTTTTTACAATCAAGAGATGGAAACCACATGTTACGTGATGTTATTCTCTTGTGGGTTCTCCTATCATATTTGGTCCCAATGCTATAAATTACGAGATGGAGTACATTTCTTGAAGCTTTGTGCAGATTTTTATGTTATGTGTATTGCATTTGAAATTTAAATAACGTAATAGTTAGAGGGGAATGGTTATGTTCCATTAACAACAAACAACCAAATATTGTTGAGCGTGAGTAGTTTGACACAATTTCATCCCTTAACCATGGTCATGAAATTGATCCCTCTTCAAGAATATATGGAGCTACAACATTTGAGAATACTTTATTCTTTAATGGGCCAAACTAACGCAAAGGGGGATGAGTCACTCTCATAAATCTAGATGCCACCTGGTCATTAAAAAAAATGGTAAACATTATATGTGAAATAATAGGAGTGAGAATTATAATATTGATAAATGTAATCTAGTTATATAGAATCTATAATTTGATTATAACCAAGTTTTAAATATATATTTTTGGACCATTTTAGGTATGTTAAACTATTAATGATTGAGTCTATCTGATGTTGAACTCTTTGGCCCTCCTCCAAACCCCAAGATTGCTCTTGGGGAAAAATGTGACAAGGGGAAAGTTTAGTATTCTGTGGTTTTACTTCCCCGACATGATCGAATTAATTGATAGAGATTGATGATGTTTGTGAATGAAAGTGACACCAAAGTGGGCATGCATCACTTCCAGGGTAATGTAATTCAAAGAGATGTAACCCATTGGTCTCAGTTTTGAACTGATAATGCATCATTTGGTTGACAGCAACTTAATTTCAGGAGCTTTTTATCAAGAGTCAAGTTGATCAATAGCATGCAATCGAGCTAGATGGCGCCATGTTTAACTTCAAGTAATTGTCGGCGAAAATTTTCAAAGACAACGTCTTTCCTGCACTTGATGGCATTCACTCAATGGCTAATCACTTCACTCTCATGTACAAGGTTTTAAATTGCAGTAATATTTAAAAAAATGTAAATAAATGTGGTTGTAATTACAGGTGGTATCAATTATAAGATGCATGAGGTTGTTTTAGTTTAATCAAAGGTCATGAGTTTAAGACTTGAATATGCAACTAGTTAAATACTCAAAGGGAAAATTTATTGTTTTTAATAAGCTTGAACAAAATTGTATCTAAAGAAAAATGCATGTGATCTAGACAAAAAAGATGATATATGATTTCAAAAATCCCAAAAGTTTGATGTTATGACCGTAATTTCAGTTTGAGTCTGCAATTTAAACCCTAGCTCAAGTGTACGGACCCAATCATGCATGCAAGTTGATCACTTGGGATTTGTTAAGGACTTTGTTCATTGCTTGTCTGCAATTTTATGCACGTCACTGATAACCAGGGACCATATAGTGATTAGGATAATTTCAGCATCTTTGAAAATTATCATCCTGCTTTTTACATTGTTTGCCATATTCATTTAACTCACTCACTCCATGCCTGTGAGGACAAACAAGCTATCGAGCAATTCAACAGTATAATTCAATCGCATATCATTTCACAGGCAATTATGTTATCATCAAATGGTATAATAGACTTTACAGTAGGGTCATTTTTTGGATTTGTCCATATATAACTCCTCCTTCCCCAGTCCCCACCCCAAAAAGAAGATAAGGGAGGAAATTTAAAGGAAAAGATTGACAGAAAGATATGATTATGTAGAATCCCAAGGCTGCTTAGCATTATTGATCAATGTCAGTTTTGTTTATGATAAAATCTGATGACAGTTTAGTCGATATGAATTTTAATATACTCTTATTTTCTTTTCTCCAATTCCTTCTACAAGATTTCAAGAAATGTGTTATAATTAAAATTAATTAGAGTCCTAACCAATAAGTATCACAAGGATACATACGGATTAAGAAATCAATAAATATAATTTTTTTAATAGAATTTACAACGGAGGTGCATTAGAAATTAGGCTGCAATATTTGGAGGAACAATTTTGCTGATTTATAGTATTCAATTCTGTTCATTAATTAATACGTAAATCATATCTGTGATCTCACCAAAAACAAGAAATTAGGCTGAAATTGTATTAATAACACTTTTTTTTTTCATAAAACAGACTACTTTTGATACCTAAACCTGTACTATATATATTAAAGACATTTGTTAACATTGTCCCTAAACAAATAAAAATTAGCCAAAAAAAATATAGATAACACACTTGCTTCACGGGGTTCAGTTAGAATGAGAGAAAACGATTTTTCTTTTAATTGAGTTAATAACACCATTTTCATAAAAACAGACCACTTTTGATACAAAATCACTACTGTAATTAAAGACATTTGTTAACATTGTCCCTAAACAAATAAAAATTAATAAAAAATATCGATAACGCACTTGCTTCACGGAGTTCAGTTAGAATGAGAGAAAACGAAATTCATTTTAATTTGTGTCTGTCAGTTGTCATATTGCAATTGCATTTGAAGTTTACATATGACTCAACATGAATTTATTTAAATTTGACAGTATCAATTATTTCATTAGATTTAGGCTCGATCATTTAGTCCATGAGAAAGTAATTCTACTTTTGTATGGTCCCCTGGGTCCATTTTTGTAGTTAGGTAACCGTCAAAGACGATAATGCTTTAGGTGAAACTCTAATCAGAGTTCTCCTGATATTATACAATGAAGTATAGGTTCAGTGTGAGTGCTAACTGTTCCAAGTATACTTTGTTGCCGAGTGGACAATCGAGTAGACATTTTATCGGACTATTGCAAGAGTCATCACAGATCATTTGTGTAATTACTTACATAGCACAAAATAGGTTTTCCTTCCAATTCAAATATACATGTCCCTTTTTTACTTAAAATTGATAGAAATATGATTAATTGAGAAACTGGGCCGGGGATAATTATTGAAAAACGTATGCTCATATTGTTTTAATTTTTAAGTTTAATTGGGTTCCAAAAATGAAACTATATATCCATATTTTCTGTATTCTCTGATGAAATTAAGTCGTTTTGCACTGATACGTAAGTCCTACAGAAAATTTTGTCAAAAAAAAATGAAAATACCATGAGTCATAATTACAAGATGGTTATGTAATTTGTAGTAACATAAAAAAATTATTATGATTGTTTCTGCTCGTCTTATTAAGAAAAGTTCTATCGTTTTTTTTTTTATATATATAATTAAATAAAATAATTGTATATTAGTTGTAACCAACGTAGCACAAGTTAACTTCTACTTCTACCAGTTAATTAGGTTACTTCCTTTTAAACGTTGGTGTTCTTTAATTTATGTGCCCTTGTGGCTCGAATTTAATTGTTGCCTATTGCTTCTGATTCAGTGTACGTATTACTCTTACTGGTAGATTAGCATGGATAATTAATTATATCTGCTTCGTTCATGGAATGAGTGTAGTCAGTAATGTCATCATCTGGTTTCTGTCTTCTTTTTTTGGTTGTGCCGTATATATATTGTTGGTTGATATCTGGACACCTGCACTTATCATACATTTCATGAATACTTGATGTGACTCTTTTCTATCTCTCTTTTCATGAATACTTATTATTCTCTATATGCTTTCTCTATATATCAATTATAGCACCTAGGTCTTTTTATAGACAAAACAAGTACATTAATAAAAGAGTATAATAGTACAAACTAGCTTTCAATTAGCACCTAGGTATCCGAGGATTATTTTCCAGTTGCACATGGCTGAAATATATATAGCCAATACGATATATAAGTGGTCACTTGTTCTAGTGGTGGGCATATTAATTACGTACGTTTTGGTTCTTGTTCAACTATACCCAAATTAGTCAATGGATTTATGTCTATTTATACTTGTAACCATACTTGCATAACTTGTACGTGTTGCTTTTTCTATTCTCATTAATAATATTCTTTTGGCCGTTTCAGAACACTTTACTTATAACGAGATTATAAGATCAGTTCGTGGTTCTAGTTCTCATCAAATTGGGAGAGGCATTTCCTTTATAAAATGGTGTATTAATTCTCTCCCACCTTCAAAGTGTTGGAAAGGTGAAGGTGGATGATGTAACTAGCATAATATATTTGTCCTATTTTGGTTTGAAATACTTTGTCGACTGGCTGGTGTACCCCCTGATAACTCACATTAATAATATTTACTTTTCAACAGAAGAAATAAAAGTACATCTGAACTTTGGGGTTAATTAAGAATGACCAGCCGAAGGAACACACAAGTACCAGAATATAGTGGTTTTCTGAAATGTTGTGGACACTTTGTGCTGAATTATCAAATTGTAGATGTTGTGTACGTGAAGCATTATGGAGTGTACTTCATACACCAGCTGCATTTCTTCTACCCCATTAATTATTTTCATAATACCAAAACTGCCCTTAATGAATGAAAAAAGAAATATAAACAGAAAAACTGAAGGCGCTGTGTTTGTTGTTGGAACACCATCATTTGCTGCCGAAGCTTCGTCGGAACGCATTGTGGGGTGGTTGTTTTGCATGTAGAAGGCGTTTTGAGGTGTGCATTCAACATTTGGAAGGAAAAGCTGGGCTGGGAGTCGCCGGAGTGAAGTCGCGGCAGTTGCAGGTGAGTGCATTGCGTTTGTGTGCCGTACGGATCCGATAATCCGTATGTAAGGATGGTGCATGACTATACG
>PYAF01004503.1:4251917-4272717 GCA_007407185.1 Glycine tomentella
GAGAACGAACCGAATGCGAACAAGGAACCGGCTGTGCTCAGGGGAAGAAGGCAAACTCAATAATGCTGCAACAGAGGTAACACAACAAAGTGAATGGGGTGGGAAGAAGAAGTTGGGGTCGCGGGAGAAGAGGAGAAGACAGACGTGCAGGAGAGGGAAGGGAAGAAGAAAAGTTTTTTAAAAATTAAAGGCTATATTAAGAATTTCAGTGTTTAAAATGGTGTATGAGAATTTTTTTATGGTGCAGGAAGCTCATGCCAAGCATTATTATATAGCAAAGCCCAACATATTAGCTAGACATTGCAGTTTGTACCCAGCTAGCTATTTTCGATGGCATCAGTTGTTATTTCCACTTCCATTTTTAACTTGCATACTCCCCAATGCTTCTTTTTTTCCCCAACTACCCTCTTAAACACTCCTCCCTCTTCGCCCTCGTTGCTATAAAAAACAATGCACTCCCCCTGTGTGCAAGAACCTTTGGATAAGGTGTGAGGGCGGGTTCCCCGATTGCTGGAATACAAATTCACACCAATCCTGTAGTGGTATTTACTTATGCATGCTTGGTAGAGATAGATTTGATCCTATATTCATATTAATTCTGGAAGTTCGGCTAAGATTCCTTTCAATGAATATAAAATAGAATGTCACGTTGTGTAGTATATCACATAATAATATGATATATAAATTTGACACTTTGTATCTCTTTGACAAGCGGATAAAGAAAACTCAAGATGTGATTAGATTTAACCCGCAAGGAGGCGAAGATACAAGTCTGTCTCACAGGAGTCAAAAAACTGAAATAGACTTGTGAAAAACTTGATATACACCAAATATAAACAAAAAGGTACGTGCTTAGTCCTTGTTTATCCTATATCCATTCAAAACCTGGATATCTAATCGTAGTCATGGTTTAGGAGTAATATTTTTAAACACCTTCCGTCACACCTGATTCCAAGGTTCTTGCTCAAGCAGAGGGGGAATGAATTGTTTTTTGTAGCAAGGAGGGGAAAAGGGGGAGGTACAAGTAAAAAAATGAGAGTGGAAATAGTAACTTCCTTTTTGATCCAATCTGAAGTCCAGCCCAGTAATTCCGGAAAGGACTCTAAAAGAAAAACGGGCTTGGCCCATGTTTATCCAGTCCAGAAAAAAGGCCACATGATTAACATATGGCTAAGTTTTGTTCATTATCTTTTCCATATAGTTTATCATATTCTCAACTCCATTATGACATTATTTATAATGTAAAAGAAAACAAAATGGAATGTGGATGCTGCATTTTTTAGGGAAGTTTGGACACTACTGGAAGGTGAAGCATATGGGCTCATGATATGGCTTTGCAGTTCGTTAACAGTTTGGAGTTGCAGAAATGTTCATTTTGAAACTAATAGCAAAGGAGTTGTTGTTGATAAAGTTAATAGCACATCTGTTGATTTGTCTGAATTAGGAGTTTTGATTTCTGAATGTAAGAAGTTGTTGCCAGCTGCACCAAGTTTTTCACTTGCATTAGGGAGGAGACAAGCTAATGAGGTAGCTCATGCTTTGGCCAAGGCAGCTCCATCCTTTACTAGTCTCCAAGTCTTATTCCCTCTTGTATTTCTCAATTGATCGTTAATGAAATGTTATAAGTTTGATTCTGTAAAAAAAAAATCAAAAATAAAAAGACAAAAAAATGACTGTGAAGTTGAAAATTGACACATGGATATTGCACTTGTAGCAAGGTCTAAAGCAATCCAAGAGATCTAGGAAGAGAACTTATATACACCCCTTATTGGATTTGCCCTGTGTTGCTTTGCTGGGTATGAACTAACTTTCTATCGGGTGATGCGTATGAGAAATGATCTCAGTTTAGCTCTCTGAACACACGTATTGAAAGACACACACGAACTAGAACAGTAGATTGGTTTTTGGTAATGTGAATAGGAGGAAAGGAAGGTCAAGAACTTTGGAAAAAGATTGAAATTAAGAGAAATCTCAGAATAATTAATCTTTGAAACTTAGTCTTTACTCAAGCCAAATGACATCATACTATCTGTATAGTTGACCTCAACTAATGATATAAGGCGTTGTTAATGTTGCTTTTATGTCCTCTCCATCTCAGTAGTAAATCCTTTTCTATAGGCATGCATGGTGGTGGTACTAAGTTAGGGAACGAATTCTCTACGTAAAACATTCTCTACCCTTTTTTTCTCTTTGGCTCGTTGCCATAGCTTTGTTTTCCAAAACAAAGAACATGCATCTGCTGCTGATGAAGGTTGCTCCCCGCAGTACTCATCTTCAACCTTCCATGTGTTGACTTTCTACTTCACTGCTTGTTTAGTTGTTTTGATCATTAAAGTACTACAAGAAATGTTACCGTACGTGACACTAAAAAAATGTCACTATATGTATAATATATGTAGATATAAATCTATATGACATATCCACACACAATTTAAGTGTGAATTTTGAAAGGATTCAACCACATATAATGTGTCTCACTATAGTCTATATCTATAGTTTTTAGTAAATGTAGAAATAAATAATTAACATATGTTAACATGATGTATTCTGTGTGACTATAATTTATTCTTATATTTATCATAATTTTGAAAATAAATTTATTTACATATGCATATGCCAACATATATTGGGTCATTATAACATACACATAAATTATGAATAATAGTCTTAATCCATTTATTTTTAAAAAAATTTAAAGTAATTATAAATAGTTAAATTAAATTTTATTAGTAAAGTCATAAATAAATGTATTATAACTATGTATATAATTACAATAGAAAAAAATAATATTGTGTCATCCATTCATAACAAACAAAAAAACTTAGAGTATTACCATCATCAAATTTAATATCTCAAAAAAAGAACATATCTATAAAGTGAATCTTTGAATGATTGCAAACATCAATCTAATACCTAAAAAAATAAAAATATTGTAGTCTCATCTGTCCATAACAAATAAAAATAATATCTCATATAACAAGAAAAAATATTATCGTCCATCATACAAGGAAAATGAAAATCCTTGAGAAGCTTCAATGTGTATTGTTGGGTCTATCAAAATCTAATTATTTATTGTTGATCTTTCTTCAGTTAGTTCCTGCAAACAAATTTCCAACTTTGTCAAAAGGAATTTTGAGGAATGAAAATGAAAGAAAACTAAAATAATTGAGCATATATTGAGTGAGATGAGAGGGAGGTTGCTTACTTGCACAAGACTGGAAGCTACAAGAAGTCCACCAAAGTATCTCAAAACAGCCCAACAAAAACATTGCCATTGATGAACTTATGCAAATGAACATCAAGTACCAGCAAAAACAATATCAAGACCAGAGTTTATGTCTAAATTTAGTGTATATTCTGTTAGATTAATTCATGATTTCCATCTCTACTCAGGATTGCAAAATCCCTCGTTGCAGTGGCTATTTTTAATTGTTACTTGAGAGGGTAATAAAGGAGCAATCAATGCCTATGAATTGAGTATATGCGTAATCCATAAACCAAATTTTTAATCCCACACATCAAATAATTAAACTATCTCATGTCGTATGCTAGAGGTTCAATTTCCTTCTCTCTCTCTCTCTCTCTCTCTATATATATATATATATATACTCATTTCTTTCAAATAAAAATAATGAAGTACTAACTATAAGGCTGGCTACTTCTGTGTACATACTCTTATAATAACCTAGAATCTTTTCAACTAATGGCTTGCAAATAAGCATTTGTAATTATTTATTAGTTTACAAAATTTGCTTTAATTGTAACTGGATGTAGGGGAGATGCTGGTAGGACCTGCAAAGGCACTATTTATGGATGAAATATCAACAGGAATGGACAGTTCTGTAACACCCCGTGTGCACCCGGTGCGTTATCATCAATAATATCATAATCGCGCTATCAGCGTCATATAAAAGCGGTGCGGAAGCGATAGAATCGTTTTTCTTGATTACATTATGCATGGAATATAAAACACATCACAAAGCATCATAAAACAAGCCCCTGTGATCCAGCTTACTCAAACATAAACATATAGGCAGATACAACACAGCAAACTAAACAAGGCTATCAGAAGGAAACATAACTAATATACATCATATAATCTGTACATATACATCTACAAGCTCTAAGTTCTACCACATCTGTGGTTATACAACATAAATATGTACAGATAACGGGTGTACACTCACACCCTACTTATACAGAAAACAAGACAGAGATCAAATAAAGACTCTTCTAATCTTCATCGGCAGCCCATGACCACACCAGCATACTCAGCTCGGGCCTCCTGCCCTGTGGTTGCTTCTCTCCTCTTGAGAACCTGAAAACCACAACCCATAACAGGGTGAGACAAACGTCTCAGTAAGCTCAGGGTTCTGGGAGATCCTCTCTCACCCTGAATCACCCCCAAACATAACATACAACCAATCATAACATAGCCTAGGACACTATCCTGGCTATCCATCATTCCCCAGCTTTCTGGGTACTAACTATATACTCTCAGTATCGGAGGTATCTCGCCTCCTACTGGCTTACAAGCCACATTAGTCTAATCTTACAGAGCCACGCCATCTACATGGCATCCACATACTATACTGGCTTTTTTAAACGTCTCACAGAGATCTCACAGAGGTACTAAACATCAGTGTCAATCACTAGACACTGCATATACCATAGAGGTACTGTCTCATAACTAAGTCAAGCATTGCCTGAGTCACCTACTCAGGACTTTACACATATTGCCTGAGAAACCTCTCAACTCAAGACTTTATACATACTGCCTGAGAAATCTCTCTACTCAGGACTTCATCCACATAAAATCCTGCCGAGGCTACATCTATGTACTAGGATCATCTTATGGCAGGGTTTCAATACAAATGCCTGAGGAGTCAATCCACACTGGGAGCACCATCCATCAGGACTTTCATCTCAACGACCTGGGGAGTCATCCACGAAGGGAGCACCGTCCACCAGGACTCTCACCTCAATGGCCTAGGGAGTCATCCACAAAGGGAGCACCGTCCACCAGGACTTCCTCTGCCTGGGAAGTCATCCACAAAGGGAGCACCGTCCCACAGGACTACCAACTCAACTGCCTGGGGAGTCATCCACAAAGGGAGCACCGTCCCACAGGACTACCAACTCAACTGCCTGGGGAGTCATCCACAAAGGGAGCACCGTCCCACAGGACTTCCAACTCAACTGCCTGGGGAGTCATCCACAAAGGGAGCACCGTCCCACAGGACTACCAACTCAACTGCCTGGGGAGTCATCCACAAAGGGAGCACCGTCCCACAGGACTTCCAACTCAACTGCCTGGGGAGTCATCCACAAAGGGAGCACCGTCCCACAGGACTACCAACTCAACTGCCTGGGGAGTCATCCACAAAGGGAGCACCGTCCCACAGGACTACCAACTCAAATCCCTGAGAGAGTCCATCCACACAGGGAGCACACAGTCTCTCAGGATCCCTATAACTGGCCTGAGAATCATCACTCAGGACTTTCACCCTCACTGCCTAAGGAGGAACATCCATACCAATAATCCATCCTTAGGGCTTTAAGCGGAGAGCAGTGGCACCTCCCAAAGAATCTCAGCTATTCCAGGGAGTCCTCAAACTCTTCCTCTGGCTAGGGAACCTCATCTAGCCCGATACCAATCCAGTATCCTATAGGTTCCATTACAGATCATTCTCTGATCTGTATCTCATCAAAGTCATGGAACACCTCACACCATCTCGGTGTCTATCCTAAAGTTCATCATATATTCACATACATATCTGGAACGGCCTGAGAATTACTCCAAGCGCCGTTCAGCTAGCCTTTAAGGCTCACAATACACATAATCACCAAAATAGGCCACTTATGCCTTTCATCACATATACTTATATAATCAGACCTCACTGGCCTACCAGTTCACAGCATGCATAATATATATATATATATATATATATATATATATATTCAAACATAGCATGCATTCCTCACTCGCTTGGGTGGCAAACCAAAGAAAGAAAGAAACATCAAAACGATGAGCTTACCTGATAGTTGTGCCTACAACACCGACCTCTGAAACAATGGTCTGCTCTTTTGACACCTCGTGTCAAGTCCTATCAAGACAATCAATCACATATCACAGACCATTCAGGCACATAAACAAATACAAGCTCATCAAGCAGTCCTCAACTGCCTCAGGGAAAGGAACCTCAATCCTTCCCCTCACTCAGATTATCTAACTTAAGGTTCCTCGGGCTCATCCTCTAACAAGCCTTTCCATAGACCCTCAGTGGTCTATCTCAGATCAACCTGGCCTCAGAGTCTTCACAGACTCAGCTCTAGCCATAAACAATGAACATCTCAGCTCACACCACCCACAACTCGGGTTTCCACAGGGCTTGAACGGTTCAACTCATAAGACACCGTTCTCATGGCCTCACAGGCACCACAAGCCCATCAGTTTGGCTCTTGCATGTCTCAAATCAAGTGACTCAGTCCAAGTCACACATGCACAACCTAGAGCCAAAACCAACATTCTCCAAATCACAATCTGAAAGCTAATCCTTCCTCCTCACATCATTCTAAACACATCTCCCAACTGGACCCAGAGCTAATTCTAGCTCTATCATAGATGGGTCACTATTCGCAGGAAACCCTCAAATCACAAATCAAACGGAGAAACTCGAGTTTCTTACCTCAGAACGGATGAGGAAGGCCTCTGGGCTGCTCTCCCTAGCCTTGATGCAGCTGAGACACCGCCAATCCTCGCTCTAGCTCGAGTTCTCTTCAGCCTCTCTGGGGTTTCTCAAGGGACTGAGTTTCAGAGAGAATAGAGGAAAGATTCTAGCTAGAACTTTGTTTCTATGAGCTATACTAGGCTTTGGAAGTGTTTAGGGTCATATAACAAGGTCTATGAAGCTTGGGAAGGCTCTAAAATGGAGGCTGGACGTCCAGAGGAAGAAGAAGAAGTTTTCTTCTTCCAAAAACGAGACCCTCGTATATATACTGGGTCTGCCAGAGGTTCCGCGCGATCAGCGCCACCTCTGGCGCTAACCGCGCCAGCTCCACCGACCTTGCCACGCTAACCGCGCCACATCCACGCGACCAGCGTCAACTTGCCGCACCTGTGGCGCGACCCGCGCCACACCTAACGCTGTCCGCGCCGGCTGGAAAACCTAGCGCTCCTGGCGTCACAATTGACGCCCCCAGCGTGACCTTCCAGAGGTTGTGGCGCTGTCTGCGCCAACCCTAGCGCTGATCGCGCCACACCTTCCACAGAGTTTTCTCATCTTTCCAAATGGCACTATCCGCGCGGCACCCCGCGCCATCCACGCCAAAAAGCTATGGGTATTACAAGTTCCATCACTTTTCAAATATGCAAGTTCATGAGGCAAATGGTTCATATAATATGGACGTAATCATGATGATTTCGCTTCTACAACCCGCACCAGAGACATTTGAACACTTTGACTATATTATCCTACTTTCAGAAGGTCAAATTGTATACCAAGGTTCATGTGAGAATGTGTTAGAGTTTTTTTTACACATGGGCTTCGAGTGTCCTGAGAGAAAAGGAGTTGCTGATTTCTTACAAGAAAGACCAGCAACAATATTGGTCAGCTTGATTATCAAGAGAAAAGTGATATCTTCTTATATCTATTATAATGAATTCAATATAAAATATAAGAAATTAAGATTGAGAAATTAAGAAATATAGATGGTCATAGCAATTATTAATACATGTAGAGAAAATCAAGCCTATTGTTAATCGATGGCCATGTGAATCAAATCACACAAATAGTAATAAAATGATAAAAGGGAGTGTCATATCCACATGACTTTACTTGTACTTGGTAGTTCATGTGAGTCAAGTTTTAAGCAATGGAATAAAATGAATTGATTGATTTTTAAGTTAAAAGTATAATAATTTATGCTCAAGATTAAGCAAAGACATTGAAAACAGTGTCAAGTTCAAAAAGGCAAAAACACAAATACTTTGGACGCAAGAAATAATTTAGTGTCGATTTTGTAGAAATGTTAATGTATGACCTACCAAAAGAACTCTTGATTTAACATTAATAATTTTTCACCAATCAATATTATTCCAACATTACCTTAATAAATTAATGTACTCTAACAATGATTTCTCATGTGAAAGAGTTCAAATCATTTAATTTTACTCCTAATCCCTTACAAAGTTAAACCAAGTGATTTGATTAAGAGCAAATGTTTATAAATATGGCTAATCAACACCATTTCATCCCTAGATATGAGTTAGCAAGAAGCCTCTTTCAATTATTAGTGTAAAAATATTTCCTAATGATCATTACACTACAACATACATGTGTATGAGTGATCAAATCATAAACAAGGTAATAAACATAAAAAAAATGATAATATTGAAATAACATTAAATGGATAATAAAGATAGTTACATCACATAGTTTTTGGTATTTGAACCCCCAACAATAGTTAAATTATCTTCTCATAGTGATAAGAAATCCAAAACAAGAAGAAAATACAAGGAAGGTAAAGAACAATGGCACCCAAAGTGTTCTCCGTCGAAATACATATGTCCTAAAGTCCTCCCTTCCAAAATGGAATAACAATGCTTTTTAAATTACGCTATAGAGCATAGCACTGGTTTTTTTTTTTTTTTTTCATAAGACTCTATGCGCACATATAAAAGTAACACTTGGTTAGCCCAAATCAATGGCAATGAGAACAATAAGCTCAACAAGCATCTTGTGCTGAGCGTGCACCAAGCTTCAAATCTTCCCTAATAGCATATAGATGCTTGTCGGATGTCCTTCCAAACTAACTCGGAAGCACTAAGTGGGTTGCTTCATCACCCCAAGTAATCTTCCTTTCTCGATGATACATCAAGATCTGCAAATCACAATTATTCCTAAGCTTTATTCATAATGAACTAAGAACTAAAAAAAATCTGTAAAACTTACAAAAAGTTTCAAACTAAACATCAATGAAAGAAAATTTAAGATGAAGTGTTGTATAAATAAATGAAAAGATAATAATTCACACCACTTATCACGTGTAAATTAAATCAGTTGCAAATCAATTATTAATGCAAAAGTATAAATAAAAATTTAATTATCTCCACTTAAAATTTCCCTTGAATTACCAAAAATAGTTTGAGGTTCGGCATGACTTATCTATTTGGTTTGTTATTTTAATTGTGATTGGCCAACTTGGTGATCGGATCAGATGAAAAAAAAAAGATTTTTTTTAATAAATTAAGATGAAGGTAGAATTAGGTGAAATAGGAAACAAGACCGTTAATAATTGAGACATTAATAAGAGTAGGATCTATGGTGCAGACCTTTTTTTGTATTATTTATCACACGTGGTTCACTCTCCCCTCAAATCTTGCGTACTATTTATTTTGCTTTTATTTTAAAAAAAAATATAAAATCATTTCTTCTCTGTTATTCACACTCTTGAGAGCCAGACGACAGAGTGCAGCCTTGCTTTGCTTCGCTGTTGATCCATTCTAGAGAGAGAAACACTTTTTCAACTCTCTCTCTCTAAGATGGCCAACGATCCAATGCCCACCCGCTGGTCTTTCCAGGTTTCACTCTCTGTCTCTCTCGCTAGATTTTTTTTTGTTTTTCGATTCTCGATTTTTGTTTTGTTTTCGGTTTTGATGCTACGAATTTCTGCACTGCATTTCGCCGATCCTTGTAGAACGAATTGTTACGGTATGTTGAAGCATCGTGCGTAGCGGAAGCAGGATTATTTTTTTCAATTTTAATGTTTTCGTCATTAAATTAGAGCTGTTATAGTTGCTCGGGTCGATTTTATTTGTTGTTTTCTTACTACCTTGTAGATATTAATAGAAATTTAACTTTGCTGCTTTACATTGTTTTTTTTTTTCTTTTTGGTTTAGTTGATTTTTGTGGTGGACTTAATTTTACTTCTAGTGCCGAAAATTTCAGAGTTTTTTTTTTTGGATCTTCAGGACTTCAAATTGTATTATGATGCTAAGTTTG
The DNA here is from genome assembly GCA_007407185.1 of Glycine tomentella. Classification (NCBI taxonomy): domain Eukaryota; kingdom Viridiplantae; phylum Streptophyta; class Magnoliopsida; order Fabales; family Fabaceae; genus Glycine; species Glycine tomentella. The sequence goes on from PYAF01004503.1 coordinate 4,261,922, forward strand.
GTAGGAAGAAAGTCGCGGATAATGGAGATACTACTACTGATAAAGCTGTCGGCAATGGAAATTCAGGGACAGTGACCATTGTGTCCAATGGCAACAAAAGGGCATCGGAAATGGCTGTTTATGAGCAGTTTAGAACCGAGGTACTGTGTTTTTTCTTGCTGAACTGGTCTTTACTCTTTACTCCCAATTTTCGCTGATTCGTGCTTCATCATGCTTTGGTTTTGTGTTTCAGGGGCTGAATCAGATTCACACAAATGGCTTTGCGCCGACCATTGTGGATGAAAGGCCGTATGATTCTGTGATCCATCACTTTGTATTCTTGGACTTTGTTATTAGCACATACTCACTTTAAAAGGGTTAAGTGTTTCTGTTTTGCTGTGAGAATCAAATATCAATTAAAGAAAAACAGAGAAGAATCAGTGTTAGCATACTTGAGTTGCGAATCAAGTTTTGATTGGATATCAAGTAGCTAGTCAACCAAGATGCTGTCAGTTTAAATCTTGAAATTATTTGATTGACTATCCGTTTGAAGTTGATTAATTAGGTAATGACGGATAGTGGTGTACTATATTACATATGACACTATAACTTATAAGTCAGTAGTATGCTACCAAAGTGTATGCAACAGTTAGTGCTAACAATGGAAATACATCTTGCTTAAGAGGACACTATATTCATCAAGCATAGCTTGGGCTATACATGTGGTAATCTTTGTGTTAATTGCAGGTAAACTGATGTGCATGACACCCATAACCTAAAATATTTAAAAAAGATTCATTGTCATATGTAATTTAACATTGTGGCTGACTGTAAAAACCTTTTTATATATTTCATATGGTAATTCTAAAAAGGCGGGAGATATAGTGAAGCTATCTAGTTCTTGCCTTTTGTCATGTATTGAATGAAAGAAAAAAATTCTTATCTAATGAAGATGCCGCTGGTGAAATTAAAACTAATTATAGCAATTTATTGGAATGTTAAATGTTATTTGTATCACAAACATTTAGGATGTTATTCATAATTGATTGAGTAGATTAATTCAACTATGGTTACAGTCCTTGATACTCAAAAGTAGACATAAATGATCAGACAATGAGAGGATCAATGAAGTTTCTGTTTTCTTTCATAGTTTCATTGCCTTTTGAATTTTCCGAGACTTTAGTCCATATCTTTGAGGTTTTCACCCACCTTCGACTTAGAGGAGAGAAACAGACAATGTCATGAAGTTGTACATATTTTAACAGTCATAACTGATATTAATCATTTGATATTTACTCACAATTGTAATTGTTAATACTATCACCTCTTGAGTTGTTTGACTATAATGGACTATGTGGAAGATAGAGAAGGTGTTACCAACTAAAGAGAAGAAATAGACAATACTATACAGTTTTGCATATTCTAGAACTCACAATTGATATTGATCCTTTAATCTTTAGTTCTTTACTCGCAATTGTAACCATTAGTAGTATCAACTTATGAGTTTTGTGACTCTATGGGACCATGTGGAAGATAGAGAATTTATTCATTCTAAGAACTACTGAAAACTTAGAATATGTGGAAGATAGAGAAGTTATTCATTCTTGCTTCTCAGATAATTATCCCTAACATTTCAGGCAGAAGTCTTTGCTTCCACCCTTTGAATCTGCAGAAATGCGAGCTTTAGCAGAGAGCCTAAGTAGGTAAATTTTCTCTCAATCTCTTCAACACCTTTTATAGAACCAATGACTACATGGAGAAATTATTTGCGTGTTGGTCAAGATTTTCATGTGATTCTATTCTGTAAGTTCAATTTTCTTATATGTTTGTCATTGCACATCTTAGGGATATCATTCGTGGAAGTCCAGATGTGAAGTGGGAAAGCATCAAGGGGTTAGAGAATGCCAAACGTTTATTGAAAGAGGCTGTTGTGATGCCAATTAAGTATCCCAAGTAGGTATCACTAATCACTATTGAAAACTTTCTACACATAACATTCCTTAGAGCTATTGATAACCATTTTGGTTCACTTCTTGTCAAGATATTCTTGTGTATGTTACAAAAGATCTTTTTATTGGATGTTGCAGATCATTTACATTGATCAATGAATAAACTAGTGTTTTCAATTTAAGATGAAAGCAGCGATAACAGTAATATTAAGATTAACTTTCTATTAATTTTGTTGAATTGTATAATGGTTTACATACTGCTTTAGTTTTTGTAAGCAATATCTTAAACCAATATTTTTTCTAGATTCTAGATCTTGCCTATTAATATATATTTCAAGTTGTCGACTGGATGGAATATCTTATATATAAACAGCTCAAGCTGGATAGTAAAATGTTAAAATGCCACTGGAGGCACCGCTGAGGAGAGCAGATCGTGTGGTTTTTAATCCTGTAAAACAGGGTTCAGGAAATTATTAAAAGTGATCTCATGGTTAAAAATATCTTTTGATAATTTGGTTTTTGACCTAGTCTAATGGTATCGTGTGATCCATGCAGCCGATCTCATTTGATGGGATAAGGCTATTGTTATTGTTTTAAGTTATTTTCTTTCTTAATATGTTTCTGTTCTTAGTTAGGAATTTTTGTATCATTTTAAAGTCCTTGAATCAAAGGGAACAAAAAGAGGTCTAGCTGACTCACATGTTTAGGATGCTACTTGTTTGAAAATGACAAAGAAACCTAGCTAGTTTACATTTTATGAAAGTCTTTGACATCTGTATTCCAAGCTCCTAGTAATGCTAAAAATGGCTATATTAAGATATTGTCTTTATAAATGGTTATCTGATTGATTTTCTAGACTTGCATATGTGCTAATAAAAGGTTACTAGAGAAGTAGAGATATAGAGTGAAATCTTTCTCATTTGTCTAGGTACTTCACTGGTCTGTTATCACCATGGAAGGGCATCCTCCTTTTTGGCCCACCGGGGACAGGAAAGGTTTGTATTGGTATTCCATCAGAAATATTTACAACTTTGCCTCCTTAGTGTCATTCTGAAATTGTAAGAGAATGTTATTGTGTGTGTGCACGCAAATAAAAGACTAAATATCTTTTTTCAGTCCTTGCAAGTGCTTTAAGGAATAAAAACAAAACAAACATAATTTGCAATGAATATAAAAAAAAAAAAAAAAACCACGTAACCCCATTGCCCAGAGGCTCCACGCTATGCGCAGGTAAGGGGGAGGGATATTGTACGCAACCTTACCCTTGCATATGCAAAGAGGCTGGTAATATAAACAAAAAATAATTTTGCAAGGACAAAAGGCAAAAAAAAACTAAATTGCAAGGACCAAAAATGTATTTAAATCCAAATAAAATTACAAAATCAAAAATAAATTATGTTGGAAGAAATATTCAGCCTTTCTATTTTCGTTTTGAATAATTAAATAACTTCCTAACATTTGGTTTGGTTATCGTAGACAATGCTTGCAAAGGCAGTTGCAACAGAGTGCAAGACTACTTTTTTTAATATTTCAGCCTCATCTGTAGTCAGCAAATGGCGAGGCATGTTACTTACAACTTTCTCCCCCTTTTTCTTTAGAGTATTTTTCTTTTGTGAATCTTAATCTAGGAAACTTAGAAGTGTTTATTTTTAATGGTAGTGTATATTACTTTTTTAAAAGAAAACAGAATAAATCTCTATCTTGAAGATGATGGTATAACTAACTATTTTTCTTCAAATACTATGATGCTAACTACCTTGAAACTTGCCAATTGATATAACCCCTATTTGGTTTGGAAAGGTCATTTGTTCAACACCCTCATCCTCTGTTTTACTTAGCCAAATAGACACAGACATACACAGCATATATCTTAAAACAATAGTCTATTATCAGTCAGGGGAGCTTAAAATAACTACCTGATATAGCATGAATGACTTGGATTAAAACAATTGATTGCGTGACTTAAGTGATGTTTAACCCAGACCATTTGCTATGTTCAGCTTCTCTCACATCTCATTGTAAGTCAATGATCTCAAAGATTGAGTGCACAATAGATATCCATTAGTGGTCACATGTTAGTTAGTTACCCATTAGTTCAATAGCTAATGACAGATTTACAATATATCAGTTAGTTTGGCTGAATTAGTGTGTTATTTTGTGAATACGTACATTTACAAAATTTATTTTGGACTGCAGGTGATTCAGAGAAGTTAGTGAAAGTGTTATTTGAACTTGCAAGGCATCATGCACCCTCAACAATATTTCTTGATGAAATTGATGCAATCATTAGTCAACGTGGTGAAGCTCGCAGTGAACATGAAGCAAGTAGACGGTTGAAAACTGAGCTTCTCATTCAGGTGGTGCTTGTTTCTTACATTTTGAACAAACTTTTTGTAATCATCAAGTTAATTTACTACACCAAGTTCATACTATCTAAAACAAAGCAATGGTACACACTCAAATACAGTGGAGATAATGAGTGACTGACTGAAACCTGTTCTATAAGAATGAAAATATAACATCTGAATAATCAAATAGAATGTTTTCTGCAGTGCTCCTTTAGCTTCATTTAACAATTTAAGCCTATCCGACTTTCCATTTTTTATAAGAAAAGGTGAAAGAAAAGTAAAAAACAACAAACTGCTGAATCATATGATTCATATAGGTGATACAACCACTGATTTATCCATCGATGGCAAGATTCATATTTATTTGTGATTTATCACTTGAGAGTCACTAGTTAGTTAGCTAGATTGAATTTAATTGTGTGATTTGAATCATGAATTGTAAATTTCTAATAACTATGTATTTGTTAGAGGAGAAAAATTTTGAAGAGAAAAAACAAATATCTCCTAAAAAAAACCATTAGTGCTTCAATCATTGTGTTAATAAGATGCCCTTAATAAAAATGTCCATAAACTTGAAGATGAATGTGTCGTATTATCTGTTTAAAAAAAAACTACGTATCCCATTGTCTAGAAGCTCCACGCTATGCGCAGGTAAGGGGGAGAGATATTATACGCAGCCTTTCCCTTGCATATGCAAAGAGACTGTTTTTGGATTTGAACTCATGACCAACAAGTCATCAAGACACAACTTTATCGCTGTGTCAGGGCTCGTCCTCTCGTATTATCTGTTTAAATAAGCAATAATGATAAAATCCATATTATTAAAATTTTAGCTCTCCAACGTATTATGTCCTTCCTATTTTATTTTGCACATAATCTTGTATTTCTTCTAGTTCCCTTGCAGTACGCAGGAAGATCTTAAACATCTCATGCATAATTTGAACAGCTAACAAAGATTGGGAAGAAATTATTTCCCACAAATATCCAGATAGATTCTTAAAATTTTGCTTTTGCAGCTATCATGACTTAATTATTAATTATTTGAGTTTACCATGATAGTTGGCATTTGAAACCGTGAAAGACTTTTCATTTTACTTGGGAGCTTGTGTCCTTTGCAAATTCAAACTCTGCATCTTAATATGCTTATCATCAATGGAGTGACATATGTCTTCTGCTGTGCTTTCTCAAAAATTAATCATTTGGATTAAGATTGCAGATGGATGGTTTGACAAAGACGGATGAACTGGTTTTTGTTTTGGCGGCAACAAATCTTCCCTGGGAATTGGATGCAGCCATGCTCCGACGTCTTGAGAAGCGTGTATCCTTCAAATATAAGCTTTTGTATAGTAGTGTGCATGATAAATGAATGGGTCGAATTTATTAGTCCTCTAAATGTCATTTTACTTCATTGGCCTGGAATTTTGCTCTTGACGAAGAAACATGCATCATTTGTTAGGTTTCAGATATTTTTTGGGAGCATGGAATAAATTATTAGGAATATCACCTCATTGCTCATGTTTCCTAGACTACTGGATTTTGAATTTTTTATTCTTTATAAATGAATCTGGCATTCCATCTAAGATGCTTGGTTTATGATCTAAAATAACAGCAATTATTATTATTGGGTTGAATTTCAAGATGCATTTTATTTGTAGCCCGTATAGACATGCATTGCTAGGCTAAGGTATGTTTGTGAACTATGTATGCTTGAAGCTCGTTGTCTATTTAGCTTTTCTTTAATTATTAATTCAAGATGTTTAGGACGTACAGGAGTTTACATTATTTAAATCCATTTTGCAACCTAGAATTGTTGCTGCGCCATACTTTGTTTTTATACCCTTGGATCAGCAAATTGATGATTATTCCCTTTTACTATTGAGAATAAATCTTAGTTCAATGTATATTTAGATGATGCCCAATAAGCAATCTTATCTTGCAATTGAAAGCTCTCAGTCCTTTTCTAATGGTTGTCATCCTTGACCATAAATTGAAAGATCCTTGTACCACTTCCAGAACCAGTAGCAAGAAGAGCAATGTTCGAGGAACTCCTTCCTCAACAGCCTGATGAGGAACCGATCCCCTATGATATACTGGTGGACAAGACAGAAGGATATTCCGGATCAGATATCCGATTACTCTGTAAAGAGACAGCAATGCAACCCTTAAGACGCCTAATGTCACAACTTGAGCAGAGCCAGGATGTGGTGCCTGAAGAAGGTAGGCTGTTTACAAAATCTAACGGCAATATAGTTGCCAAAATAGGTCTACACAGGAACATTGGTAGTTGTTTCTTTTATGTAGTTTTTTCAACTATAAGCTATTTTCTTTAAACAATGTGTTAACTATTTTCTTAAATATATACTTGAGTTTAATTTTACTCCGCACAAACTAAAAGTGATCATTGGGTTACAGAGTTGCCAAAAGTTGGGCCAATCAGATCTGAAGATATAGAGATAGCCTTAAGAAACACAAGGCCATCTGCTCATCTCCATGCCCACAAATATGACAAGTTCAATTCTGATTATGGTAGTCAAATACTACAATGACAAGTTGTAATTGTTATTGTAAGGTCTTCCACAATTTGATTGGCATAAAATTACTGCTGTAAGAGTAAACTTTAAAACATTATTTTGGTTATGCAACATTTTTGCTTTCGTTCTTCTCCATTATTAGTACTTAGTACTAAGTATTTTTACATATCTAAGTAACAGATGCTTGTGATTATATTTTTAAATTCACTCATTATTTTATTCTACATGAAAATATTATCATGACATATTGCAACTTCTCCCCATATGTTTCTCTTACGCACTGTCTATTAATTGGGAAATGAGGACGTGTTTTCTCGACTGGTGTTCAAGGTATTTTCTTCACTAACGAAAATTGAATGTAATTTGAATTTAACATGTTAAATATTCGATTAATCCAGTTCGATTTGTTAAACAGTTTAAAGTTAGGTTTGATTATTTGAATTAACTAATTTTGCTTTGCAGCATTGGCATTAATAGCTGGTGCATACATTAGATAACAGTAATTTTATTTATAACATTTACTTAATGTATTCCTACTTATTATTATCTTACGTATATTATTTATCTAACTTAAATTTTCAATAGCTATATTTTAATGATCACGACTTTTTTTAAAAAAAAATATTTTAAAATTTTAATCATTTTTCTAAATAAAATAATTACATTAGTATTTCTGTATAATCCATTGTTAATACTAAACAATCAAAACATAAACGAGACATGTATGTATCATTTTATTTTATTTTTAAAATAAAAAACTTTAAATTTAACCCGTTTCAATAAATAATTAACTTAATATTAAAATGTCTTTATCCCAACTCAATTTAAATATATTAAGTGTCTTGAGTTGATTCATTTGTACCTTTATCTTTGGACAAAAGTCTCCGCTATATCATTTTTTCTCATTGTTGAAACAAGGGGAATCCAACCTAAAGAAAAATAAAATAACGTTTAGAGAAAAAGAGGAAATAGACCAATATTAGTGTGACATAATGATTAGTTTGGTTGATAATTAGTTTACATCATATAATTAAATTAATCATCTTTAGTGAGGATTTTTTTTTTCAATCACATTTTTTTAATCTATTACTACTTAGACCAATAATTTATTGATAATTTATCCATTTTTTTTATGAGAGAATGAGTATAACCATATTTAATTTCCAAGCTTAAAATAAAATGAATATTCTCCAATTTGTGACCAATCTTAGAAAATTTATTCAATGACATTCAACACACAATAGACGCTGACCCAAAGTAACGTGCTTGTGTTCAATCAAAACAAAGTAGTAAATTATATTTAAAAAAATGCTAGTTGATTTCATATCGTTGGTTATCCCTCAACTGCTCACCATACAACTTATATTGCTTTTCTTGTGGAGTGTAGTCATTTTGTGATCACTTATATCAACGGCATGCATAGGTTAAAAATTACTGATGGGATTTAAGTGTAAAATGCAAAGAGACAAAGAAGAAGAGAGAAAACGTGATAGATGTGATAACTGATAAGTAATGTTACAGTAAAGAGAGAGAGAGAGAGAGATGCAAAAGCTGATGTAGAGTTGAGACGAAAGAAAAAAGTGGATGGACAATGATAATTTTCTTACGTTAAATACATATTATTGTTCACTGTAGGAGTATCACTACATGTTACAATTTTTTTCTTACGATACAAAACACACAACAAACGTAAAGACAAACAAATATACAATAAACAAATGCACTAGCTGTTGTATATATGCTCCGATCCCTATATAGTTCTTGCTTCCATATTTCACTAAACCTTCTAACTCCAGTAATGGTCCAACTTATATACGTCAACCTACAAAATACGAAGTTAATTAATTAATTAAAAGTGCATATAGGCAAACAACTTAATTGTCATCGTTATAATAATTTGGATTTTGTATAAAGAGGTTTAGATATATTATAGGCATGATTTCTCACATCTTAACTTTTACACTCACTTTTATATATAAAAAACACTTTTGTTCAGATTACAATATATAAATAATTACCTGTAAGAAGACAACAAATATGTGGTGCGAAATCATTTTGGCCTTCTAGCAACAACCTGTTGGATGGTGGGTAACTTAGTCCCAGTTTGAGTTTTGGAGTTAGGACCCTTGGGGGGTGGCCTTGTTACAGGGGCAAGATTTTTCTGAATGCTTATCTTTTGGGAATTCATCTTGTTAATTAACTACTTCAGATTGTTGCTATGGTTTTGTGTATTTTAATGTTGATGAAATGTGTATATATAGGGAAAAAACTTGCCTTCATCATTCTTAATTTGGGCATGGAACTTACCAAGTGTTTGCATTGTAATGTGCTTAGAAATTTCAGCTATTTTTCATAAGTTTTTACAAACTTTGAAATGCAAGAGTTTGTGAGATATCATATATATGTAGCTAGCTTGCTGCACAAGGAAAAATCCGCGGTGCAAGGGCACCCATTATGCTTATGCATGCCGACATTGGCATGTATATTTAATTAATATTGATACATCTCAGATATAGCCAACCGCGACGAAAATTAAAACTCAAGGTCAAAGCTACTTTTTTTTATTAATCAGAAAAATACAAACACAAAAAACAAAAGGCACAAAGGTCATAGCTTTTGAAGTTTGATATCGCGATGCATTTGCATCTTCATTTCTCCTTATTTTCACTTCTATCTCACAATTCATGTAAGAGACGAAGTCTTTTTTTGTAACGCGTAATAAGAGACTTAGTCGAGAACGTTATAACAGACGACGTGTCACAATATTAGGTCCCTTCTGGGTGGTTACGAGTTTATAGAATTAAGTTTTCAAATGCAATTTTTAAAACAAAATACAACAATAATTTTACATCAATTGTTAAAATTTAGAAAAAAAAAAGTTGTGTAAATTTAATTTAATTTTAAAAAATATATTCTAACCATCATCTTTATATCAAAATAGAACTATCATTCCATCATTATTACTGTTACTATTCTATCATCATTATCATCATTACTATATGTCACTCCCATGTCACTATTTGTGTTAATGTCATTATTTCATAATAATGTGAAATAAGATAAGAAAGTTACCTCATTTTATTTATCTTTAATTTATAATATCTTTTTAAAAATTACAAATAAAGAATAAACCGAAACCAAAACTAAATTTTTTTAAAAAAATTTCAAACTGAAAAATAATAAATCACCCCAAATCAGAAATTAATGTCTTGTTTTTCTTCCTCATACAAATACTTTATAATTTAGAAATAAATTCAAGATTAACTATGTTATTTCTACAATATTCTTTAATACATTTTTTCTTTATCTCTTTTCATCACATAATCTATCATATTGCATACTTTTCTCTCTTGTTTTCTTATCTCTTTTCTTTATATATTATAAATAACATTTCTCAAAACTAAAATACTCAAAAATAATTAAAAATAGTTTTCCTTTTGTGGCCTGGTTGTAACAAAATGAAAAGAAGCGAGGAATAAAGTATAAACTATAATATACGGAAAATGAGCAAACGAGTTTTTTACAAAACTATCAAGTATTACCAAAAAAATCACTGGCATGAGTGATATTGACCTCATTTTGTTTTAGTTCTTAAATTCGAGCCTTTTAAATGAATAAACATGATTAGAAGAAAAAAAATCCTAATAAATTAAAATTTATCAGTCAGATTTCTGAAAAAAAAAAGCTAGTAAATATTTCACACTAATAACATATTTACCCAAAAAATAAACTGGTTATAGGAGTGTTTTAAAACTAAAGAAAATTGTTTTACCGGAAAATCAATTCAAAAGAATTAAGAACTGAAAATTGCAAAAACTAGATTCTTTATTGTGGTATATGGTTCGATTTTATATAGCTCCTATTATTAAAATTGAAACAAATTAAACAAAATCTCATGATCATAATCTAAGTTTATGACTGAATTTAGAATTTAGATAATATATAATTTGATATTATTGAATTTTTTTAGGCTTAAAAATATTTTTAGT
>PYAF01004503.1:4272817-4294713 GCA_007407185.1 Glycine tomentella
ATGTTAAGTTATGAGTATATGTGAGATTGATTAATCATGTATGACTAATTAATAATTAATGGTTTGTAATTAATACACTTTTTTTAATAAAAGGCTTATAAGATACTTGTTATCATTTGTTCTTTATTATAGTTTTATAAATGTCATTTTTAAAGGTTGATCATGAATATATTAATTATTGGATTTTCAATTGTGTCAATTTTATTTTCTATCAAATTAAAATTAATTTTAAAAATCATATAAAAATAAATTTAAAAAAAGCTGTCAAACCAATCTCAAATCAAACAATAAAATATTAGATTAGTTTGATTTAGATTATTACATTTAAACCAAATGAAATTATACTAAATTAAACATTATATTATCTCTACATATTAACATCTTGTTTGTTCAAGAGGAATTAGTTAGGTTTGAATTTCTAAAACAAAGACTCAAATTGAATTTTGTGAATAAAAAACATAATTAAGAGAAAAGACATCATTAAAATTGATCAGTCAAATTTTTTAAACAAAGATTAATCATTAACTAAATTAGTAGATCGATAAACATATTGACCAAAAAAAATTATCTCCAAAAAGAATGTTTTTATACACACTATAATCGATGTAAGCCATGCGATTTCAAAACTACTTTTAATAAGATTTTTCAATCTAATTATATTTTTCATCAATAAGACTTGAAAATGAGACATTGAGCACGATATTTAAATTCAAAAATAACTTATTTATAGAAAAACATAACTTAAAGTTAGTTATATTACCAACAATAATTAAATATAACAAACAATTAGTATATTTTTCACAGTTAATTATCTCTTTGACATAAATGTGAAGTTAGGGCGTAATTGATTGTAACCATAACTGAAATTTCCTATTTCTTCATATTTTTTATTTTATTTACATTTTATATAATAAATTAAGAAAAACGAAAACAGCTGATCTGATGGTGATCAAATTGATATGTGGTCCCTAGGTTTGATTATAAGACGCAAGCCATATTTTAAAATATAAATTCTAACCAAAACGTTTCTTTTCTATCCAGTGCCATATATAGCGGAAAGATGGAAATTATTGGGAAAACCACATAGATTTTCTTTCTCGATATGCATGAAGTTACATCGACGAAATTTTATAGAATATAATTTATAATGGCTCACCCTAAATTATCCTGAAATTTGAAACAAAAACATATAAAACGTGAGATATTTGTTTTCATTTATTAATATATGTTTTCCATTTTACTTTTCTTCCCACAAAACTATTGAAGGGATAATTCTCTTAATTTTACCTCCTTTTTGTTCAGTCCAAATAACGTAAAAAGCAATGTAAATCAAATTAAAATGCTAGGTAATATTAGCAACATTTCTAATGTAACTCAGCGAAATGTAATTACTAGGCACGTCCCTTGCATGACATATTATAAATAGAGAACAATATTGCCATAGTTTTCATTCCAAGACATCGAAACAATTATATATATAGTACAAACAGTATTCACTGAGACGATATATTTGCATTGCTTTAATTTATCAGAATGAGTTCCAATCCGCAAGACATCTCAAAGAGTTTAGGCCAGACGAGGCAGTCTCAGCAGTCTGCAAGTTCCAACTCTACAAATGGTGGCAAAAAAAAGACTCCTCAATCCGGCCTTGCCTATAGCAATAAAAGTAATTGAAATGCCAACAACTGCATGCCAGGGGAAAAAGATTCAAACAAGGTAAAATAAATTAGAAACAACCCCTCAACAACACTTTCTTAGCTTGCACTCACTTTTTGTCAATAAAATTTCATTAAATTTTCTGTATTTTTTTCATACTTTTTTACGCATTTAAAGTTGAGTTTAATGGTTGTGTGTTCAATCTTATAACTCTTAGTTAATATAATTATTATAAAAAATAAAAAATTTATAATACATAATAAATTGTGATTTGATGATGGTATAAAAAAATTTCACTCTCATTTTATAATTCTTTTTCTCTTTTAAAAGTTATATGTTACAAATAATATGTGAATCATGACATTTTTCTGTTCACCACTAGACAGTGTTTGCAAAATCAGCCAGCTAGGACATACAACTATTTCATTTGTTCTCACCTTTTTTTTTTCATTTATTGTCACGGTTTTTGTATTCCTTATTCATTGTTTTGATTTTGTTGCAGGTGATCATTTGGAAGTGGGAACTATGTATGAAGAACTTTTAGGGTAGCAGAGATTGTTATAGTCATTATTTGATAATTTCTTAATATTGTTCGTTTCATATAAGCCTTTATAATTTACAATTTTAGAGCTGGTATGTAGTAATATATATCCCATTTCCATGTAAATTTATAATCAAATCTAATAAATCTGAAACTTTTATATGTTATGTGCAAGCTCCTTGTGAATATATGAAAGGATCGGTAATTCACAAATAGCCTGTTAATTCCTACAGTTGGTTTTGCCTCCTTTTAGGTTTAGTATAAATAAAGATTAGTAATATACTCTCATTATTGGGTATATATTAGGAAGATCTTATTTAAAAAGAGTGAGATTTTTTCGTGGAACTTCTTCTTCGATCTTCAAATATGGTTTCTGTAATTGTTAATATTTTTCTAATTTTTTTTGCCTTAAATATCTTTTTCATCATTCATGTAATTTAATATTTTTTCATATTCATCTTTGCAAAAAAAAAAATTATTTTAATCATTATAAAAATTATGTTTATTTTATTAGACGTAGGAAACGGGAAAATATCTGAGTCAAATGATTGTTATGCATCAATAGAAATTCCAAATCATTTCTAATCACAAAATTTGATGATCCCATACATGCTATAGTTCAAAAGACATATCCTAATTTACTCCAACATTATGACAATGAAGAGTTCCTTAAGTCTAGAGCTATTTTATCTTCGACTATTGAAGTTGTTGGTGAAACCAATAGTTATGTTCATTTCTTGATCTTGGGTGATGAAAAGGAATATCTAAGCTCAGTCTCAAATGACAAATCATAATCATTAGAAAATCCAACACTGGAGGCACTTATTGCTCATGAATATTTAAATACATTGACAACACCAGTTCTTCCAAATCATATTATCAAATTAAAAGTTAGTACTCCAATAATGTTGTTGAGAAATTTATACCAACATGAAGGACTTTGCAATGGCATCAAGTTGATTGTCACGAGATTGACTAATCATGTTATTGAGGCAAGGATCATGTTAGAAAAGAACATTTAGGAATCTTGTTTACATTCTTAGAATATCAATGTCTTTATCTCAATTAATCATCGTGGCCTTTCAAATTTATTAGAAGACAATTTCTTTTAATTGTTTCATATGCTATGCTATGATTATCACAAGTCTCAAGGTCAATCACTAGTATGTGTTGGATTATATTTGCCTAAACCAGTATTTAGTCATGGTCAATTATATATGGCATTGTCTAGAGTTCAAAGCAAGAAAGAACTGAAAATCTTAATACATGAAAAAACAAATGCCTTAAATACTACTACCAATGTAGTCTTCAAGAAGGTGTTCCAAAATATTTAAGATGTAGATATCTTTTTCGCACCATATAAAATGTAAGAAATGACCTATATATCAATTTTGTAATGCTCATTGTGACAAAAAATTTACTTATATCTTACAATAATTGTTTGTTCAAAATTTTTATTTAATTTTTGCAACTGGCCTTGTTGTAGAGGTAAGAACTTTCTAGATGGTTATCTTTTGGGAACTCATTGTCAATCGAGCTGGGTAATTACTTCATATTAATTGGTTTTTGTTTTAATTTGTTGTATTGACAATTAACAATTGATTAATGTTGATGAAACTTGATAATGTGGTTAGTAGGGGTGTTCATAAACTAATCGAATACAATGTAAACTAAAAAAAATGATCCAAAAAATTTAAAATCAAATGGATAAAAAATTGCAAAAAATCAAAATTTTTATTAGATCAGATTTAATTTTTATAACAAAATCAATTCAAACCAAATTTGTACATTCATATATATTTTTATTCATAAACTTATAATATCACTCATTTTTATTTTTGTTTCTTATATATTTATAAAATTATCATATAATTTATACATATTTATGAAAAATATATTTAATTAATGATTTTTTATTAACTATTTGTGTTAAGATGTGTAAATATACTATTATTAGTTATATAATGACATATGAATGAAATATTTGGTATTTGAAATTATATTTTATTATATTTATTATATATCTTACTTTTTATTTAATATTTTTTGAAAAGAAATAAAATTAAGATTGAAACTAATAATCGATCCAATCCAAATCATTTTAAATTAGATCGAGATGACTTTTTCTCTTCAAAATCGATCGATCAAATCCAATCCACGAACACCCCTAATGACCAAGGATGAATTTAGGTGGGGCAAGCTTAAAATTTTTAGAATTTATCAAAAAACTATAATTCAACAAGAGTTTGTCTATTTGACAAAATAGGATCATCCAATTCCTATAGAACCTATTAGTAAAATACCCCTACTAAGAGGAGGTAGGACTAAGCAGATAGAAAATAGTTTTTCCATGAGATGTAAAATAAAAACTATTAGCTCCCTAGAAGGTTTGTGAATAAATAATTATCTAATAATTAACAAGAAATATATGTTGGTTTAATAACTTAGACCCCCCTCCTCCCCTGTCAATATCATTTGTATGTATGAGGGAAAAAAAAGGAAAACAATTGATAAGAAAATTAGAATATAGAGTTAATGTTTGTTTAATTTTCTTCTAATCTAGAAATAATTGTCATTTTAGTTTTGAATGTAAAATTAATTATTTTTTTCACTTATATCATTTTGATATTAATGGTAAAAAATAAAATTTATAAATAAATTAATAATTATATAAGATTAATTTTGTATAACTATATATGAGGACAATTATTTTGGGACAGAGAGAATAAATACTTAAATAATTATGTAAAAAAAAAATTAGTCTTCCTTTAATGCTTTGATGTATTTTTGGATTCATCTTTTGCTGGTTGCTAGTATCTATTTACAGCCATTATAGGGGAACCTGCATTCATTATTCAATTAATGCATGAACTTTCTAAGTGATTGATGGCAGTACACGTAGAAATTTCTACTATCTTTCATGTTTTACAAACTTTGAAATTCAAGGGGGGTTATGTAAGATATCATATATATATATATATATATATATATATGGCATTTTTGGATAAATTTTTTAAAAAATATTTTAAAAAAAATGAGATAAATTTTTTTATAAGTAAAAGTAAACTCTTTACTAATTAATTTTTAGAAATTTATTAATATAATTTTTTTAAAAGATGAGATGACATCTATAAATTAATTAATAAAAAATTTATTTTAATTTATAAAAAAACTGATTTCATTCTTTTCTTTTCTTGTATTTCTAAAAAAGTTAACATTCAAATATCTCTATTTAGCTTGGTGCATAAGGAGATATCCGCGGTGAATGGGCACCAATTAAGCTTATCCCTACCTTGACATGTAATTAATTAATTAATAGGTATATATGTTTATGTGATTTAAGATAACCAAGTTAGTCTCGAACATATAGAAACCGTGACGAAAACTCTCATCGTCAAAGTTTTGAACTTTGAATACGCACCATGGACACACAGCAAACAACCATTTTCTCCCCTTCGAGGATTCGGTCCCCTTCTGCATTTGCATCGATATCTCTCTGCATTTGCATCTTCATTTCCTGTACAGTACTTTTCATATTAATTAATTCTTTCACGTAAGAGACTAAGTCCCGTTAATATATAGACGGCGTGTCACAATATTAGTGTCTTGTTTTTCTTCCTAATCCAATTTTTTATAGTTTGGAATTTGGTTATAAAAAAATTACCAGGAGTGAGTCCCGTGCACGGATTTTTAACTGATAAAAACAGAAAAAAGAGAGAGAAAAAAAAATTTAGTAAAATGTTAAAAGATTTAAAAAATGTAAAATTGTTGAATAAGTCAGTTTGCGCGAAACTGAATTTTGTTATTTTAAATAAAGTATCAAATTCAAGTTTTATAACCGTAAAAATATGATCGGAAATGATAACATTTTAAAATATTTTAAAGCACAAAACATATTTTTTAAAATTTAATTTGCAAAATGTTTCCCAATGTAAAACGGTGACAAGCGGGGTCTAATTAGGTGGCTGCTACCCGATCCCCGTATTAAGATGATTAAAATAACACTCCTTAAAGCTAGGTGGTGCGATTTCATAATTGATTTCTTTTAAAGGATTTCATAATTGATTATTATAGTCAACTATCTAGTTATTATTTGTAGGTATCATTTTAAACATTAGCATTTAATTTTAAAAATTTAATTCTTATTTATTTTAATTTTTTAATATTCTTTATCAATATTTTCCCAAGCGTTCATTAACTAAATCAATTTTATTCATTGTAAAACTTGTTGCGAGATCCATGAATTACATTTAGATAATAATTATGAAACTTGACGGATATATTATTTTCAGATACTTCATTTGAAAGATACAGCTGAATTCAAACAAGGAATTATATTCGGTGGCATGTTGGTCATTTCAAAGCAGATCATCTCTACCTTTGCAGTTTTGGCTACAATTAATCATGTCCTTCAAGTAAGGTTAATCCACGTGGAACAGAATAGACTTATATCTCAAAAGTAAAAGTAGACTATCAGTTACATTTGTAGTTTTGGTTACAATTGATCATGTTTTACTAATAAATATGCTTTAGTTAGTAAAGAATAAATTTATATTCAAAGAGGATGTATGTGATATTAGATCTTATTGATGAATAATATGTAAATATTTATTGAACTTTGATATGTTCTTCTGCTAAGTCTTGAAATGTAATCCACCTAAACTCTTTTACTAAAAAAAACATAATTTTGTCTCGAATGATTATGTGAGTGATTTTGCATCTCTCCAAATATTTAATGTGTATATATATATATATATATATATATATATATAAGGCTTTATTTTGAAAACATTTGGAATAATCTTGATATTTCATGTGCTCAGTAATTTTCTAAGTGATAATATCTGAAATATTATTTTCTTAATTAACTATTTACTTAGATGTCTTTATTTTAAGTTTCAGTTCATATACATGATAAAAGTTAAGGTTTTATCCTTGTCGATCGTTAACATCATTAATATGGAGTTGTTAAAACTATTACAAAAACTTTCTGGCAATTTAAAATTGCTACAAAATTTTCTAGCAGGTATTTGTAAAACTAAAATTATAGTTTTCTCATCTTTAAATTACTTATTTATTATTGTTAGTTAAAAGTTCTTTTTCCTTATAAATACTAAGTTGTAAGTGACTCAAATTTAGTTATCTTGAAATCTAAATTTGCTTTTAATGTCTGTTTGAGGGGTTCAAAATACAAAAACAAATTAAACACACTTTTTTAATATTCATAATTTATGATTAATTAACTATATAAAACAATTTTATATATCATATATAATTACTAATTTTAACTAATAACAAAGTCGATATCATATAAAATGCTTAACATTATGTTTTTTTTCGTACATGACATTTTTTCGTGATCAATAAATTAAACAAATACAATAAATTAACAAATACACTAGCTCGTTCTCCGATCCCTAGATTGTACACTATTTGCATCCTTTTCACCTCCAATAAAGCTCCTAATTCCAACTTCATTATACATCAATCTGCAAGATTCGAATTTGTGTTAAATGCTATAGACAAGTATGTATATGAATAAATAATAATTAACCATTAAAAAAAAAAGCACGTATGTACATAAATGTATATAAGCAACCAAGTGTTTTTTATTAATTTGGATTTGGTGTAAAGGGGTAATTGAGAATATTATAACTAACCTGTCATGTAACAAACATGGTATAGAATCATCTCCCAGTGGTTGGAGGTTTGGAGTTACTACCCTTAGGGGGGTGGCCTTGTTGTAGGGGCAAGAACCTTCTGAATGGTTATCCCTCCAGTGCTGGGGGGTTTGGAGTTACTACTCTTAGGTGGTGGCCTTGTTGTGGGGGCAAGAACATTCTGAATGGTCATCTTTCGGGAACTCATTGTATAAGATGGCTAGCTAGCTAGCTGCTTCAAAATTGGTGTTGTTTTTTGTGTATATATGGATACAGCTGATACTGATTCTTGTTAGTTGATGAAACATGCCAATGTGGCTTGTATGTATTTATAGGAAAACATGCATATGCATGCCTTCACAGTGTTCAATTAATGCATGGAAGTCACGTAGCAAGTTATTGCTATGGTAATATACATAGAAATTTCTGTTATTTCTCGTTTCATACTATTGAACTTATATGTAGATTGTGGCACAAGGAGAAATCTGCGGTGAAATATTGGCACCAAGACCTATTCCAAACCTTGCCATGTAATTGATAGGCATGCATCCCCCTTGTTTAATGCCTTCATAACTAAGTCTTCTTTTTTTTTTTTTTGTTGTTACAACCAACCAAGTTAGTCTTTGATACGTAGAAACCGTGTGACAAAACTCTCATTGTCAAATATTTGAACATTGAACCTTACGCGCCAAGGAGATAGCAAAATAGTGAAAATACCAATTTTAGCCATTAATTGGTATACGTGTGGTGTGGCCTTGATAGCCCTCTATGTTGCATTTTCTTTTCTTGATATTTTTACTATTCACGTTAACTCTTTTCCACGCAGAGGAGAACACTGTGTCAATGAAGAACGAACGTAAAATGGGATTTAATAAAGAATAATGTTATCTATACAATAAAATATACAATAATGAGAAAAAGATAGAAAGGCCAAAGTAGTGGATGATGCAACGGACATAAAATAAAAGAAAAAAATGTTATTGTATAAATTTTTGTATGAATGACACAATTTGATAAGTTAAATTAAAGATAAAAACATTTAAATTATAAAAAATTACATAATTAATTTTGAATTTTAACTTTTAAAGAAGAAAAATGAAAAATGATCAACATGCATAATTCTTTAACGGAGTGTAAGTTAAGAGGTTTATAACTCGTAAAGAATGAACTTTAATTTTTTTGGTATATTTTATTGTGGAGTACTTATTTAATTTGAAGTTAGTGTCATAAAAAATAAATAAATAACTTTGAAATAAATATTTGATCATTATCTTTTCATCAACATTAATGATTTGTTTGGATTAGGAATAAAATAGAAGACAAAAAAATAAGAAAAAAAATGTAGAACTAGAGCGGAAAATATATGTTTCGATGGAAAAAGATGAGAAGAAAAGAATTAAGGAGAAAATTCTTAATGAAAAAGAGAGTGGAATTGAATAATTAAAAATTATGAAAAAAATTCATATTAATTAAAAAATTAAAAATATGAACTTGTTATTATACTAATTTTTCTTAACATAAATTATTTATTTCTTATATTACAAAAAATATTTTTAAATATTTAAAACCCAAAAAATATTGGGAAACCAGTTCCTCATCCATCTCATGAGGCGGAATTGTTTTTATTTTTTTAGTGTGCCACTCAATATTATAAATTAAAATGAAATATCAAAGAAAAGATACGTCTTTGAATTAATACCCAGTTAAAATGTTAAGAAGCATGACCCAATTCTGGCACACGCGTTCAGCGGGTCCTCCCTGAAAGTTTGAACATACCGCAGATGCCTTCCCTCTTCCGTTTAATTTATACCGAAATTATTGTAAAAATTACACAGAAACTTGTGCATTAAATTTCACTAGTTTGATTATAGCATAAAATAAATAATTATTTATGTATAACTATAATTATAATTGTAATTAATATTGTAATTAATACTGATAAATAAATTATTTTAAATGTTATATAAGATTATTTTTAAATTGAAATGGATAGACAATAAAAAATTATATATATAAAGATTAAGAAATGATATTTTGAGATAAAGATATATTTTTTAGTTAGTTGTAAACAGAATAATTAGGCCAAAAATTAGGATATTTTTTGGGAAAATAAAACTTTCAGAGAGAAGTAAATGAAAGATTTTCATAAAAATTTTTGTAGAATCAAAAATCATTAATTAATAACGGGCATTCAATCTTCAAAAAATTTCAATTGTTTCAAAAAAAAATTAGAATGAAATATATACAGAATCCCATGAATAGGACAGTAAAGCTTGTGAAAAATTATTTCTCAAAGAGGAGAGAGGGGTTGGGAATATTTAATTGAGAGAGTAGAGACGAGAAAGTGAGAGTTTTATTCTTTAAGTTTGTTGGATTATAGTAACAACAAAGATTGAACTTAAGTTAATTATATTATCCAAACTCCCTCACCACTAGATCAATCAGGTGGATTTTTTACTTTATAAATTAAGAATCCTAATTTATAATATAGAAGTATATGTAATTTAAAATATTGCATTATTTTTAAATTAAGAAAACACGTTATTTCTTTATTGAGTGTGATAATGGCATCATGTTGTATTAGTTATGATAAAAACTATTAATATAAAAACAATAATTTTATCTATTTTTATTTTCCATGGTTTAAAGAGGCATTATGATTTTATAAAAAAAAAATACATTATGGAGAGTAAAATTGTAACTCTTAGAAACTTTTTTGTCCAACTAGTAATAATTTTATTAGTTGGTTTATTGTATAAATGTTTGCAATAGTTATTGCCACTATAAGAATGTGATGACATAGTTTAACAACACTTAAAAAAGAAAGTTGTGATGATTAAGATATTTTAAAAGGTGATAATTATTATTTTTTAGAGATTTAATTTTGTTTGGTGAATCTTTTAAAATTTTAATATCATATGAGGTTTAATAGATTTTCAAGTAAGTATTTCAATTTAACAATTTAAATTGGTTATTTTTATTCTCAATAATAAAGACATTCTCATTTATTAAATAAAAAAAAAAGAATAAGACATTCTCATAATATATATCTCAATGTGTGTGCATCATTGTGACAAACATTATATAAACGAAAAAGAATGTCAGGTTAACCGATTCAACTGCATAGTTTTTCAATATGAATTAATCCGAGTTGATGGCTTGTTCAATCTAATAAGAGACTCAAACAGGCTAAACTATTGATTCTTGATTCAACCATTTGAACCAACCAGTTCAAGCCAATTTTTAAAACTATACACTAGCATAAAAAGATAACAGTGGTTTTACATAAGTTATTAATTAAAAATATTTAATGAATAACAAAAAATACTTTTATTTTCTCTTTTTTCTAGTTTAATTTTATAGTCAAATCAAATCAATTTCAAATTTAACCTTTATATATTTTTAATAAAACAATTTTTTTCTAATGTCAACTAATTAAACATAACTCTAAATATGATTTTTTAATTAAATTATAATTTTGATTTTTCTGATTTCACATATCGAGGATTTTCATCCCCTTGATTTTTAATGATAAAATTAAGTCCTTCTAGGTTTACCAATTTGCGATTTTTGTACTTATGTCTTTTTGCAATCGTTGACCATTACTCACCAAACGTTGACCCTACTCACTTGAGTGGGTCTTGCATTGGTTAGAAGCCTTCCCCGCGCCTGGCTCGCCGTCGACTGCGTCATCGTGCTCTTGCTCGTTCTCACCATCGGTGATGAACCACCACCGCCAAAACAAAGACAAAGAAGAAGAAAATGAAAACAAGGTTAGGGTTCGACGGAGGTTGAGGCGACGCTAAGAGAGAGGATAAGAATCATCCTTAACCCTTGTAGATCTCGGGTTCTCTTGTGTTTCTTGGTGATGTCCTCTTATGACAACATCCCCGCCTCCATCGACATGTTGCTGCCACCGGAATCACGATTGTCTTCGCGCTCGAATGTCGACTATATGGTTCCGTTGGTGACAACGTTGGATGTGTTAAAGAAGCTCTGCGTGTGAGCCGCAATGAACATCAACAAACACATGCCACTGGTGCACTGGATCCATATGCTCGCCACCGTTGATGCCACCGGTGGTCCTTTTCTACGACTTCGAGACACTCTCCAACCTCACGGCTGCAACCTTCTTCCTCTGCTTCGTCACCTCCCTTGGGGCCCTCTTCGTCACTGTGTTCAAAATCCATGAATCAGAGCAAAATTTGTAATTTTAAGATCTTCAGCCAGGGACGGCGTGAACTCAAGGTTGTACATGCAAATGGGTCTTTAAAGTTTGTGATTTTTGTGAATCTTCTGATTGATGTTTGAAACTTCTTAATTTATGGGTTTGTGTTTATATTTTCTCTTCATCATTCTTATGTTTTTTTATCACAATGGGTTGAATGGTTTCAATGTTGTTGCTGCAACAGTGAAGGCGTGGGTTGTGGGTAGTAACGGTGAGAAAAGAGTTTGCAAGGAAAGGATCTCTGCAACATTTTCTCAAGTTTTTAATTATTTAAAACTTAACTTAATTAACATTCTAATCACAATTATTCACTAATAAGTAATAACAAACACATAAGTGTGCCTCCTCATAAATGACGTGGTCAACATTTAAAGAGTAACGGTCAACGATTGCAAATAACTGAAATACCAAAATCAAAAATTAGTAAAAATCAGAGGTCCCAATTTTATAAAAATCAACAATGTTATAAGTATATTCTTAACATTCGTAATAATAATAAAAAAAAAACATTATAATTAAATTCCCTAGTTAATCTTGTTTCACTTGGCTGGAAAAAAAAGGGAGCGAACCACTCAAGAAAATAATTACGCGCGGTAGGCATGTTCCCAACGCTCGGATGAATCCATTTTTCGTTGGGACAAAATTACCCTCAATCGATTCAGGAAATTACAGCCATGCCACTTTGTTCACCACTTTCCGTTCTTTCTCCTTGTTAGAGTTGGTTTCTGCAACCTCCCATGCAATCGCTCACCCTCTCCGTCACCTGAATCTGTTTTCTATTCCCTCGTCGGTGAGCTCTTTCTCTTCGCCATTTTTTTCCCTTTAATTTTCACTTTCTAGGGATTCCTCCCAAGTCCCAATGCGATCTCATACATTGTTACTGTTACGCTTCCTAGATTCTTCGGTTGTTAGGGTTTTCTATTTTTATCTAATTGCATGGAACCAATTTGATGAAATTAGATGATACAATTAATTAATTAATTGCTACTTCGAATGGTGAATCCTGTTAACTCTTTAAATATTTGTAATTTTGTATTGAATCAGTTAATTTTTTACTATGCCTATTTTAGGATCGAAAACTTTAACTTAATCACACGTTTCTGGTAGTGGTGATAGCGTAACAAGGATGAATGGCATTGGGAAACTCAAATCGTCGAGTTCTGAATTGGACCTTCACATTGAAGATTACCTGCCTTCTGGATCCAGTGTTCAACAAGAACGGCATGGCAAGCTCCGCCTGTATGTCTATCCTCTATTTCCATTTCCATGTCTTGCTTAGATGCTGAAAATTAGGGGGCAGTGAAAATGGAGTAGTTTTTTTTAATTTGCATGATCTAATTGGGGAATGAAGATTAAGGCATGTTTGATTACTCTTTTCAAAAAGAGTTTTTCAGTTTTCTTAGTTGTCATTTTAAATGCAGTTTTCAGATTTACGACTTATATATTTCAGGTGTGATTTGCTAGACATTTCTCCCAGTCTATCTGAAGCAGCACGTGCCATTGTAGATGTGAGCTTTTGACCTTTCCTTTATTTTTAGTTTTTCTGCTTTGTGGTATCACTGTGTCAATTACTATCTTTTAGAAAATCACTGATGATGAAATTGTTGTTGAGAGAATTCAAGGTCAAACATGATAGATTTCTAAAACTAAATCTTGACCTACCGCAATAGACTGTCTTTTGATGTTGTCAAAATTGAGATTCTACTTGAGATCAGGAAGGGGATGGAAGGTCGTAAATTGCAGGATCATAACAAGGATAGAAAGATCCTGCTGAAAATGTAAACTTATATTTTAAACACATTCATATGCATAGAAAATAACCTAGATAACAAAACTAACATTCAAATCACAACATTTAACTAAAATTGAAAATTCATAACATACAACTCATAATAAGTCGTATAAAATAATTTTTTTATAACATAACTGAAAGTACTAAAACACAAAAAAATTGGAAGAGAGAACTGTCCACTACCAACAGCCTCATTACTGTCACCACTTGCCACCAGCCCTACTAGCACTAGCATTTCAAGACATTTTTTTTTTATACAAACACTGAAGGCAGAATACAGAGAGAACGGAGAAATAGAGGAGACCAGAATGTAGAATACAGGACACAGATGATGGTCAATGAAGGCAGAAGTTAGAATGCAGAAACAGAAGGCAGAGGCCAGAGAGAACAGAAAATGAGGGAGCGGGATAAATTAGAGAGTACAAATACGCAGAGAGTGGTGTACAAGTGAGGGAATGAAATGAGGTTTTGTTTTTCAGCCCAGATCACAAAACCAGACCCATGAGCCCAGCTGCATCAAACAAATTTGGAACATCAAAACCCACAGATCCCACAAACGTGCGGGGTATGATTGGTAACCGATCCCAAAATTTCCAATCCCAAGAGCAATCCAGCACAGAGAGGAACTGAACTGTCTTATCTCTTATGTTTATAATTCTGTGTAATTCCCTTATTCTATGTCCAAGCCTGAAGCCATTAGACATGATCTTTTTTTGAAATATCTTTCAAATTTGCTCACTGACTCTGAATTTTATGTTGGATAGGATACATTCACAAGGTGCTTCAAGTCAAATCCTCCAGAACCTTGGAACTGGAATGTTTATTTGTTTCCTTTGTGGTGCTGTGGAGTTGTGGTTCGATATTTGATTTTGTTCCCTGTTAGGTTAGCTTATTCCTTTTCTATACATACATACATACATACATACATGTTATGCATGATGCGATAGCACTTCTGAAATCATTCAATCATAGAAAAAAAGTTATTAGGATATTATTTGAACCTTTAGTTTTAATTAAACTAAATTTCCTTTTCCTCGTGTTTGCAATCATTAAAAAATAGAACCAATTTGATTTAGAAACTGATCCCCATGTTTGGAACTCATTAAAGATGAATTGAATTCATTTTATCTTTTGATAATTTTTCTCTTTTACCCTTCAAATAATATGATTTCTCTCTCAAAAGTATAATGAGGACAATGTTGTCAGTTTAAATAATTAAAACTCAAATCAAATCCAACCAAATTTGAGCAGATTTCTGCATGTACCCAACTAAAATCACAAAGATTTCAAAATCAAAGCAACTCCTTTTGAAAATCAAATGAATTTTCAAATTTTGTGATTTCAGACGTAATGTTTGTGTTTGGCCTATTAGTCTCTATTTTATCTTCTCATGTTAATGTCATACTTTACTATAATCTTTTCCTGGCCATGTGATGTGTCCTATTTGACTCTGCTGGATTCTAGTGTTGACAATAGGATGGATTATATTTCTTTCAGCCTTCATTCCAGTGCACTCCCTCCTGAAAGGAAATGATGATTTGAGGAAAAAGATTGAGGTATTGGTGCAGATTATCCTTTGTATTTTCCGCCAGTTAAATATTTTTAACATAGATTTCTGTTGTATGCAATTTTACTGTCTGTTATAACTTCTACCAGCTTGTTATTTTAAGACCTCTTTGAACTTTGAACCAAGTCCATAAAAAGTAAAAGAGAGGCTTCAAGTTTCTGATTTAGCTTATCTTAAAACACAGAATGAACTTCTGGTAATGTGCTAATAATATTTCCAACTTTAAGGCATATAATGTCCAAATATTTGGTATTGTATGTGTTATACATATTGTCTGTATTCTGTTTTTTTATTATTATCATTACAAAGGAGGTTTGAGACTTGGTGTGAATTGATCTACTGCCGTTAATCCACTTTTATTTTAGTGTTTTAGTAAACCTTCACTTCAGTTGTTTTAATTTTAAACACCTATTATCTGATGTCAATTTACGTTGCCTCATCTATCATGAAAAGCATTGCTTTTGTCATATTCTTTATCTTTTGAACTTCTGTTAATTTTACTATCATATTTGAAGGATTTTCGCTAGAAAGTTGATTTTAAAATCTAATTACTTATCAGCCTAGTGGCCCTAGAGGAAAAAGAAAATTAGTTGAATGATTACATATAAAACTTTAATAGGTAGACAAATGGAAGAATCAGTACATGTTGAAAAATAAAAATATAAATAGATAAAATCTGTTATTTTTATCATCTTAGATGAATGCAACAAATTTTGGCCAATTCGCCGGAGGACATAATTTATTTTGCCCTTTATTTTTTAAATATCTATTTACTTAATTGAAGGATGCTGAGTGCGTGGCATAAGATGTATACAACTTCTAATTAACTCTTTCTATTTTCCTTCCCTTTGATGAATAGAAACTTCAATATACTGACTTGCATCAAACCAAGGTACTCTAAATTGCTCAATTCTCATTTCTTTCAGAGGTGTTTGGTGGAGATGATGTGCAGTTTCTTTGTTGCATCATGGACTGGGGTTGTCAAGTACCATGGGCCAAGACCTAGTATCCGACCAAAACAGGTTTGTCTGATGTATATTGATGCTTCCATGTTCTTATTCACATATCCATCAAAATGTGAATGTTATTTATTAATAATCTGAATTTTCCTTTATTGAACAGGTTTTTGTGGCTAATCATACTTCCATGATTGATTTCATTATCTTAGAACAGATGACTGCATTTGCTGTTATTATGCAGAAGCATCCTGGATGGGTTGGTAAGTTTATAGTGCTATGTGTTTGCTTTAAATACACAAGAAGCCTTGTCTTTATCATCAACACAGTTTTTTTTTTTAATTATCTATATTTGCTTGTGTCATACCATCTCTGGGTGAATTAGTTTTAAGAATATTATGGTGCTAACACAATTCCACTCTTCTTCTGAGATATCTCCAGTATATTTTAAAACTCTTATCAAAATGAAAGCTTGTTTTCAAGTCAGAATGTGAATAATGTGCATAATATACAACAATAAAAAAAAAAAACTTAGGATTAATGCCTTTTGTTATTAGGTACTTCATCCTTTACCATTGAGCAGTTTAAATGGTCATTTAGATGAAGGGTGTACATGATGAACTGATTGAACTGCTACTAGAATATAGCAGAAAGAAGAGAAAGATTGACAGAACAGAGAGATGAGAGATTCCTTATTCACTAAGTGAAGTAGTTATAGAAAACAGAATGCCCAGCTATTTTTATTGTGAGGAACCTGGCCCCTGCCAAACTGATGCCTACAATATTCCTGACCCTTACTCTCCAGTCTCCACTCTTATAGTTTATATAACCTGATAACTAGCTCTTACTAACTGTCTTTTAGTTATTTACATAACAAACTATCTAACAATCATCAAGTTAGTTACATGGGATACCTTCCTTACTCTTTCTCTTACTTCTCTTCTCATAGACCTTAGTATTGGAGAAACAATAGTACACCCAGCCATAAGTGACACATTTTCCTCAAGGTGGAATTGAGGAAAGGGAAGGTCAATCTCCAAGGTGTCTTGTTAGCATACCCTTTTCATTTGGTCTTGTGCTCGAAGCAAACTCTTGCCCATTTCTGTCAGCAAGGTGTCTTGTTGCTGAGTAAGCTGATTAATTTCCTTAATTTTGGAAGCTATTGTGGTTCCTTTCAATAATAAAGGAGGGTCTTACCCATACAAGGCTCAGAAAGGAGACGTCTTAGTGGACACATTGTAATTAGTATTGAACCAAAATTCAGCCCAAGCTAAATGCAATGACCAGTCTTTGCTTTGTAGCTGTCGAGCAATGCAAACAAACCTCCAAACATCTTTTTACCACCTTGTCTGCCAGTTTGTTTGATGATGATAAGCAGTGCTCATCCAGAGTTGGATACTCACCTTATGAAACGGTTCCTTCCAAAAACTACTCATAAAGAGTTGATAGCGGTTAGTAACAATGGATGAGGGGAAATCATGTGATAGGTAACCCCCATAGTTAGTTAGCTAGTTGGGGACTGAGATAATTGGAGAAACAAGGCATGTTGCCTATAAATAAGAAAAGGGGTTGAGAGGGAGATTTTATCTTGTGATTTGAGAGAGAATTCAGATTGTTGTGGGAGAATCCAGGCCTATCGAAAATCTAGGGAATGATTTGTACACCTTTCTGTTAATAGAAGCTTTTCTCTCTACGATTTTGATCCAGTTTCTATCAACTGGTATGAGATCTCTGATCTTAGAGCTGTGGGGGTAAATTGTCGAGAAAATGACTAGTTGATAGGTAAGATCATTTTCTCTTAAAAGTTTAAAGAAACGGGCCCTAGTTGGGGTTGGCAACAGGTACATGGATTCACTTTTAATCAGATTATCTTCCATTTCATCTAAATTATCTTCCATCGCACAGCCAAATTAATTATGCTAGACCATTTTTTGTCACCTCTCCTCAATAGGGGCTACTGCATGTTTCTATTGTAGTACATTGTACATTTGTTACTAAACTCTCTAATCATCCAGCTCTACTTTCTTTCAAGTTTGATGGGCACTTTACAATTACAAGTTATGCCTGATGCATTTCTGCATTTCAAGCACAGGATTATTGCAGAGCACCATTTTGGAGAGTGTAGGGTGTATCTGGTTCAATCGTACAGAGGCAAAGGATCGAGAAGTTGTGGCAAGGAAGTAAGTATAATTGAAAAGGCTGGGAAGTATATACCTCAAATCTTATTCTTACATGATTTTTCATATTTCAGATTGAGGGATCATGTCCTGGGAGCTAACAATAACCCTCTTCTCATATTTCCTGAAGGAACTTGTGTAAATAATCACTACTCTGTCATGTTCAAGAAGGTATAGGATCATTTGCATTTGCATTAAGTGAAATGCTGAGTTTTACACTTTTATTTATACATTAGGCTTTCCATTGACTTGTATTCTAATTCCTGTCATCTGATAGTTTAAATTGAAGCCTCTTCTAATTTTAATGATGTTTAGGGTGCATTTGAACTTGGCTGCACAATTTGCCCAGTTGCAGTCAAGTACAATAAAATTTTCGTAGATGCTTTTTGGAATAGTCGAAAGTAAGAAGATGCTTGTTACATGTTAATTACTGTTTTTCTATTCATTCATTGTTTTTTTTATATTGCTGGATAAGAGTTGTTGTATCTCCTACATTTGCAGGCAATCATTCACAACTCATCTCTTGCAATTAATGACATCTTGGGCTGTAGTTTGTGATGTTTGGTACTTGGAGCCACAAAATTTGAAGCCAGGGGAGACACCCATTGAATTTGCAGAGAGGTAACAGATCTTTGTACACGATTGTTTGGAATATGCAGTGATAGCATGTACATAATGTCTACATTTTGCTTCAACGCATTGAAACAGTATCTATTATTTCTATGGTGTAGGGTTAGAGACATAATCTCACATCGTGCTGGGCTTAAAAAGGTTCCCTGGGATGGATATCTGAAGTATTCTCGCCCTAGTCCAAAGCACAGAGAAGGAAAGTGAGTTCAATCTCCCAATCTCTCAACTATGTTATCTTATGGTCTTTATGACCTAGGTGTTATATTTAAAATTATGCATGTCAGTTATTTTTGTTTGAAGTCAATAGTAGAGGTTTATGAGTAGCTACCGATGATGTTGAGAATCGCAGAGGAAGAGAGAAAATGTCCTTACGAAGTTCGTTTACATTTAAAATAGAAAAAGTGTAACACGTTGTTCTCAAGGAAAAAAGGGGTGTATAATCTTTTAGAATATAATGGAGGGTACTAGGTAGCATAATTAAGTGAAAACTAAGTGACATTTGTGTAATAATTGAAAAACAGAATATTTCCATAAATCAATCGCACCCTTAGTCAGACATGAAATTTAACATTGGCAGCATTTCATGTATCTACTTTTCCGTGTAGGATTTGTTAAATATAATATTAAAATTTAAATCAATCATTTGTGTAATAATTTTGTTCACACATTTCCCATTCATGAGAAATTTAAATCATGTTACTTACCTCGTTGATTATCATAATCATTTTGTAGGCAACAAATCTTCGCTGAGTCTGTGCTGCGGCGCTTTGAGGAAAAATAATGTATACCTTCTTACTTTTTCATTAATGCCTTTCTCCAACCCTTTTTTGTACTCCACTACTTACCATTATGATATACATGAAAGATCTTACATGAAGTTGCCTGATAAAATTTTCCATGACTAGTTGAGCTGGTTGAGCTGTGTTTATGGACAAACTGACAGGAACTATATATTTTTAGGTATGAAAAGTTTTTGCAGTGAAGGCAATTTGAATCTCAATATGCCTATCCAAATTGTTACTATTTAGTATTTATCCAATCCTACAGTTGCAGGCCCTTAAAAACTAATGCGAATTGGTTCATCCAATTCGTTCATAGCAACTGTGTAATCTAGAACTACTCTAAATTAAGGCACTCGTTATGAATAATAAAAAACACGTCTAACCCTAAACTTTTCCAAACCCAAAGCTCTTTAAGTTAAATAATATGGACTAATAGAAAAAAATAATTTAAACTGTGTTTAATTATTACAATTCATGCTTTAATTTTTATACGATAACACTGTTTTTAATTATATCTTCTGTAATAATAAATGGTTGTAAAATAAATTAACATAACTCACCTTACAATCAGAATAACATCCCTTATTGCAACGCTTCATTCTTGTTTTCAGGAGATTAGTTATTCTTTATGCATGTGTGGCTAATGAGATTATTATCATATCCAAGAATAATGAATCCTAAGAATCATGTTTATGGAAATGAATAAAATTTGTTTAGTTGATTATTATGAATATTTAGGTAAGTTTTTCATAAATCAAAAAAATACTTGATATTTTTATTATTTATCTTAATGTAACAAGAATAATATGATATTTTAATGTAGTAAAAAAAAATTAAACCCAAAAAATAAGATTTTTATCTTTCATGGAAAACTTTTCATGAGAAATTGTTTAAAAAACATTCTCAAGAAATATTTTTTTCAGGAACATTAATTTTTTAAAATGAATATCAAATATGTAAAATTCAGAATCTAAACCTAAGATTTTTAAGAAACTAAAAGTCCCCTCTTAAGTTAGATGTGCAAGGGTAAGTATGAAATATGTACGATAAATTGATGCATAAATAATTTCTACATTTGAATTTTCTATTAGCGAGCAAAATATTATGGGTTCATGAGGATTGAATTGTTATTATTCATTCTTTTAAGATAATCATGAGGATTGACGTAGTTATAACGTAAAATAAGCAGAACATTAAAATGGAGAAAACCAAAGGTTATAAATTTGTTTTAATCGTGACAATTAATCAAAGTTCTTTTGGTGTGGACGAATTTTACAGGTGAATATTTGAAAAGTTATTAAACACAACGAGTCTTATAGACAAATTATGCATGTGATAAAATAGTAAAATTTCACGTAAAAATGACACATCAGTACAAATTTTAAAAAAAGAAAAGATCGAATGACATTTTATCAGCTCATAGCCTCTTACCTTTTGCTCCGACACGAACCCTGTCAGTCACTGATGTTTACGTATTCAAGGTTAGGTTGTTGCTTCTTCCGAAGTTTCCTGTACTCTTTTCATAATAATTTTGTTTTTGTTTTTTTTTTATCTAATTGATTCTAATATGAAGTTGTAATTTTTCAGTTACATTAGTGAAGCAATATTTCCAGTCACAAGATGTAATATTAAAATAATATATGATTTATTATCTGTTACCTGATGAATCTGTTATTTTTTAAATATATATTTGATTTATTTTTATAATGATAATTAAAGAAATTATTTTGGTTTGAATAAAAGAAAGAAGGTATAAAATAATTACAGCGTAATTTTAATTTTTTTACTTTTAAATAATTTTAAATATTATCTAAAATTAAAAAATATTTTTACGTTTAAATAAAACTTTTAGAAAATATTAAATAAAAATAAATAAAAAATTTAGAAACTATTTTAAATAAAAACAT
>PYAF01004503.1:4294813-4338824 GCA_007407185.1 Glycine tomentella
TATTAAAACAAAAAGTAAAAAATATTAGAAAATATTAAATAAAAACATATCAAAAATATATTCAAATATTAAATGAAATTAAAAAAATTCAGAAAAATTTAAAAAATATAAAAAGGTGAAAAAAAGCGTTTTAAAAATTAAAACAAAAAAAGTAAAAAAAAAAATGAAAGAATGTGCCGCTTGTGCTCAAAAATATTAAATGAAAAACCTAACCCACTGGCAAAAATATATTCAAATATTATATGAAAGCATTTTACACATGTTCAAACCATATTACGAAACCTAACCCACTGGCAAAAAAAATTAAGAGGAACTGCTTTTCACATCTTCATATAATACCAAACATTCTTATATGTGCTCTGAAAAATAACTATTGACCCACAAGCTATGGCTATGGTTACTGGCAACTTTAGTGGTATTCTGCAGGAATTTTATAATTTTTTTGGCAACTGTATATCTACAATATCACAAAATCCTTTCAAGTAATCCTCATAAAATGACTTCACCTGCTAAAAGCATCTTATGATGTGCTATCTGCAATACAGCAGGGGATCCTTCACAAATGGAGAATCGCCTCCTCCAACCAAAGCCGCAGAGTTCCAATGTGAGACAGAACCACTGCATTTAAGAAAAATGCGTTCAGAAACTTAGGATCAATAAAATCGGGTTCAGATCGACTTCAAATTAGTCGATAACCTATGAGAACAACTTTCAATCGGAAAGAATAACAGAGATAGATAGAGAGTAACCAACAACAGAGAAATTGCAGTTTGGGTAAAAAAGAAACACACCGACAGATTTAATAAATTAGTTTTTCTTGGCATTTTTTATTAAACTAGTTTTTCTTTGCATTTCAGAAATTGCAGTTTGGGTAAAAAAAAGACACCGATATTAAAACTTAAATATTAAAATATTTTATTTTATTCTAATAAATTAGTTTTTCTTTGCATTTTTTATTATTTTTTTCCCATCCCGGTCATCAACTGCTTATTTTCAGTAACTTTGTTGCCTCACCCGTAGATCCTTGCTTTTTTAACTTCACCTTAGAATCGACCTTTGTATCTTTTGGATTAGTCATTCGGAAAGTAAAAACGAAAGCGCATCCAGAAAGTGTAAGAAGCGAAATATCCCTCAAGGTTACATATGTGGCGATACCGCGAGTTGCCTGATTGTGGGCTCTTTAGAAGTTTTATTTAGTTATTTTTATAAATTGATGCAACCAAATAACAGTTTAATTTCATTGAAATAATCTGTATGCTTGAAAGATTGACTTGGCTTTGACTAAGGATAAGCAGGTCTCTGAGTGACTTACAAAACAAAGGCTCGCACCATCTGCAGGTTGTAATTAGATCACCTTTACTACTAGATATTAAATTAAGATCTTCGATCATTTTTTGATAAATCCTATAATATCTTATAAGATTAAAAATCTCTTAAAATTTGTGATATTTTTTCCTTTATTGATAAATCACAAATTAAAATCTTAAATAATTTTAATGAATTCCACATAGATGCCATTTTTAAATATTTAAAATTTAATTAAATTAAATTAAATAATTAATTAATTTTAATTTATAAAACGTAAAAAAATATATAAATATTAATAAAATAAATAATTAATTTTAACTTTTAATTTAATTTTATTTATTTTTTCATCTATCACAAAAAATTATTTTTTTGAATTTCATACAAATTTTCAGAATTCTTGGAAAAAAAATCGAATCTCCTGTATTTTCTCTTTAATGATAGATATGAAAAAAGAGAAATCTTTAGCTAAAAATTCCTCCCAAGATACTTCGCTAAAGTTGTTTTTAGAGAAAAGAGGGAAAAAACTTCAATACCAGAAAATGTAAATGTTAATATTTTAATTTCACTTCGCAAAATCTTCAGTTAAATTCTTGAGTTAAAAAAATATTTCAGTCTTTTACTGTTTTATTTTTCGCAAGTATTTCCCATTAAAAAAAACTAAAATGAATGACAATTACAAAATATAGATTAAAGTGAGAATTTTGTAAAGCAATTTTCAAAACTCGAATAAAAAAAAAAATTTGGACAACGCACAGCTGTAATTACAATGGATTATGAACACTAACAGTCAGTCATGATAAATGGGGAAACCTTTACCATCGAAAGTTACACTAGGTCTCGGTTGTTCAGCATGCTACTGGTGAAGGCAATCATATTTCATACCTCACAAAAACACAGCTACAACTACGGTGAAAAACGAAGTAACACCACGAATTTAAATATGGAAAAAGCTCCCGAGTCCACAACACTGAACCTGTATTAAACACCACTAATTATCATGTCCATCAATTACATTAGGATCCTGCTACCTTTGTTGACTCTTCTGGCAGATCATCTTCGTCGTGGTATATGTTCTCTGCCATCTGCCATATTTGAAGTATGTTGTCTTCAGCGACACTAGCAACAACCCAATCTTCACATGGATTCCAGGAAAAGTCAGATATTTTGCTTGTATGACCACCATGAATAAAGAGCAATTCTGGTGGACCATCTTCGGCATCTTCTGGTGACTGCTCTTCATCAATCCTGCAGAAAAAATGGGTGAACTCTGTTATTAAGGCAAACATTTGGAATATCTATGATTTATCATGATATGATTTAACAACTACTGGTATTTTTAAATAATTCATTTTCATCAGAAAATCAATCCTCAATAGTCATTTAACATTTGAGCTACAAGCTAAAGCTGACCTAGTATCTAATAAAACCGTACTAAAACTAAGTCCAAGGGTTCAGACTGAGAAATTGTTATCCAATTTGCTGGAGAGAGGGAGCTATCATTCAATCAGTGTGCAGACCCCATTCGCCAGAATAGATAAAAAAATTCACAGATAAATTTTTAACAAACCAGCATGTAAAAGCAACCTAATTTCTAAGCAAGCATTTTTCCGCCCAAAAGAAACAAGAATCGATTAGACTGCATGCCAAGGATTCAACCATTTCAAGGGCTTAAACTGTAACACCAAGGAATAGATTTCAGTATTCCTGACAAATCCCCTGATGTGAAAGCCATTGATTGAGACCTCAAACTTTGGACATTGTACACACCTATCCAAAACATTACCATGATATTTTAGTGGATCAAACATGCCATAGAACAAAGTATAGCAAGCATTTGAACTTTAGGGGAAGTGTCATTGATATGCTTTATGATTTATCAACATCTATAACAATTCCACTAGGGTACCATGACTTAATATGCATTTCAGGACAACAAATAGTAATAAATCCACTAAAAACTCCAGAGATGATAATGCTTTTATTAAGCAATACCTGCTAAGATCCCACACCATGAGTCTCCTACCCAGACAACAAGAAGCCAAGATAGTCTCGTTCTTTGGATTCCAGCCAACCTGGAAAACCTCCTCCCTGTTGGACCAAAGAACAGCAATCCAGATCAATCACTGCTAAATATAAGTACAAACAGAGCAATTATTAAAAATCTTATGAGAATCTTACTTGTGAGAATCAAAGATGTGCAGTGGAGTATTGATCTTCCGCAGATCAAACAATTTCACAGTTTTATCCGTAGAACCAGTAGCAACAACCCATTCATTAAAGGGATTGAAAGCCAAGCAGTTAACCTGGCAAGATATCCAAGAAAGAAAAAAAAAGCTTTTATCAGTGTGATATTGAGTATAAGAGTATTAGCATTTTTAAAACATTAAAAACCCACCAAAATATAGTGAACATACCAGAGTTAAAAAGATACAAGCAAATAAAGCATAATGGAGAGCATTACAAGAGCAGAGAGACTGGACTGAAAATTTGAGTAAGCTCAAAAGGTCTCTGAGCAAACAAAAAAAGAAAAGCCATAGAAGTAAAATAGTATCAACATACAACTGGAGAGGAGTAATGATCAGTTCTTTAATCTTGGCCACAGTTAGAAATTCATGTGTTTAGCTTATTGAGTTTTCTATCACCACCCATAATTAAGTCTTTGATTTCAATATGTCATCAATGTTAAACAAGTGACGCCCTTTAGATTTAATGTCTGTGATTAGTGAGACAGGTCAAACTTTCTCATGAATTTGTTAGATTTCAAAAAAAAAAAAGTAAATGGTGATACGACCAAATATAAACTGGTAACTCCAATTCCCTCTGCGAAATTTGTTTGGTATCAAACACATGCAGATCATAAAACAGGCAAGTTACTCCTCCAAAGGTTATACTCATTTCAACAAAGATTTACCAATTCACTGCATTAACAACACACCTCACTTTGATGAGCAACAACAGATTGGACAGGCTTGCTGGCAGCCGGCGTTCGAAGGTCCCATATAAGCAAGTATTGATCATCACCAACAGAACCAAACAAGTACTCATGCCTCAAATGCCAAGCCACATCTTCCACAACACCTTCATGAACCTAGCCACACACACACACAAAAAAAAAAAAAAAATCTTCCACAGATTAAAATCACTGATTAACCTAACCAGAAAGCAGAAAGAGATGCAGTTACAAACCTTAAAAATCTGCATTGCCTCTAGGCTCTTATTCTTGGGAGTGCCATTAATATCCCACAAGCAAATCTGAGCATCATCAGAACCGCTAAGTAAGTGGCCCTGCTTGAACTTACTCCAGGACAAGCCATAGCCTTCAGTGTTATGACCCCTAAGCCTTAAATCAGGGTTACAGGCACCATCAAGAGGAGGCTTAGAGGGATGCTTGCTATAATCAAATACATAAACCTCAGCACTAACGGTCTTGGTGGCAATGATGAAGGGGTTCTGGGGCATGTAACGAGCCCTGTTAACCTCACCCTCATGGTTGATCTGCTGGATGATCTGGACCTTGCCATTGGCGCAGCCAAAGCCACCAATGTCGGGGCGGTCATCGTCATAGTGGCGGGCATCATTCTCAGCATCATCAAGAGGGAGTTGGACCTGGGCCAGCATGAGGTAATTGGGCTCATTCTCAGAAGTGTGGGTGCCCAAGATGACCTTCTGGAGGGAGTAGTCTTTGCCAGGTGGTTCGTGGCGGTCAGGAAGCCACTCCACAGTGAGAGAAGGCCACTCAAGGGCATGCGTAATGACAAGATCATACAAGAAAGGACTGTTCTTCTTCCATATCTTGTACTCTTCGTTTATCAGTCGTTCCTCAATCTCACCCCTCATCTCCTCCTCCTCTTTCCCCATCCACACTCAATCTATTCTAACACTAACCACCCTTCTCTCTGCAATCCCAACAATCACAATCTTTTGCAATTGCAACTAATTATCCGTTCAACGTGGGGGCTTGAGTCGGTTCACCCACCTGCAATACATCAAAAACAAATAAAGCTCAGTTAGCACCGTAAATTCATATGCAGTAAAGACACTCATGAATTAAAAATAGACATAATTAGAAACTAATTAACTATAAGTTCACTCCCATTGTTTTTCAGCATCGGCATCAGCATCCAATATAAGCTAACAGGTTTAGATGATGAGGAAAAAAGTAAAGGAAATGCGCAAACAAAAAAAAAAAAACATCGAATATGAAACAATGTCGCAGACAATCCATTACATGAGAAGCGCATAATCATTTGCATGTAGCCTACGTAAAATAAAATCTATATAGAAAGCAGAGTTAAAGACAGAACACTAGATCGCACACCTAAACCAGGTCACATAAGCAGTGTTATTCAACGAGGGACTCAATGTGCTTCAGATTCCTAACAACAATTTGACCTAACAAAGAAGCATTGAAATTAAAACTCACAAAGATTCGGTCTCCGATGCTGAAATCCTTCTGCTCGCTCGGAAGAAACACGAGAATTAACTGAGGAAAACGAAAAGAAAAAAAAACGCGGTTAGGTTAAATGAAAAAATGAAAGCAAAAGAGCGTAAGAAAAGAGAAACGCAAAAAATGAACGTGTGTGAATGGCGAGAGAAATGAGATAATAAAACGCGATTCGCAAACACAACTCCGTTGAATTTCCCGTTCGCGAGTAGTACAATACCCGGGAACGGGAAATTGGGAAGAGAGACTCACAATCACAGTAAGAACTAGGAAGCAAAGGCGAGGGAACAGGGAATGAGGATTGAGAATTGAACCCTAAGTAAGATGAAATATATATACACACACGATAATAATGAAAATGAAAACAAGTGCCGGTGATGTGCGCGCCTCTCTCTGTCTCTCACTACTTAATAGTGGAACCAGTAAGTTAGTAACTAAGACGATATGTAATGTAATAAATTTAAATTGTAAAAGTTTTATCTGGGCCGGGTCGATTTCTCAGGCCGGCCCAATTCCAGGCCTGTGCTGCATTGTCGGTTTCGCGACTTCTCCACTCAATCGACACGTCCTTTTTAAATGTTTACTAGAACTAGAATAAACATATGATTTTGTCAAAAAAAAAAAGAAGAAGAAGAATAAACATATGATTTTAATATCAATAATAATTATTAAAAACACGATTTTAATATTTATAAAAAAGGAAGTGAATAAATAACAATTTAAGATGAATGAATATAGAGTTTCTGTATAGACTTAGCTCCTCAGAAGTGAGTATGTGCAAAACAGTAAATAATCTCATGTTTTATGAGAATCAAATGATATTTCAATACATCTATAATTTTTATATACATAATATCAAATATTTTTATTTTTTATCAATGACTACAAATATTTATTTTACCATCTAGTGTGAGTTGCTAACTTTAAAGGAGTTAGAATAATTCTTTATAAATAAAGATACACATATTGTTTGATTTCCCTAAAATAAACTTATTTAATAAAGAATAAATAAAAGTAGTTTTTTAATAAATTAGACAAACATATTGTTTGAAGTACTCTTATTTAATAAGAAATATATAAAATTTTAACATAAATAAATTAGATTATTTATAAATAAGGATATGCGTATCAGGTGAAATTCACCTAAAATAAACTAACTTGATAAAGAATAAATAAATAAAGTTTCTTTGTAATTAATTAATTAAATTACCGAGTTAACTGATATGAGAATTTTAAACAGAGTAGTAGGTAATTTAAAAAGTAGTTATCTTCAAAAAAGAAACTAAAAAGTAGTTAAAAAGTTAAACAGCCTAATAAAACTATCAAACCAAATGAAGATGGATGGGTGTGTTTTCTTTATCATTATTTTTTTAAAGCAAAATATCAGGAATCAAATCAAATCTTATATCATCATTCTTTAAGAAATTTAATCATCTAACAACAACTGTACTTAGTCTTCTTGATTTATTTTTATCATGGTTATATCTTAATAGTTTAGTATAGTATTAATATTTCTATTCATTAAAAACACATTATAGTTAATAGTATTAGTACTATCTTCCTGAAAGAAAAAAAAGATTAGTAGGATCTCACATAAAAACACGCATTTCATTAAATTGAAATATATTTATGAAAAACAGGTGGTGCCACAAATTCACTTAATTTAACCTGGAAGAAGAAGGAGAATAAATAAATCTGAAATCTGTGTCTGACTCCAAACCACACCACACCGCACCACAGCAAATCCAGACTTGTTCTGATTCCTTACTCTTCTCTTCTCTTTCTCTGAAAATGGATCTGGCCCCAGAGGAGCTTCAATTCCTCACCATCCCCGACATCCTACGAGAATCAATCTCAATCCCAAAGCGTTCTCCCAAAACATTTTACCTCATTACCCTCACCCTCATCTTCCCCCTCTCCTTCGCGATTCTAGCTCATTCCCTCTTCACGCACCCCCTAATTTCCCAGCTGCAGTCCCCTTTCAACGACCCTTCCCAAACCTCCCACGAGTGGACCCTCCTTCTTTTAATCCAGTTCCTCTACCTCCTCTTCCTCTTCGCCTTCTCCCTCCTCTCCACCGCCGCCGCCGTCTTCACCGTCGCCTCCCTCTACACCGCCAAGGCCGTCTCCTTCTCCGCCACCCTCTCCGCCATCCCCCGCGTCTTCAAGCGCCTCTTCCTCACCTTCTTATGGGTCACCCTCCTCATGATCCTCTACAACTCCCTCATCCTCCTCTCCTTGGTCCTCATGATCCTCGCCATCGACACCGACAACTCCCTCCTCCTCTTCCTCGCCATCCTCATCGTCCTCACTCTCTTTTTAGTCGCCCACGTCTACATCACCGCCCTCTGGCACCTCGCCTCCGTTGTCTCCGTCCTCGAGCCCGTCTACGGCCTCGCCGCCATGAAGAAGTCCTACCACCTCCTTAAGGGCAGGCTCCGGTACGCCGCTGTCCTCGTCTCCGCCTATTTGGTCTCCTGCGGGGTTATCTCCGGTGTTTTCAGCGTGGTTGTGGTTCACGGTGGGGAGGACTATGGGGTTTTCACCAGAATTGTGGTGGGAGGGTTCCTTGTGGGGCTTTTGGTGATTGTGAACTTGGTGGGTTTGTTGGTGCAGAGTGTGTTTTACTATGTTTGCAAGAGTTATCATCATCAGGGTATTGATAAGAGCGCATTGCATGATCATCTTGGTGGGTACCTAGGGGAATACGTGCCTCTTAAGAGCAGCATTCAGATGGAGAATTTAGATGTATGACACGACACGCACGCCACGGGAATTATTGTTTGTAAGTTTGGTTTCTTTGTTGTTGTTGTTGTTTATGTTGTTGTTGTCGTCGTCGTCGTCTTCGTGTAATGGAAAATTCATGGAATAGTGTACAATGCTGGGAGACTAATTAATCAATGATACTATTAGATTGTGTGCTGAGTACTTAGAGATTTTCTGTTTGTGTAGTAGTAATTGTAGTGATGTCTCCATTTGTTGCTTTAAATAAGCAATTTGTGAAGTTAAACCAATCCTATTATCCTTGTTTGACACTAGCTCAGCTCAGTTCGGTTCGGTTCAGTAGTGTTTTAATCATTCCTCTGCATGTTTATGGTATGGTCGCATTGACATATTGTTGGCGCATAAATACAAGTTCTTCAATTATTGTTGAATTGAAAGCAAAAAAGTTGTTTGGCTTCGAAAGCTCTTTTCTTTTGCATAATTATTTAGATTGAATCTATGTTTTAACAACTTTTATAACTACCAGGTTAAATTGTTTGTGGTGGGATTGATTACTAGAAGATATTTATAATCAAAATTTCTGTTCGTGTGATGCTTTGTAAATCAGTGTGCTCAGTGACCCTCTTAAGGGAAAAGGTGCGCAATCAGAATGTTCAGTGTTTAGCCTTTAAAGCTAAGACTCTTAAATGAGGGGCTCTTTTTTTTACTTTCATGAAAGGCAATTCTATCGGGAGGGAAAGAGAGAGGGGTGGGGGAGAAGCTGCTGGAATTCTAATAAAACAACTGATTCTTGGTTTTACTTTTTCTTTCTTTATTTTTTTATAATGCCTTTAATCTTCTTTAATGAAATGCAAAGTTATTTTTATTTGGGTTATTTGCTTCTGCTATCTTAAATCTTAATCCACCTTTCCACATATCATAAGTTTAAATGGTAACTGGTCAAAACTGTTGATCTTGATTTGTGGTTTATGTCTTCCTATGCCTTGAGCCACATCTGCTATCATTAGTATCCCTTGGTAACTGCCGTAGTGGGATTGATTAGTCAGGGTATCGCTTTTTGTATACTTGAATGTCTGTGAGTGACTAAGTGTGAAGTAACATTGTTACTTATTAGCCAGCCTTTTTTATTGTGTCAATCAATTGTGGTCTAAAAGCACTACAGTTTGCATAGAAGCTTGGAGCATTTTGGTTAGGGCAGTAGTACTGAAGACAGAAGTTGAATTTAGCTGTGTGGTCTTTGCTGCTGAATGAGTTACATTGTGGCTGGTTATTACGGGATTGTTGATTTTACGGGTAGGTAGTGTGAATATTTAAGTATTTAGCGCATAGATGGGGATGAGATTTATGATGGAAGCGGTGTCCAGATATCAGATGAATTTCATCTTCATGACCACATTACATATTATTTATTTGCTTGTTTCAGCATACTGTTATCATTTCCTAAATTGTTTCCCCTTAGTCAAGAACTCTAGCAAGAAAATTGCATTATTGTTTGGGAATGATATAGATGGTAGTAGGTTCTTCCATGTTTGACAGATTCAATGTGCTTCAAATATTTTGCAAACTGTTGCTGGGAATTTGGCAGTGGCATACTTTCTTCTGCTGTGATGCAATGCTGATACTGATTTAATGACTTTTTCAAGTTTTTACTAATCACAGATTTGAATTCTTTTGCTGGTTTTGTATTTTGAGCTGACCACTCTTTGCTATCTCATTTTCTCGCATTTTGCTCTCATCTTATACTAATAACTTCATATTTTATGTATAATATCACAAAATTATACTGTGATAAGTTATATAAAATGAACCTGAATCATCAAAACATGTAATTTAGCTTGGTAAGACAATATCAGAATTTAAGAAAGTTATTGGGTTACTCAAAAGAAAGTTATTGGGTTAGCAGTGTTCTAGTGATAAAAAAAATTTCCTCTTCTCAAGTCGCTACTACTAGTTCAGTAGGGGTTATGACATGATTGCTTAATTAATATTTATATTAAAACCAGACTCTAAACTACCAAGCGTGAAGTTCAAAGCCTAGCTCTGCCAGGTCTGTGTCATGTGTTCTTCTTAGTAAGTATG
The DNA here is from genome assembly GCA_007407185.1 of Glycine tomentella. Lineage (NCBI taxonomy): Eukaryota > Viridiplantae > Streptophyta > Magnoliopsida > Fabales > Fabaceae > Glycine > Glycine tomentella. Next base: position 4,305,369 of record PYAF01004503.1, read on the forward strand.
CCTATCGTATAATGGAGGTCTCATTAATGCAGAGGATACAATTCAAAGGGGTAATGTCTACATCTCTTAACTCCTCTCCCCGTGTCTAATTCTTGTTGGTGATTGCGACGATTATTAATCCTTATTGAGAAATGTAGCTATGACATGTATTTGGGCCTACATATATTGAGCAAGAGCTCAGCCCAGTTCCACGTATACCAACCTAACTAGTGCACACGACCTAATAGCAAGACAAGAGGATTGATTATGAACCACGCTGTATCATAAAAATGAACAAACCAAATTGGGATTATAAAGTTAACCAATTAAGGTAGAATTAGACTACCGAGTTCAATTGATATGAATTTGTTTAAGCTCAATTAAAGGTTTTGAGTTCATATTCGAGTCTTGAGTTCATACTCAAACCAAATTGGTTGCTACATTCAAATTAAAAAAGTGAAAATTTATCATAAATTGATGCATTGTCTGTCTGTCTATCTATCTATATATATATATATATATATATATATTGTGAGAACATTTTCTTATATGAGAATATAAGAATAATTAATAACATCAATCAGAAGAAGATTAAAAATAATAAATGGATAATATTAAAATATTTATATTCAAATTAAAATTTAATATAACCATCAAATTTAAAAGATTCACAAAGAAAAAATTAATTGTATAAAAAATATCCATTATGATGTCCTAAAATTAACAACAAATATGACGGCGGAGGTGGTGGCAATCGATAACGATGGTGGTGGTAGGCGGTCAATGATGGTGGTGGTGGCAACAGTAATGACAATCATGGAGGCGATGGTGAAATTGGTAGGGGCAATAAGGATGGTCATGATGGTAGTGGTTGACAACGTTGGTGGTGGCCGTGACAGCCGCAATTATGATGGTGATGGTGATAGTTTAATTGAGATCTTTTAAGAAATGATAATTGATGGGATAATTTTTATAGATATGATTTTTTTTGTTGAATGTTTTAGAGATTTGATGGTTATATTAGATTTTAATTTTAATTTATAATTAATCGTCTATTATTTTTAATATTGATATGAAGTTTAGTATTAATTATTCTCATATTATCATATAAGATATTATTCTCACAAGAGTCATACTCATATATATATATATATTAATAAAATAATAATATATTTTATTAATAGATGTTTTAATAATATATTATTATAGTAATAATTATATTTTATTTTTACAATAATAATAGAAATTATATTAACATAATATAAACTTTATTGATATTCAAAAGGTCAATATGATAAATTATACATTATTTTACTTGTACTATTTATTATTCACCAAACAATATATAAAACAAAATGATGTCTTGTAACTCAAAAGTTTGTTTTGTGTTGTTCTGCCTTATGTGTATCAAATTACCCTGAAAGAAATAAATGGTTAAGATGATCAAATGTACTCATAAAGATAAAAGGATGGTAATCTAATATACTTAATAAATAAAACTTTTGGTAATTGCGAGAGTAATGTGCAAAATGCATATACAAAAGTAGAGAAAAGAAAATAATGAAAACGCCATTGAGAAAGTAAGGACAATACTTTATAATTATCATTAAAATTATAATATAAAAGTGAATACTTTCTTAATTTATTTAAAAAAAATATATGTAGAGTTTAGTCATTAGTGGTTATTCACTGTCAAATAAAATAATTTTATAATATCGTCTAATTATAAAGTATAATTGATATAATTTTTAAAATAATTATCATAAAAATTAACAAACTTATCATATAATCATATATAATGAATTGTAATTGGATGATCATATAAAATTATTTTAAAAGTATGCTTTATTTTTTCATGTATTTTTATTGACTTTTAAAAATATTTTTTTTTTTCAAAATAATTCATCCCAAACATATAATAGAATTCACATTATGCATATTTAGAAAGAAAGCTAAGTAAAAATTCAGCAGTGGATAAAAAAATATTTTTTATATTGCTTAATTTATAATGGATATTTAATTCTAGCTTTCTATCTAAATAATTAATAATATTATTTCGAATAAGTTATAGATATTTATGCTTGAAATGACCAAATTCAGCATCCATAGTCTTACTTTTCAATTTCTATTGAAATAAGGAGGTAGAGAAGTTAACCTACGATTTAATTTCTTCTTGTTCTAATTTGATTGAATGCAGAAAAATTGCTTGTGACTGATAACAAAAAAATCAATTTCTTACTTTTCTAAGAACAAAAACAGAGTTGCAGAGTGAAACATTAGTGATATTCTGTAACAGAGAACTCAAGATTTGTTTCTTCAAGAACAGAAGCAGAGATGCAAGGAAGTGTTTGTGCAGTATGGAGATGCAAAGAAGCGTTCGCGTAGCACAGAAAGACAAGCATACATAGTGCAACATAGGTTGTAAGTCGTGAACGTCGTGTCCTCAAGAACTTCGATGTAATGCGTGTGGTTTCTTGTTTTTTATTTATTTATTTATTTTTTAAATATCTAGTTGAAATTTTTTAATGACATGTAACAATTTAAGCTGTTAATAAAATAAAAGACTGAAATCTCTACACTTTATCTTGCACTTAAGAAAAGTCCGATCCTAATCTTTAATATCTCATAATCGATCAAACACACCCTTTACCTCATAATTGATTTTTTTTTTCGTTTTATCACAAAGCCAAAATTGAGGTTACTCTTTCCCGGTCAAATGAAATCAATTACTCTCAGTAAAAAATTAATTTTGACTTTTCACCCAAAACAAATATTACGTTTAAGGAGGCAAGTAAGGCGGTATTGATATTGGCATAATATCACATATGGCCTTTTTATTTTATTTTTTTAATCACATCTGAAATTGAAAGATTGGCACATGGCGTTATATGTCCAAAATTCTATTACAAAAGATTATCACATTCACATATATGGTAATCAAATTACATCAGTTGCCAATTTCAATCCATAAGAAGCATTTTTCAATAATTTTAATTCTTAACCTTAAAATGATGGATACGTACCGTACACAAAAAGGCGCCTTATAGGGTACGTAAATCCAACAATTGTGTACTAGACAGAACACACAATCCTACCTTCTATTGCAGGTTATGAAACTTCTAAAATCTAGTTTTTCAATGCGTCCAACATTTTACAAAAAGGGTATTATATAAATCTAAAATTTGAAACAAGTCCATTAATATTACGTCAGAGGCAAGAGCAAACGAAAATATTCATCCCCCTCTTTTTCATAAAGTTGTTGCTTGCATAGAGTTCTTGCTGGCAGAAACTCCATCAAGTTCTCAACTCTGCAACCATCACAACTGCCTTGGACTCACACGCCTTATTCCAGTTATTCATCAGACAATGAGAATGCAACAAGAAGTAAAGATACATCTATATTATTTAACTTTAATATTTAGTATCATGGAAGTAAGTTTACTTTAAAATTTAACAAGAAGTCCATTAATATCATGGAAGTAAGTTTACTTTAAAATTTAGTATACATTATTTAACTTAACACAAAAGCTACTACATATTATTTTAGTAAAATCAAAATTTGAAGATAAAATCAAATTTATCTACATTAATAACTAGGCATCTATATTTTGTTGACTAAAACCTACTTCAACATAAAGTAAAATAAATAAAAATTTAAAAAATTAATTTTAATATTTTTTGGCTTGAAAGTTGAAACTAAACACCCATACTCACCTTTTTGGTGGGTTTAGTTATAACTTATAACTCATTAATATTTGTTTATTTGGTTGATGTGATATGTGAGTGCTAAAGAAGGCAACTGGGCAATACCAATACGCAGAGATGGAAAGGAAGGACTGATATGAAAATATTTTGAGATAGAGCAGATATCAATTTGTAATTTTGAAAACAATAAAGTAATCTAAACCATTCATTAGAAAAATATTATATTTAACGGCTCAGATTTCTTTGTGTATTGATACTCCAGTTTTTCACTTGTGTCAGTTATTCGCTGCCTAAAAAAGAAGCTACAAAAGCTCCTTTGATCTTCATCCTATAAGAAGATGTTTAACTCTTCACCAGCTCTAGTTGTTCTAAGCTAACTGCACTGCCACTGAAAACACAGATATATAGTGCCTCTATGTGCAATTTCTTTGTCCTTCACACTTGTTTTTTCTGCTCTCTCTCTCTCTTTTTTCTTTTTCTCCATGCTGTGTAAATTTTGAATTTTTTGATGTGGGTGTTTTGCTAAAGGCTCGTTTCTGTGTGTTTCATGGACTATCCTTTGTGTTCAGTGATGATGGTTCTTCCATGTAAAATTCTTATGCTCTTTCTTTCTTGTGCACAACTCTGAATGCTTGATCACGTGCTGGTTGTTCAAAGGTGCATTGGTTTCTCGTTGGCTATTCCCATATTAGTTATTTTATTTGTGTTTGAATTCCGGTTTAGTTGTTAAGAGATCCTGTTTTTGACACTAAGAATGATACTTTTCAACATTGGTTTTGTTTTCAATTTTCTTTTATTTGGGAGAATTTTGTAATCAAGTAATCAACCATATGGGGTACCTCAAATAATCGTAAGAAATATTTAAATTTTGTCACGACTGATTTTTTGGTAATTAGTTTTTTTTCTTTTTGGACACAATGATTGATAGTTTTCAAAATAAGTTCATGGTTTTGAGGAGAATTTTACAAGCTGGCACGTGGGGTGCCTGAAATAGTCTACTACTCCCTTCCACTCTAGAACTATAGATAATGAGATATCAATGAATGATTTCTTAATCAATGTGCAGCACCCTTAAAAGACAATAGATTTGGAATGGAGTATGAATAATTGTGTTATTGCTGGGACTTGTGTGGGTTGGTAATGGTATAGTTTATGTCATGGGCTGATAACTGCTTTTTGCTTATCTAGGTTTGGTTTTATTCGCAATGGCAGCTTCTTCTTCTCTTTTCTCATCTTCAATGCATATGGAGATGCTTGCTCCAAAGAAATCAAAGTGCCCCCAAAATTCTGTATGCTGTCATTGCAAAATCTCCTATATGGAACCTAATTATTTAAAACCAGTATGCTGTCCTAATTCGAGATTTTTAAGTATGAATATGTCATCAAAATGGGAACAAACGGATCGAAGAGATGCACTCCATTGTCGTGCTTTGAAAACTGAACATGCACCTTCCTTTTCAGTGGGGCAGAAATTTCAACTAAATGATATCATTGAAGCTCAACAGTTTGATCGAGATATTCTCAGCGCCATTTTTGAAGTTGCACGGGATATGGAGAATGTTGAAAAGGATTCTCCTGATAGCCAGCTTTTAAAGGGTTATCTAATGGCTACCCTATTTTATGAGCCCTCTACTAGAACTAGACTTTCATTTGAGTCTGCCATGAGAAGACTAGGTGGAGAGGTTTTAACTACTGAAAATGCGAGAGAATTTTCATCTGCAGCTAAAGGAGAGACACTGGAAGGTGAATTCCCTTTAATTCCTTTTCCAGTTTGCTGTAGATTTTTTCCTAAAAGGTTCTCATTATAGTTTGCTTGCAGATACAATCAGAACAATTGAGGGTTACTCTGATATAATTGTGATGCGGCATTTTGAAAGTGGTGCTGCCAGAAGAGCTGCAGCTACAGCTGACATTCCAATAATCAATGCAGGGGATGGTCCTGGACAGTGGACAACATCCGACTCAGGTATGCCTAAAATAGCCATGATGGATTCTGTTGCAACCAAAGTTTGGGGGAGGGGTATAATCACTTTATTTTCTTTTTGGCAACTTCATGAGAGAGTTTCTTGGGAAAAACAGTTATTTCCAGAGAGAATGTCAAATAGATTGAATAGGATAGATTATTCTGTTGGATGATACTGATTTGGGTCATCCATCTAATTTCTAGTCCGTTATACTTTCACTTCTACTAACTATGCCTTTTGTTATTCTGTTTTAAATAAATGTTGCTGAAAAGTTATTGGAGGTGTGTGATCAGTTCTTTCAGAATGATTTACCTTCAAAAATTAGTCCGAGACTCCGAGTCTAGGTTGTAAAAGTGAACCGCAATTAGTCTTCGCGTTAGCTTTCACTTTTTTTTAAGGCAAAACGAAATTTTATTGAATCGGAGTAGCAAGGACATCAGCACAAGATGTGTCCTGCACCTAACTACCAAAAGTACAAAAACCAGAACCTATAATTAATCCTCCAAAAAATACTGCTGGATAGACACCCCTTGACACACCTCCTAATCCATAGTCTGGTTACAAAACAAAATTCCCAAGTATAAGAATGCTTATTCTCATTTCCTACACCTGAAAAGTTGCAAACTAAACCACAAGTGGGCTTGGATGGACCCTGCTAACCAAGCTAATTCAACACATGAAAATGTCCCCAAATTGATAGCTCCAGCCTGCTATCTGCCACAGAAAGTGCTGTCAGGATAACACTGCCAATAATATATGACTGACCATATAGATACTAATAAGCCTTTGCACATTAGCACACTCCAGCTTCTTTGATGGCAGCCACTATTACCTATCAGTACTAGCACAGTCTTTGCATGTTGTTTAACTATATACTGACAATGGTATTGCTGTTGCTCCATATAGTCCCAAACATAAGACTTGTGATGCATACTATGATGTTTTGCTGACCCAACCATATAATCCCAAGAAACCCTACCCTCCAAGCATCAGCACATACTATAAAAATCCACTCCATATACACCAGAACACACTCCCTAAATACACTCCCGGTCTGCATAGGAAACAATTGTCAGGAAATAGAACATGCACAATCCTTCTCCCTTGAGTTGGTTTTTGAGGCTGAGTTAAGCCCAGTCCATTTCTAATACATAGAACATATTTTTGTTTCTGCCATGCTTGGCATTTTGATCCCATCCCCTTTAATGAATTATTCAAGTACAAAGCAACGACAAAGAATGCTTCCTCCAGTCACATTTAATCATCTCCCTATGATTGTTTGAGCTTGGTCAAATGTTTGTGTTAATCATTATAAAATCCGAGATAAAGGGAATGTTCTCATTAACATAATTATGGGTGCTATTAGTCAACTTAGGTGCCTATAAAAAAAAATAGTTAATTGGGGTGGGATGTAATGTCGACAGAAAACTGAGGTTGAGTGTCATAGTATGAGAGGTGAGTGTCACGTGCCCTACTTTTAATACTACAGAGGACTGAATTGCTAGCCTGGTCAATCTTAACTTTCGAGTTTAGACTTTAGAACTATCGTGAACTTGTAGACTTTTCGTCTAAGTGTTTTTAAGTACCTTTTGTTTATGTTTGTACAGATTCAAGGTATTGTATTATTTTGTGATAGAGTCTATAATTTATCAGCTACTGTAATATCTCGAGTTCAAAGCTTTACTACTTTTTTCAAACTCTACTCAGGCACTTTTAGATGTCTATACAATTCAAAGAGAGATTGGAAAGATTGATGGCATAAAAGTTGGGCTTGTGGGAGACCTTGCTAATGGCAGGACTGTTCGTTCATTGGCATACTTGCTTGCTAAATTCAAGGATGTGAAAATTTATTTTGTCTCTCCTGATGTGGTAAAAATGAAGGTAATTGTTGAACATTCTGATTTTTACTCATCATGACAAGATAATGAGTTTAGGAATTATGACTGTGCTTGGTATGACAAGAAAATTGATAGGTAGAAAATACATAGAGATAAAATGTCAATGTATTTGAATATCATAGAAGTCTAACTACATTTCCGTATTCCATCTCTCCACTTTCTACCTTCCTATTTTCATTCCAAGAAGCCGTTGAAATAGGAAGAGGTGAAAAATCACAATGTATTTGGACATATAAGTCTAGATATATTGCTATTTCTAACCTTAGAATTTGTATTGCTACAAGGCACAACCTTCAATTCTCATTACTGATATACATTTATAGGATGATATAAAAGACTATTTGACATCAAAGGGAGTGGAGTGGGAAGAATCTGCTGATTTAGTAGAAGTGGCCTCAGAGTGTGATGTGGTTTATCAAACTCGTATTCAAAAGGAAAGATTTGGCGAAAGAATCGACCTTTATGAAAAGGCTAGAGGCAAGTACATTGTGAACCAGGGTATTCTCAATGCGATGCAGAGACATGCTGTGGTTATGCACCCTCTTCCAAGACTTGATGAAGTAAGCATGCTATATCAAATGTTGTAAGCATAAGCAATGAGTTTATACAATTTATTTACATCATTGTTTCTTGATTTCATGCAGATCACCGTGGATGTTGATACTGATCCAAGGGCTGCTTACTTTAGGCAGGCCAAATATGGTCTATATATTCGGATGGCTCTATTGAAACTCTTGCTTGTTGGGTGGTAGACCTGCATTCATCTTCAAAACTTTTGGAAGATGCTGAACATCAAAACTTCCTTTGCTTTTGATTGTCTTATCATGCTGAACATCAAAACTTCTTTTTTGCTTTTGGTTGTCCTATCCTTTCTTTTAAATTTTCTCTTTTTGTTTTTTATTGCACTTTCTAATCTTATAAAGTTATAGTAGGTGTTAAAATAAGAAAAAAGGGGAGCAAGACATTAGCAAAAAGATTTATATTGCATGTTCTTGACAGCTTACTACCAATTTTACATTTTGATATCCACTGTAAAAGATTGTCTTCAACTTACTAATTACTTCAACTCTGCCTTACGTAGATGAAAATAGTTATTCTTTTTTTTTTTTACAAAAAAAGAGAGAATTATTGTTCATTAGTATGGTTTAAGATTTACTTAGAAACCAAAGTATGACACTAGTTGGTGACGTTGAGAGGATTAAAAAAATGAATTGAATTATCTATTGGTATTATTTTTTAAATACACAACAGATATAATGAGAATTTAACTGTACGTGTATTTTTATTCTAAGTTAAGAGTTTAACTTGATATCGGAGCGAAATATCTTGAGTCTCTTTAGTTGCACTTTAGCTCTTTTTTTAACTTCTTACGTTTAGTTTTAAACCTTTTATATGGGTATATGCATTCAAAAGTACAATGCAAGAAAATAAAAAAACAAATAGATGCACAGCCCCCTAAGACAGAGCCCTTGTCTCAAGGGCAAGAATTAACCCAACAGTTAAGAGTCGAGTGAATTGCTTACGGTGGCTGTTGGAATTTGACAATTCTGCCATCCAAAATTGACTAAGGAACAAGAAATTAAAAAAAAAAAAAATATATATATATATATATATATATATATATATATATATAGTATCAACCATCATCAATAAGTGATTGGTCAGTTCGAACAGTATGATCCCTAAAAGCTTGAAAAAGAAACAATCTGAGATGAATTTTGAAATGGACAAGAAGGTCGAGTTTGCAAGCAGCTTGCTCGATGTGACATTATATTTGTCTGTCAAGAACTGCCTATCACATATATGTTTATAAATCAACTATACTATGCCACATTTTTTTTTTTGTTATACTTGATGTTATGATCAAATTTCATCATCTTAGTTAACTCATTGCTTATGCTCACAACATTTCATCAAGAAACAATATGTAAATAAATTATATAAACTCATTGTTATATGTTGTGCTTGAGTATTTTTTTTTAGCTTCAACAAATGCTTAAGGGGTTGAAAAAATATAATGCTGCCCAATGCCCCAAAAGATATTGGCTTCATTTTTTCATAAATATACAAGAGTACATGTTTGGCTAAGTGTGTTGAAGATGTTAAAATTTTGTGTAGTTTAGTAGTTATGATGTTTATTTACTTTTTCCTCATTATGTTGTTTGGAAATCACAATAGGGTAGGTGTCACAAAGAGGACAAATAATGGAGTAGTACAACAAAATTTTAGAAGTGAATTGGTGGGCAAGGGGGAGGGAAGAGTGTATGTATCAACTCTGGTTATTATGGGTCTGTTTAGATATAAGTTTTTCTAGAAGCACTTCTAGATGAAGAAAGTAAGAAGAAAAAATGAAATGAATTTTTTCATAAGCTAAAATGAGTTTTTCATTAGTTTAATTTGTAAATGTCATCTCATCTTTTAGAAAAGTTATATTAGTAAACTTCTAAAAATTAGTTAATGGAAAGCTTATTTTTACTTTTGAAAAAGCTCATCTCATTTTTTCCTTCTTATTTTCTTCTTTTAGAAGTACTTCTAAAGAAGATTACCCAAACATACCCATATCTTATTGTCATCTTTCTTATGTTCAACTATGTTTCTATTTATTAAGAAGTATTAAAGGAGATTTCTTATATCCTAACTTCTTTGGATTTACAAAATATCAATTATCAAGTTGAACTTTTGTAAATTCTTCCACCTTTCGAATTATTTTATTAAATAAATGATAATTTTGGTTATATGTGTAAATTGATAACAATTTAATTTTTAAAAGAATTGAAATTTTGATTTAATTCTTAAACGTATAAAAAGTATGAAAATTATGTTTTATTATTAGTTTTATTATTTTCCTTAGTTTTATTATCAATTTACACATCTAAAAATCAAAATAATAATTTACTTATTTTCTTCTGACCAAACATCAACACCACTTTCTATGAACTCGTGGAAATCAATTGCTTATTTATACATGTTTTGTCAACAACAATAAATTTGAATTTATAAAAAAAATCTAAAAATACTTTTCATTTTATAAGTTTTCTTTTAAAATATAGTCTTAGAATTTGATAATGTTATGCTGTTAAGTTTTTCAACCTAGCACTTTTAAAATTTAATAATGTTATGCAGTTAAGTTTTGGTTTTTTAATAATTTTTAAATATGCTTTTATAATACTTCCATATTCAGCACAAGATAAGATAATCACAAGAACTTTCAATAATGGGAATCAATCATTTATGGTATAGTAGAAAAGATTAATAGTCATTTGTGAACTAATCACATGAACTTGTATTATTTGATTTATAACAAATGGACCATTTTCAATCTACCTAACGTTACTGAGACTCTATCTTTCTCTATTTTTTCCATTTTGGCTATTTGATATTGTTGAACAATGAATTATTAACTCACATGTTTTTATAGATTCAGGTATAATGCAGTAAAAAAAAGATTCGGGTACAACAAGAATCTTTCCAACTACGACAATATTATTCTGGCCATACGTATCAGAATACAAAGAACTCTGATACCAACTCAAAATGGATTGCACAGAAACTTGAGAGCTTAATTATGACTGATCCTAACATTAGCTATTCCTCAATGAGGCAAGTTTGAAAAGTATGATATCGAATCAACCAGCAACATATGCAACTCTATGAAGCTTTAATATATATTTGTAAAATTTATACTTTTTTATGTGTAAAAATCGAAGTTAGATCCCTTGACATTTGTCAAATTTATACACTATTTAATGTTATTTGTTATTTCGTTTGATTTTATAGTGAAGCCTCTAGATCCTTTTCAACGATATTTTCTCTCCTACTCTCTTTAGCTAAAGTGTCAAGAAAAAAAAAGAGGAGAAAAATAAATCACATAAGCAATTCGACCAAAACTTAGGATTCCTTTAACGTTCAGATTTAAATTAAACTATATTTAAAATAATAATTTTATGTGTTTTACATTTTTATTAGTTATTATCATCGTCAAATAATAATGGATAAAAATATTTGTGAATTAATGTGAATTAAAAAATTATCAAGGAGTTAAAAAATGAAAAACTAAACTTTTTAATTCATAATTGAAATTTTATACATAATTTTGAAATTCAATTAAACTAAATTGTCTGTATAAATATATTCCTTTTATTGAGAAAAAATACCATATCAATTACATTCAACAAGATATGAATATAAAAAGACATCCAACATTTTGTTAAAGTGTGAGGAAAAGAGAAAAAAACATATAAATTTATATTGATTCACTCAACAATTTAAACTACATTTACTTCTTGAGTCCAGAAGTATTTTCACCAACAAAAATAATTACAAACAAGTATTTAATACCTCTTTAGGCAAAAACAATCATGATCTTATCCCAATATCACCTTACACCCAAGTATTCTTTCACATTAAGTCTCTCTAGGCTTTTCAAACAAAATACAATTTTGTTTACAAAGGTTTACTCACTTGGTAAGAATACAAAGTTTAAGCATAATATAAAGCTTTGCTAATTAAGTAAATGATATAAAAGCAAAAGATTGTGTAAAAGAATCATCTAGAGAGACCTTAAGAAGAATGCAAGAATGTTCAAAATGTTAACCAACAAATTCTAAGTCTTATCTCCTTTATATAGACTTTTGAGAAAATTTTCATTGAGAGAGAACTTCAAATCAATTTTTTATGTTAGTGTTCCATTTAATACATAAAATCATCTTTACATTATTCAAATATGTATATCTTGATCAAAGTGAAAAGAGAAAAAACAATTGTATAAACTTATACCAAAAAGGTGTTACTGTTCTAAGATGCAGATTCACTCATTTGATCCTTCTGTCTATAGTTTTCTCTTTTTATACTTTTCCTTAAATTGACTAGCTTTGGTTCAAAGTTGTACTTGTATAATAAAAAAAATATTGTTTTTCATTAAGATATTTAAACATTAAAGCATTTCAAGAATAATTTTAACTTGTTTTATAGAAGAAAAAAGATCAATCCTTATACAATTCATGTAAAACATAAAGCAATGAACACATAAAAACAATAGCTTAGATTTTATGCTCGTGTTGGACGACTTTATAGAAAACATGAGTTGGATGTTAGCAAGTAAACACATTGGGGTGCATTAGTTTTCTAAAAACTTTTGGACGCTTTCATTGAAAAACGTGTTAGATTTCACTTTTATAAAAATATTTTTGGCGCGTTGAAGATATCAAATTATTCATTTTCGCTTTTGAATGTTTAAACATGTGATAAATATCTCAAAGTTCATGTATTGCACAAGCTAAAAAATATTAATTTAAAAAATCATTTTTTTCATTTTTTTTAACTCTTTGATATTTTCCAATTTAGAATTTACTTTAACTTGTGAATATTCTTATGTATTATTATTATTTAATAAATAAGGGACAAAACTGCAACTATAATAAGTATAAGTGACCATGTTAATAATTTAGTCTTATTTTTAACTATTGACAAATTCATTTAAAGAATTATTCAAATTCAATTTAGAGATGGAGTTAATTGATGGTAGATTGTATGAGATAGGCTCCTTAGATAATCAAAATGAATTTATTTTTAAATAAAGATAGAAAAATTATAACTTGAGATTGTCAAGAGATAATTGTTTTACGTATTTGTTAGGATAATATATGAAACACACCTTTAAAACAGTGAATAAAGAGACTATTGAAAATTAATATAGTAAATTGCATATTCTCTTACTATGTTTTCACTTATTATAGCTAATATCCCTCCATTTTGTATTCTTACAAAAAAAATCCTATTTTTCTATGTATAACATTGGACACGCCTCCCTTTTACTCATATTCTTTGTATTTTTTTTTACGAATTGTGCCTTATACACTCTTTGTTATTTATTTTTTTGGTTTTAATCTTTGTTATCTAGTAAGAACGTTAGTTAATGACATAACAATACATTGACTTGTTACGTCATCAAAGAATCTAACATAATAATCACATGTAATTATTTTTTTGTTAACTATGAGTTTAATCACTTATTAATTTGTTTGATGTTATCAATTGTTCTAAAATCATGAAAAAATAAAGATCCCTCCCCCCTTGCTATTCCAAAGTACCTTTGGAAAATGAGATGGGGGAAATATTTTTTTAATGACAAAACTAACCCCCAAACCCCAATTTACATATAAAGTTTCCTATCTCATATGTGACAAAGAAGCCAAATCTTATTTTCCCCTTTTACCCTTATAAAATTGTGAGCAACAATCCCTTCCTTTAATTTTTCTTATCTTTTACTCCTTTAAACCTTACAGAGATCAAGGATAAAGTGGTTCATCCACCGAAGTCTTCATCTCTTTTGTCCTATCTTTTTACTACTTTAAAGCCCCCAGAGATCAAGGATTAAGTGATTCATCCATCGAAGTCTTCATCTCCTCCATCGTCTTTTGGTTCTAAGCATTTTTGTGAGTTTTATTTTCAGTTTCTTCTTCTTTTTGTCCAACAAAATTTTCTCCTAACTCACCTCTTTGATTTTGCTTCATGGGAACTCCTTTGGTTGACACAATTTTCAGATTTGGAAAAAGCTAGCCCAAAAGCTTGAACTTTTCAACATTTCCCAATTTCTCCAAGCTTCCAAGAGTAAGAGAGCTTACCCTTATCATTCAATTTTTGATATGCTAAAATCCTTTTAAAATGCTAGATCTATTATTTTTATGGGTTATTTTGGTTTCTTCACAAGTTTGGCCCTTGTTCATGGTCGAAAATGGTGGTGTTTTGAATTTATGGTGGAAACCCTTCTTAAAACTTTGAGATTGTGTTTTTTATTTTTATTTCTAAGCATGAAAATGCATATTTTTTTGTTTTTTTTATCTCGAGTATTAAGTGGACTTGTGAAAGTTTAAGAATATGTTTGGTTGACACCCTTTTCGAATTTGGTATAAGCTAATATCAAAGCTTTAACTTTTTCACAATTTTTATTCTCTCGAAGCTTCCAACTTTGAGATTTCTATATGAGATTACTTTTATCCTTCACTTTTTCATCCATTAAATTTCTCTTAAAATGTCAAATCTATTTTTTTATGGTGGTTTCTTGATAAGTTTTATCCTTGTACTGGAGTTGAAAACGGTGGTAGTTTGAATTTATGATAAAAATTATCCTTAAATGTTTGAAACTTTATGTTCTACTTATTATTCCTAAGCATAAGAAAATATATTTTGATCTTGAATACTAAGTGTTTATTTATGTGGATGTTTTAAAATATGTTTTGTTAGCACTATTTTTAGATTTAGTTTCAATTTTTCACACTCACCAACTTCTTCAAGCTTCTAACTATGAGATCTTCAAAGATAAGAGAGCTTAGCCACATCTTTCACTTTTACATTCCTTAAAATCATCTTAAAATGTCAGATCCACTATTTTATGACTTATTTTGATTGTTTGACGTATTTGATCCTTGTTTTTGATTTGAAAATGATGGTGATTTGAGTTTATGATGAAATTTCTCCTTACAAATTTAAGCCTTTTTATTGTGTTTTTTTATTCCTAAACATGAAAATATATGTCCTTGCTCTTGAATATTAAATGGTTGTGTGAATGCTTTAAAATATGTTTTATTTTTTCTTCGTGTGGATTATTATAGTTTAGAAGTATTCATTGAAAATATATATGTGTTGGATGTTGTTGATTTTTTTTTAATATTGTTTGAGACTATGTATGAGCAACAAAATTTATTTTGGTTATGGTTGAACACAATCTTAAATGATATATTTTAATTATTATTTTTTCTCTTTTCCCTTAATTTTTGTTTGCATTTATAATAAAAATTAAATGAAAAATATTTAAGTATTAATTTATTAATTATTTAATAATATTTTTAATTATTTAGGAAGATGATCAATATAATTAATAAGGGTTTGAATTTAATATTTTTACTACTTTCAATTTTGTTCTTTCATCAATAATATCATAAAACTGTTCAGCTGTTGTCATGTATCGGCTATACAATGCTTCATCAATAATATCATACTACTATTTATTTATTATTTTTTCTCTATTTTCTTTTTTGCATTTATAATAAAAAATTCATTAAAAAATCAAATGTTATTTTCATTACTTGGTTTGATCTAATAATACTCAAAATATTTAGTAAGGAAAAGAATATAATAAGGCATGAATTCAAATTTTTTACTACTTTTAAATTCTTCAACATATATTTTTGATAATTATTAATTTAATCTTTTGGAAGGATTTAAAACATATTCCTAATATATTTTTGTGAATTCTATGTACCATTCCACAAGGGTTTTTGTTTCGTTTGGTCTTACCATAAATAACCCACTAAATAAAAATAGAAAAGACACAATGCTTTTCTACAAAATTTCCTAAATGTCTTTAGCATTGATATAAAAATTAAATGAAAAAATTAATTAAGCATTAATTTCATAACTTATATATTATTGATTTAATAACATTTTAAATTATTTAAGAAGGAAATCAACATAATAAGGCACGCGAATTTAATATTTTTACCGCATTAAAAATTTTCTTTCATTAAATTTTTTTCTTTCGTTATCTTTTTGTGAAGAAGACATATCTTTTCAGAAGGCTTTAACATATTTCTAATATATTTTGTAAATTCTGTATTTAACATATTTCTAATAGATTAAATCCTATATTTCGTTAATACATGATATCTTTCCGCAGTGAAATCCATTATGTGTATAGATTTTATGAAGAATATAAATGCAATAAATGAAAATGTTTACATGATTCTGCCTATAGTTTACTGCTTGACATGAATAGTTATTATTGGGATGTTTAGTAAGCCATAACTCTTATTTTTAATTTTTCTTGTATTAAATTAAACATTAAATACGTGTTAATTAGATTACATTTTGTAAAATTCATCTCAGAATCTTAAATTTAGCCACTTGTAATAAAGTGATTTACATCCAACAGTAAAACCAGTTACCGCATAAGGATTTAGACGAAAAATCACGTTGAAAAATGTAAACACGAATAGTTGTTGGATTCTAAAACTCAATTAAGAGTTGATTGCCGTTTAGCTTATTAGGCATTAATTGACTGTTTGAAATAGATTCTTCATTATTGTCACCGCAAATAGTAATTAAACTCCTATTTTCATTAACAAAAATTAATAAAACAGCGACTTTATAATTAAACAATTCACGAAGAATACTGTTTTCGAAAGCACAGAAACCAAGAGGTATTAGAAAATAGCACTTACTATGAATCACAGGATCTGAAAATAGTCGAATTTAAATATTAGTCTCGAATTTAAGTTTTATTTTTGCGGTTTACAGCAATTTTACTTGATATTCTAGATCAGAAGCAATTTTATTCTAATCCGATAGAATTGTTAGCAGCAAAATTTTTCTTTTAAGTATCAAATACTTCAACTCGAGGCTAGTGATTAATGTAAAATAATTTTCACATGAATTGATTTACGTGATCGATGGTAAAAAAAAAAACAGTGAAATAAAAAGTTTAAAGGGTATTTTTTTAAAATTTGATATAAAAAAAATAAAAATGGAGGTAGCGCATGAACAAAACACATGCAGCAGGAAGCAAAATAGATGGCGGGTTTGATGAGGAGAAGTTTGAGAAAGCAAAACCATGGAAATGATGGTAACTAGTTCAGTTCAGTTGTGATTGTGATGGAGAGGAATTGAGAAAGAGGGAAGAAGAAGGAGGAGAGTGAGTGCAAAGGCTCGTGGTGATGCCACGTGGCATGGTTGGAGTGGAAGAGTGGTTTTGGGGGTTTCAAGTTTCAACAACACGAGCAACAACAACAAGGCTCTTTCTCTCTCTCTCTCCTGCCATGTCAGAGCGTAACCCCGTCCTATGACCCCGGCGAATCCGTATTTGTGTGTCTTTCTCTCTCTACATGACAACATCAACAAACAACAACAGCTATATCTTTTTCTCTCTCTATTTATTCATTTGTCTGCCCTCACTCTCTCTCTCTCTCCTCGTATCTCTCATCTCCTTCTTGCATCCATGCCCTAATAATACCCTTTTCTGCATACCCTCTTTCCCCCTTTCCATTCCCCTCATGCAATCCCTCTCCCTGCTTCTATTTGATCCATAGCCCACGCTGGTATGCTTCTCAATTTCCCTCCTTTGCCTCTTCCTTTGCGGTTTTTGCTGCAATTTGCCTTCTGGGGTTTTGTGTTTTTTGCCTCTTCTTGTTGTTCATGTTCAATTTCACTTGGGTGTTTTGTTTTGTGTTGTGTTGTGTGTAAGTCCCTTGATTCTCAAGCTACTTTGCTCTGTGATTGTGATTCCTGCTTAATGATTTTGTTGGTTTAATGAGCATGATTTGTTACTTGGATTTTGAGCTGAGTCATTTAGTCCCTTGATGGGGGGATTAAGGGTTATTGTGTTAGTTGAATGTGCAGAATGCTTCACCGGTTGTTGGCTGTGGATTGGTGGCTTTTGTTGTGTTTGTTGATTGTGGTGTGCTGGAACATACACTGACTTGCTGTTCATTGTGTATGCTGCTGCTTTTTTCTTTTTGATGGAGATTGTGTATGCTTCTTTAGATTCGGT
The DNA here is from genome assembly GCA_007407185.1 of Glycine tomentella. Classification (NCBI taxonomy): domain Eukaryota; kingdom Viridiplantae; phylum Streptophyta; class Magnoliopsida; order Fabales; family Fabaceae; genus Glycine; species Glycine tomentella. The sequence continues at coordinate 4,323,458 of PYAF01004503.1, forward strand.
GTGTTTAATAGTTTTTACATGAGAGTGTGGCTTAGTAGTCTGTCTATGTTCATGTAAATTATCTGATCTTGCTTTAATTGGGAATGAATGTGTATGCCTACAAATTTGTGAATCCTACAGTATCTCAGGAAATTTATCATTGTTTAGCTGTTTATGTTTAGGGGCAACTGGAATGTCTTATACTTGGATGTGTTTTTCGCTTATCATGATTGTGGTTGCAAATGGGGAACTAACGTTTGCTAATTTTTGCAGCAGGATTGGTGCAGGCTATTGATTCTATGTTTCTAACTTTCCATAGTACAAGGTGATGCTGTTATTCATGTTATTCTATCCTCGAAGATGTGTTATGTACCAAATGCAAATATTTCTAAGTGTTAATGCTAACAAATTTGCTTTTGTTTTATATTTTTCTCGGAGGAGTTGTTATTCTGTTTGGTCCTGAAATGTTTCTTAAGCTTAAAGGCTTGATTTTGTTAAGTAGTTGTAAATGTTCATTCTTTAAGTGAAATATCTCATTTGCTTTGATTTTGCATTATTACATCATGAAACTACTGCTTGACTTTTTTGATTGTCATATTCTTTGATAAACCTTTCTAACTGATGTTAACATGATTTCCAACCAGACTCTCACAATTTTTTGTATGAGGCAATTGATTTTGCATTCAAAGGACTCATTACCTTAGCAAGTAGCGGGTAGAAATTACTTTTTTTATCGACAGCAACCTTTTTATTCACTTCAACCACTCAGGTTTCAAATTTACCTAAGACCTATCTCAAGACTTAAGTAGGCTGGATTTTCCAAATTCATTAGATGTTGGAATAAGTCACACCTCGAACGAACGAAATATGGAATTTCTTGTAACGACGGTGAACCAAAAATGTATTAAAACGGTTTCTAACGATAAAAAAAGGAGACAAAGGCCCGACTCTAACAAGTAAGCAAGTAAACTACCTTCATTGATTCAATAAAGAAAGGTTCTCTTTTCCTTAATCACCATGAGTTCTGAAGCTTCAACCCAATACTAACTTATTGGACTTTCCCTTAAGCTATCATTGAGCCTTCCCTTTTGAGGCAAAAAGCTCTTTTTATGCTGGTTTGGTTTTCAAAGAGGACGAACTTTGTCCAACCAGCTGATGGATACTTAATCAGAGACAGTCTTTGGTAATTGCAGTTGTGGAAAGATGAATAGATTGAAAATTTGAAATGCAAACTTGATACTTTGAATCCTGCTGAGATTGATTAGGAAATGTGGTGTCGTATTCTCTTCTGAATCCAATTTGCCTGCTTTCCATGTTGAGCGATATTAGGTGATCATGAATAATGTCTATGGTATGGTGAATAGAGAATGAGGGCTACATGAATCTCTTAAAAAAAATTGAATGCATGTTAGCTTCTTTGTGGTGTTATGCTTTAAGGGAACATCTTTGAAAGATCATTAGAGATATTGGCATGTAGTGCTACATGTTTCATGTTCTTAGTCTCAATGTTTTTTCTTTCTTGGTGTAGTTTTCAGTTTTTGAGGATTTTGTATCCTCATGCATTTGTATCTCTCCTTTCTTTCATAATAAATTCTTTGTTTATCCCCCACAAAAAAATACAATGATGGTTTATACTTTGAATAGATTAAAAGAATGTTTTCTCAAGTTGGGCACACATCTAAAATCTTTTTTTGATAATGGTTGAACTTTGGTTACAGATATTATGAGAAACACTGTTGATTACCAGGGTTATTTCAATATTTAGTTTTTGTTCATTTTTTCTGTTTTACTTTCGCATTATTTACTTGTACTGCTTTCCTGTTATTGTTTTGTGTGTTGTGTTAATGAGCAGACATGTTTAGTGCTGTTTTAAAAGCTATAATTCTTTGAATTTTCATTTTTTCGCATGACATGCTGATGGTTGAAGTGTTGATTGCTAATGCAGGATGCATATATGAACAATGAAAGAAAACAATTCATCAGCGCCTAAAATGCTTAACAGGAACTGGGTTTTAAAGCGTAAGCGGAGAAAACTTCCTTTAGGACTAGATCAGTCATCTGGTAAAGAGCAATCCAATGGTAAAGAAGAAAATTCACCAACATCCGAATCTTCTAGAAATGCTTCAGCTAAACGTGCTCTAAAGACTGAAGTAGCTACTGATCAAATTTCATCTAAGAAGAAAGGAAATGATGGGGTGAGTTACCTTTTGTGAGGCTAATTTATTACATAATGCAAGCTTATCTAAGATCTTTAATAAAAAGAGGGAAAATAAGAAAAGTGACATGGGATGAGATTCTTTTATATTTCCATGTTTGGAATACTTCCTTTCCAATGGATGTTGGAAACCCAACTTATGAAGAGAAAGGGTGGTCTGTAGAATTGTCACTAAGTATATCATGGCAGTTACTTATGATAATTTGTGTGATATAAGTTGCCTTTTTTGATAGAATAGAAATTTTATTGATGAGAATGGAAGAGTACAGCTGTCAGGACAAGACATCCTTGAAAAGTAGACAGAAGAACAAAGTATAGAAAAAATAGAAGTAAGAAATACAAGAAATTGACGTAGTTACATCCAATCCATCTAGAAGTAATGCCCTTTGAAGAGGACTGAGCCAGTATAGTTGTCCCTAAAAATTGTGGCATTTGTCCCCATCCATAAGCACCTAATAATATAGCATATAGAGCACATTCCAAGGAGCCTTTCCATCTTTATTTCTCCCAAAATCCCTGAAATGATATGTGAGAAAGTTCTCAAAATTTCTGCCTTATGGACAATACATACCCTGCATTATCAACAATATCAAAGAGTCTATACCGCAAACATCTAGCAGATGGATATTGGATAAAGGGATAATGAATGGCTGCACATCTCCCAATTAGAGAACCATAGAAAGCCTTGTGTGGATCACCGACTTGAAACAAATATTTTGTATTATTAGTGCAGTTTAATTAAAATGATTTCTGACCTAGAATAATCTGGACATATAGATATTTGGAGGAAATTGATTGCGGGGTTGTCAAAGTGTGTAAGGCTTAATTTAGGCTATATTCCAGCACATGATTTTAGATTATTTATTTTTATTTAGGATATTATGGGATTATACTAGCTTTTTATTTATGCTGTCCTTTTGCGAGCTAGATTTTATTACTATTTAGGATGTCATAGGATTATGTTAGCCTTTTATTTATTTTTTCCTTTTGGTGGCCAATGCTTTATTACTAAAATAGTGGTTGTAAGCCTTGGGCTAATCAGAGAGTGTTGATTTTGAGAATTTGAATATTTCCTAGTAATTAGAGAGTCTATAGTATTTTTGCTACATTTGTTCTCGTGTTTGCTGTGTCAACTTCACCATTGAGGGGCATTCCGATGTATGAAGGGGTAAGCAATGAGATTATTTCTGCTTGTAATTAAAAAAAAGAAGTGTTAGATTTAGCATGTCTAAAACTAAAGCGTTGATGGTTGATGTAAACATGTCACTGATAGGTTGCAAATCAGCTAATAATTAGTTCATTTATTGATTTCAAATTTTCAATTATTCTAAATAAGAGGTCAGTGTTCAGCCTAGATATACATTATCATACTCTAAATTTTTATATGGTATTAAAGCAATACCATCCTTTGTGACATACTCTTGCACTATTCCACTGCTGAGTTCTCAATACTGTAGAGCTCTCTTTCACAGTGACTGTCTGATGGTTCTTACTTTCTCATCAGCTGTACACTAATTCTAGCTACTGGAACCTTAATTTTACCCCCTACCTGCAGCTGTTTGGAGTTTCTGTTTCCTCAGTTAATAAGTGGCTAAGCTTGTTTTCTCTCTTTTTCATGAGTGTTTGGCTACTTTCTCCTATGCCTCATGAATTGACCTCACCGCCCACACATCATGAGTCTTTTGTTCACTCAGAATGATCCAACTATTTTGTTGGCTTGCCTCAAATTATTCAACTACTGAAAGATTACTGCTAATGTACCTCTGACGTGTCACCACATGTGAGTTACTGAAATCTGACTGATCATGCCTCACAGTGCATAAGGGAGTGTGAGGCTTCTTTTCCAGCTGGTTCCTCCATAAACTAGCCTGAAATCAATGTTCCAGCTAGTCCTTTACTCAGATGTACCTCAGTTCAGCCTACTCATTGTCTTCTATTTGTTGGCAAATGATATCTTTGAGGTTGGAAGCAGTGGCAGTCCAAGCGTGAGTAGTGTGATTCGTTTACTGAATGATGACAGCAGCACCGTTCATTTAGGTCATTGAGTACTGCAAGAAGCACATTTAAACTGCTACACCCTCTGATAATGACTCTGGAGGCATACTTTTAAGACCTGGGGTGCTGAATTCAGAACTGTTCTTCAGTCTGCTTTGAAAATTGTCAAGAACCATTCAACTTGTCTTGCATTGCCATGCTAGAGCATTGTTGGAAGTGGGTGTGCAATGATACCTTCTCTCCAGTATCAGCAATCCTGGCTTAAAGTGTGCCCACCACTATACCATTTTCTCACTGCTGAGTTCTCTCCCTGAAGTTGGCCAGGATGCATCACAAAAAGTGCTTAACTTGGCAATTTTTTGTATCAAAACATGCCAAACTCATTTCTAGCCTAGTTAGCACTATGGTATGATTACCCAGATCTTGAATTACCTTTACATTGAAGCACCTTCAAGGCCAACATTAATGTCCCATGTATACTCTCTGCAACTGTATTATCTTTCTCCATTGGTCCATTTGAATTGAGTATTTTTATTTTATTTTTTTCATTGGCTTTAATGAGACCACTGGAGCTACTTCTGCCATTGTCAAGTCTCACATCAGAAAAAAATTAAGATCTGGGTATAACCTACAGTGTTGCCACCTGAAACCAATTAGCAGAGTTATTTGCCAAGTGACATAGAGGGCCTTGGGTTGATTTTACTGATACCAAGTTTAGGACATACGATATATATGCTCTAGCTTGAAAAGGAATGTTAGATTTACTGATCTAGGTATATAGCATGTGTATATAGTATATATATTTGGTCACCTGTACTTACCATTGTTAATTATTATTGAATATATCCTAATCAGCTGCTTGATTGCTTCTTAATTGATTGTAATTATATTATAAATATGAGATCAATGTGCTACCTAGATATGCAGAATTCAGCAGACTTTCTGATTTGTATAGGATTGTATCATGTTGCTCATATACCTGATACAAATAGCCGCCACTTTTTGCATTGTGTGGTAGCTTGGCAGATTTGGTGTAAGATGTATGTGTTAATGTGCAATGCATGCATTTATTTGGTATTTATGGTAGGAATGAAATGCAATAATATTTTAAGGAGAAATATATACTGCTGCCTCTTATCTGAGAAAAATTGTCCTTGTTTTTTATGAAGTTGAGCAAGTGGGTTCTTTGTCTAATATTAATATGTAGTGCCATAATCAGCTTGCTTTCCTGATTTTACTTTATTTGTCTAGTCTAATATTAATATTGTCCTTTGTGTCTTTGTTCTGTTATTCTAACAGAATATCTTCTAGTAAAATATCTTTTCGGATATATGAAACTGTTGGATTTGGATCTGGGATTGGATTTGGATGTCATTGTAAAAGAAACTGTTGATTGTATTCAACCCAAAGAGAAACTGAGTATAATACAGTTTATATGGCAGTTACATAACTGTAACCGTCAACTAACTTGGGTTAGTTAGTGACAGCTGTCAAACAGCTGTCCTAACTAACTGCCTAACTAATGTTAACCAACTATAGTAAGACTAACAGCATGACTAAAAGAAAAGAAAGAGTTCCACTGAGTAAGTATACTCCTATACCCCCAGCAAGCTCAGGAGGGGTTGGCAGAATGCTTTTCAACCACTCTGAGCTTGGACCCATAAGTAGTGAAATTAGCAGGAGTAAGGGCCTTTGTTAGGATGTCTGCTCTTTGATCAACAGCTGGAACATGAACAACTTGAAGATGCTTGGCAATGACTTTCTCCCTGACAAAGAACAAATCAAGCTCCATATTTTTGGTGCGAGAATGCATAACTGGGTTATCAGCAAGAGCAGCAGTACTCATATTGTTGGGTATGACTCATACTTTGCCATCAGAAGATAAGCACGGAGGGGCTGCCCCGGTCGATAAGGGGAACGTCCCCGGAACTTTTTCGAGGCCTAGTACTGTTGTTGGTCTGGGGTTTTAATATTTGTAGTTTGGGCTTGGGCCCATGAATAGCTACGATGCTTAGGGTTTCTAAGCCTATATATTTCCTTGTAATCTAAGTGCAATTGTACGAGTGTGTGAGGGAAATATAGTGAATAGCTGGACGTAGCTCACATTGGGTGAATCAGGATAAACTCTGTGTGTTGTTTTCTTCTTCCCCTTTCTCTCTTTCTCCTATATCGATTGTTGTGTGATTGCTTGGTTCCCAACACTGTCATCTGGATCAGAAGCCTCTAGAAGCCCAGTCAACATTAAAATAAGCATGTAGAGAAAATGGAGGTCCAGTAGACGTAGGGAGAAAGCTTAAACCAAAATTAATAGTGCCTGGCAAGTATCTTAGGATTCTCTTTACTGCTTCCCAATGTTGTTCAGTAGGATCAGACATAAATTGACAAGCCTTGTTGACAGAAAAACTAATTTCAGGTTGAGTGATGGTTACATACTGCAAAGCACCCACAACAGATCTGTACAGGGTGGGATCAGAAAAGGACTCATACCCAGACTTGGTTAACTTGCAGCCACCAACCATGGGAAAGGAGATAGAATTAGCCTCATCCATCTGGGTTTTAGTCAACAGGTCTCTTACATACTTGGACTGAGTGAGAATGAGGGCACCATTAGGCTGAGGTCTTACTTCAATACCCAAAAAATAATCCAAATTTCCTAAGTCCTTTAGCGAAAACTCAGAATTAAGTTTAGTGACCAATGATTTAATGAAAGTAGGATTGTTGCCTGTGACAATTATGTCATCAACATATACCAACATATAGATCACAGAGCTGGATTCTGTGTAGATGAGTAAGGAAGGATCATATTTGCTTGACCTGAAATTGTATTGAAGGAGAGTAGTCTTAAGTTTGTCAAACCAAGCTCTAGGGGCTTGTTTTAAGCCATAGAGGCTTTGTGCAGCTTGCACACAAGTTGGTTGTTTCTGTTTTCAAAACCAGGAGGTTGAGACATGTAAATATCCTCTTCAAGGATGCCATTTAAAATGGCATTGTTGACATCTAACTGTTGAAGATTCCACTTGTGAGTAATGGCAAGAGACAAGAATTCTGACAGTTACTGGTTTGATTACAGGAGAAAAAGTCTCATTGTAATCATAACCAAGTTTCTGATGAAATCCCTTTGCTACAAGTCTTGCTTTGTACTTGTTGATAGTGTCATCAGGATTCTCCTTCACCCTAAAACACCCATTTGCAGTCAATTGGAGCCCTAGATGATGGTAGATCAGTAAGAGTCCAGGTACCATTTTTCATCAAAGCATCATACTTAGTCTTCATTGCTGCAAACCAAGTAGGATTGGAAAGAGCAGTTTTTGTGGACTTTGGCTCTGAATGAGCCAGAAGAAGAGTAGGATGAAGTCTTGGCTTGACAACATCAGCTTTAGCTCTTGTGCACATAGAGTGCACATTATTAGGTCTGACAAGAGTATTTTGAGAGGCAGTGACATGAGGTACAAAAGCAATGGTAGGGGAAGATAAAGATACCTCAGCAGCAGTGGCCTCAAGATTAGATGATGCATCTGAAGGAACAGATGATGCTGTTGCTGGTGGAATAATAGGTAAGTCAGGATTTCCCTGTGGCAAAGGAGAAGAACTAGATGTTGATAAGGCTGGTGTTGCAGCTCCGGGTGAATTGATTGATGCTGCAGCTGTTTGTGAAGCAGTAGTAGAAGGTGTTGAGGCAGCTAGAGTATGAAAAAGCTGATGAGACTGTAACACAGTTAAAGTGTTGGGATGATTAACACTGGTGGAAGTAGTCTGATATTCACCCATCAAGTAAGGAAAGGAAAATCTGATTTCATTGAAAATTATATCTTTGGAGATGTATATTCTGCCATCTGCAGCAAGGCATTTATAGCCTTTGTGGGAAGGAGAGTAACCCAAAAATATACACTCTTGAGACCTTGGTTGCAGCTTGAATTGATCATAAGGCCTGAGAAGAGGAAAACAGGCACAGCCAAAGACTTTTAAGGAATTTGTAATCTGGCAGCTAGTGAAACAGTCTTTGATAAGGCACTTCATTTTGAATTGCTGAAGAAGGAAGTCTGTTTATTAGGTAAACACTAGAAATGACTGCACGATACCATTAGTCAAGTGTCATTGAGGTCTGAGACAACATAGTTAAGGTTGTTTCAACTATGTGTCTGTGTTTCCTCCCTACAACACCATTCTGATGGTGTGTGTGAGGATAGATCAGTCGATGCATAATACCAAGATCTGTAAAGGCCTATATTCACCTCCCCAATCAGACTGAACATCTTTAATAGGTAGTTTAAATTGAGTTTTAACCATGGTTTGAACTGTTTAAAAATAGTTACAGTGTCTGTCTGATTTACTTTTAAACAAGTACAGCCAAGTAAATCTGGTGTGATCATTGACAAAGGTTACATAGTATCTATAACCAGTGCTGGACACAATGGGAGAAGGACCCCACAAATCAGTATAGATAAGTTCAAAAGGAGTGGAATAGACACTAAGAGAAGGGGAGGAGGGAAGTCTATGAGATTTACCAATGCAACAATGTGAACAAAAGTCAACCTGTTTTATTGATAATAGGCAGATTACAAAGTTTGAATACAAGTTTCGTAGTATCAACAGTAGGATGTCCTAATCTAGAATGCCAAGTGGCAAAAGAAATAGAACTATTATAAACTTTGTTTACAACAGAACCATCATTAACTCTATTTACAGAATTGGGAACAGAATTTGAAGAAGATGCTCTGAAGAGAGGTTCTGAAACATCCGCTGAAATGGTATTGACAGTGAACTGAGACTTGAGTTGCTGTCTAGATGACTGAAGCAAATTAGGGAATTGGTAAAGGTCATCAGGACCAACCAACCCTTGAAGAAGGACCTCTTAGAGACCTGGGATTTGACCAAGCAAAATTGAGAATGAAACTCAAAAAACACAGTTATCTTTAAAAAACTGACTGACACTCATCAAGTTTTTGGTTATAGAAGGAACAAATAACAGGTTACTAAGAACAAGAGGAATTTAAGAGTTAAAAGGAGACTTATGAGAGGTTACACCTGAGAATTGATGTTTAACCCCTGACCACTATTGCCAATAATAATTTGATCTGATCCTTCAAAGGGTGTGGTCTGTTGAATATTCTGAGAAACATTTGTGCATGGTGAGATGAACCTGAATCTGGATACCAATTTTGTGAAGAAGAGGACTGAGCATTGGTTAGATGAGCTTGTGGTGATGGATTGTTGTATTGAGGTGGAGCATCTTGATATGGAGGATGATTAGGGATATGAATTGGAAGATTGAGTGGGATATTGGTTTGATTGTTGATTAGTAGGATACTGGTTTGGATACTGATTTTGGTATTGGTTTGGGTGTTGGTTAGAATACCACTGTTGATTGGGATTTTGGTTTGAGTTGGAGTAATGATTCTGATTTGGATAGGCCATTGGTTGAGTGGGGATATAGTTATCATCATGCCTGTAATAGCAATAGGAAGCCTCATGTCCATATTTATGACAGGTTTGACACTGAATGTTAGAGAATCTACCACCACAACCCCCACAGGCATTGCCATAGCCACGACCACCACTGCGGCCACCGCGAAAGAAATGGTGGCCACCTCCATGACCATTGTTGAGGAAACGATTACCTCCATTGTAGTTATTGTAGGTTGAATCATTATTCTGAGCAACATTGTGTTGAGCTTGAGCAACATTGGCTTGCAGTTTTGGAGTAGTGTTGGAACATACTTGCTGCGAGGAATTGGGGCTAAAATTAGGTTTAGAAGCTTCAGTTAGATTGATGGAAGCAATTGATTTCTTGCGAGACTTTTCAATGCAAATCTCATGAGCGAGAAAAAGAGTTTTGACTTCATCAATTGTGAGAGGCTCAAACCCACAACTAATGAACATAACTAGTGACTCAAATTCAATTGGAAGTCCATCAAGAATGATGTCAACATTTTCATTAGCCAGAACTAATTCTCTAATATATGAAAGCGAATTGATCAAGATCTGAACTCGAAGGAGATATTCAAAAATTGAGTCATTATCCAACGAAATATTATGAAGCTGCTTTTTCACACGAATTATAGATTGAAAGTGGGAATGAAGTTTATCCCAAAGATGCCAGGAGGACTTACAACTGATGAGTCTAAAAAGAAATTTGCCAGAAATTGTGGATTGAAGCCACGATAGCAAGAGTTAATCCTATTGTTCCCAAAGCAGAAACTCAGAGGAGACGTTTCTGGCATTGCGATCTGCTACAGATGCATATCGCGGTGGAATTTTGGATTCGTGAGGAGATAGTGAAGGCAATGTCCTTTGATCTTATATTCAACCTGTTGACACCACAACCAATAGTTGGAATTTGTGAGTTTTCCAAGATCGAGTGCAAGAAGTCTTTTGCGGTTGTGGTGGAAGAAGTGGTGGTGACCAGTGTAGCAGCGTCTGCATTGACTGGAATTGCGTTTACTGGAGTTGCATGATTCACTGGAATTGCATTGCTTACTGGTGGCGGAGGAGGAGGAGGATTGTTAGAAGTGGAAGCCATGAAGAAAAAACTAAGGATTGAAAACTAGCTCTGTGATACCATAAAAGAATCTAAGAGGAGGAAAATTTACAGAAAAGTAAAGTGAGGTGAAATTGTTGATTGTATTCAACCCAAAGAGAAACTTAGTACAATACAGTTTATATAGCAGTTATATATAACTGTAACTGTCAACTAACTTGAGTTAGTTAGTGACAGCTGTCCTAACTAACTGCCTAACTAATGTTAACCAACTGTAGTTAGACTAACAGCATGACTAAAAGAAAAGAAAGCGTTACACCGAGTAAGTATAATCCTATACATTGTCATCTCATTGATCTCAATAATATATTGTTTGTCTTTTGTTTTATTTTCTAGCTGCATATCTTATCCTCTGTCTTCAATCTTCATACTTCTTTTCTTCATTTTTAAGAACAGTATTTTGAGATGCTTCCAGTTTAGGATTTTTTTCCCTTCATTATTTCCACTTGGCTGCTCTAACTTGAGATAATCAAACTTCTGATCCAGTATTATTACGAATGTGTGATCTGTGATCTTGGTGGCAACTTATTGTGCTGTGACAGTTGTCCTCGCACTTATCATTTACAATGTCTTGATCCTCCTCTTAAGGTATGTTCAAATCTGGTTTTATGCATTGCTTTCTTTTTTTGGTGACTTGGGCTTTCTATCAACTACAAAGTCACGATTCTTGGGATTTTTTTATCTGATTTTGCTTTCAATCATTTGTGATTTTGTTTCTTGAAGCGCATCCCTAATGGGAAGTGGCAATGTCCAAGTTGTTTTGAAGGAAAAGATCAACGGATGCCCATAAACCACCTGGATCCAATTTCAAAACGAGCAAGGACAAAGATTGTCACTACAAAATCAAAAGATCAAGTTAGCTCACTTAACCTTGAAAAAGTTTTTGGAACTAAACTTATTTCAAAGAAAAGGTCCTCCAGCAAAGGAAAACCTATTTCAAGCATGGGAGCCAAATTTTTTGGAAAGAATTTATTGTCTTCCCCAGCTGATGAAACTTGTAGCAACAAACCTATTGACCCATCTCTTGAGAGTCCTATGGAAGGAACTTCGTCAGGTGTGAATGCTGATGAAAAAAAATTGAGCTTGTCCTCAACAGAATCCCCAATGGACAGGAAGTCAACTTCACCAGACAAGGAAGATGAACCGCTCTCTAAAATTACTAGTTTAGAAGCAAATGATGAACAGCTGGAGGGAAAAACTGATTTATCTTGCAATAAGATTCCTTTAAGGAAAACACTTGTTCTTGCTATTGCTGCTAGTGGAGAGGAAGTGAGAAAAAGGAAAAATAAAGTTGTTAATGATAATACTAGTCAAAAGAAACGAAAGACTGAAAAGGGGAAAAAAATTGTCAATCCTTCTTCTATAAAGTCCAAGTCTGGGAATAATAAAGTACACAAGAAGCAGAAGTCTATAACCCCTAGCATTTCTGCATCTGTTTCAAAAGAGGATGTTGGAAACAAGAATTCTAATGCCCAACAAAAAGATGAGGTACATGTTCTGCTCACTAATATCTTGTTTTATTTTTACTTTTAATAACCAATGGAACATTTTATCTTTAACCTGTTACTTCTGGATAAGTAGTTATTGCATTTTCTAATAGATACTTCATTCTTCTTGTTAGTTTAATTGTAGATATCATTTTATTGATATTTACAATGACTAAATCCTGGCATAATAATATTGACATTTTTATTAATGGAGTCAAAATGTTTATATATTTATTACCAAATCAACATTTGATTTGATTGTTAATAAAATTTCAAATTTCCACTTTATCTTAAAAATTGTTGAGTTTAAGCATTGTCCTTTCTTATGGAGTCAAAATGTTAGTATATTTATTAACAACTTAAAATTTGATTTGATTGATATTAAAATTTCAAGTTTCCACTTTTTCTTAAAAATTGTTGAGTTTAAGCAATGCCCCTTTTTTCCTCTCTTGACATCAATTCTGGCCATGGTATACTACGTTAAAGCATGACTATTATAAATTATCATAATGGTTTAGTGCACTCTACAGTGTATACATCTTTTGGAAATTCATTACAAATACATTTGTAATGTCTTAATGATAAAGGGTTTAATTATTGTAGCTTTAAATTATGGTGACTTAGATGGACTACAGTAGAGGTCTTTTATGTGTGGTGTTTTGCAACTGTAATGCCCATAAATGGCATAACTCATCTTCAATCCTCAAATTTAATTTCAATTGCTAATTCACAACGTACATTTCATTTCTATGTATGTATGTATGTACGTACGTATGTATGTATGTATGTATGTTTGTATGTATTGTCCCTATCTCCTAGCCTTCTGTAAGCTCACAGTTTGGGAATAGTAAAACATGAACACAAAAATAAGAAATAATGGTGCAGGCTGACAGTGATCTAGCTGTTGGCTGAATACTAGGATACAGGAAAGAACTATTGAATTAGATGATTTGTGTAATCTTAGAATGTGGGTTTGGACCCAACTCAACCCCAAAAGCTAGCTCATAGGGTGAGGGTTGCCCGCCACTTATATACTTTATCTTGGTACTTTCTCTAGCCAATGTGGGACTTGGATTTTCCCCAATACACCCCCTCATACCCAGCACTTTTGGGCTCGGTGCATGGATAATATGGTGGATGGTCCGTTAATGGATTTAGGATAGGCTCTGATACCATCTTAGATTCTTAGAATGTGAGTTTGAGCCTAACTCAACCCCCAAAGCTAGCTCAAGGGGTGAGGGTTGCCCCTCGCGTATATACTCTATTTTGACTTTATCTTTAATCGATGTGGGACTTGGGTTTTTCCCAATATGTAAAACTGTAAATACATTTTCCTTTACTAGGAGAGAAATTTTGAATTTTTTTTGTCGCATTTAGACATGTTTTGTAAGAATTTTTTTTAGATGTATTACAGTCTGCAGAAAAAGATGAAAAATGAGGTATAAGTGTTTCTCAAAGTATGCAAGGTTTGTTACATTCGGTTAGATTAGGAATGCCAATAGCTGTGTGGTTTATATGTATCAGAGCAGTATAGTGTGGTAGGGTATGTTAACTCGCTATTTGAATGTATTAATCCTACTACAAGATCCTTGATTTATATTAATATACTATCTAGCATATGTTTACTATTGTTGTTGAGATGCTAAACCTAGTGGGACAAGGCTTTGTTGTTGTTGTTGAGATGCTATTGCATTTTTATTACACTGTAAGCATGATTTGTTTTTGCCTGGATGCAGAAGGTCTCTCAGCTAATGAAAGATAATCCAAGTGAAGTTGATAAAGCACGGAGCCGTGTGGACAAAACTTTGTTGCATGAAGGCAGTGTTATTGCTGAGTCTCTGCAGGTAACCATCTAAAAAGAGCTGTCGAATGATTTGCATTTCTTTGTTTAAGAAAATGCCTCCCCTGATATCTTTTATGTGATTATAATGACTTACTGTACTTGGATATCCTTCTCACAGGTTGATCGGGTTCTAGGGTGTCGAATTCAAGGTGAGAATGCAAATTCATCACGTCACTTGTCCTTGAATGTTGCGGGTGACTCACCTTCTGGTGATCTGGTAATATTAGAAAATCAGTCCAGACTACTAGATGATAATTCTGCTTGTGCTAATGATTTGGATGTTGAATCAACTGAAAATCATATTGATGATCGCCAAAATGTCAAGAGTTCTGATGAAGAAGGAATACTGAAAAACACTGATAGAGTGGAAGGGATTCATGTATACAGAAGATCAATAACAAAAGAAAGTAAGAAAGGAAATCCTGTTGATTCATTGAGTAAAGCCACTGATGATTTAGGTCCCTGTGACGGGGATGGTAAAGATCAGGATGATTCTGCTGTATCTGCTGAACAGTTGGAAGAACCAACTGACAAGGTGGAGATAGAGGAGATCATTAATGTTGCTTTAAGAAGTGAGGACAACAGTGAGATTCCAAAAAATTTTGAAATACATCTCTCTCTTGAAACAAAACAAAAAGAAATGAATGCAGAGAAGGAATTGAGTGGCAGTATTGACGATAAAGCTCAGGATGCTAACATAGTTGAATGCGCAGGCCCAAGTGGAGAGCAAGTTTTCTATGAATTTTTAGTTAAATGGGTAGGAAAGTCTCATATTCATAATAGTTGGATTTCTGAATCCCAGTTAAAAGTTCTTGCAAAGAGAAAACTAGAAAATTACAAGGCAAAGTATGGGATGACAATAATTAATATTTGTGAGAAGCATTGGAAGCAGCCTCAGCGGGTGCTTGCCCTTCGAACTTCCAAACATGGAACATCTGAAGCATTTATAAAATGGACTGGACTGCCTTATGATGAATGCACTTGGGAAAGTTTAGATGAACCAGTGCTTCAAAGTTCTTCTCATTTGATTACACTTTTCAATAAGCTTGAAACCCTCACTCTTGAAAGAGATTCATCAAAGGAAAATTCAACTAGGAAAAGCAATGACCACCAAAATGATATTTTTAATCTTACAGAGCAACCTGAGGATCTAAAAGGTGGTTCTTTGTTTCCCCATCAGCTTGAGGCACTGAACTGGTTGCGTAAATGCTGGTATAAGTCCAAAAATGTGATACTTGCTGATGAGATGGGGCTTGGGAAAACAGTATCTGCTTGTGCTTTTATTTCATCATTGTATTTTGAATTCAAAG
>PYAF01004503.1:4338924-4362208 GCA_007407185.1 Glycine tomentella
TTACAACGGCAGAGAAAGTTGATGAATTGAAAAAACTTGTTGCTCCTCACATGCTTCGTAGACTTAAAAAGGATGCCATGCAAAATATCCCCCCTAAGACAGAAAGAATGGTTCCTGTTGAGTTGTCATCCATCCAAGCTGAATATTATCGTGCAATGCTTACAAAGAATTATCAAGTATTGCGGAATATTGGGAAAGGAGTTGCCCAACAATCTATGCTGAACATTGTGATGCAATTGAGGAAGGTCTGTAATCATCCATACCTCATAACAGGAACTGAGCCTGAATCTGGTTCTGTTGAGTTCCTTCATGAAATGAGAATAAAGGCTTCAGCTAAGTTGACTCTTCTGCATTCTATGCTAAAGATTTTACACAGGGAAGGTCACAGAGTTCTTATTTTCTCACAAATGACCAAGCTTCTTGACATCCTGGAGGACTATTTGAATATAGAATTTGGGCCTAAAACGTATGAGAGAGTGGATGGATCTGTTTCTGTAGCTGATCGCCAGTCAGCTATTGCACGCTTTAACCAAGACAAAAGTCGATTTGTTTTCTTGTTATCCACTCGCTCTTGTGGACTTGGGATAAATTTGGCAACTGCTGACACTGTCATCATCTATGATTCTGATTTCAATCCCCATGCAGATATCCAAGCAATGAATCGAGCACACAGAATTGGGCAATCAAATAGACTTTTGGTATACCGGCTTGTGGTTCGAGCTAGTGTTGAAGAGCGCATCTTGCAGCTTGCTAAGAAGAAATTGATGCTTGATCAGCTTTTTGTAAATAAGTCTGGATCTCAAAAAGAGGTAGAAGATATTTTAAAGTGGGGAACTGAGGAACTCTTCAATGATTCTCCTGGACTGAATGGGAAAGACATGAGTGAAAATAACAATAGTAGCAAAGATGAGGCAGTAGCAGATATAGAACATAAGCATCGGAAGAGGACTGGTGGTCTGGGAGATGTATACAAGGATAAGTGTACTGATAGCAGCAGCAGCAAGATTCTGTGGGATGAAAATGCTATTTTAAAATTGCTTGATCGTTCAATCCTTCAAGATGGTTCAACTGATAATGCTGAAGGGGATTCTGAGAATGATATGCTGGGCTCAGTGAAGGTGAAGTAATTGGTTAACTCTGGTTGATACAGTATTGTTTCTTTAAACTTTTGCTAGAAGCTAGAATATTACCAATAAGGCAATAAACTTAGTCATATGGTGTGTTTTCGTGACATACATGAATCTTGTTTTGATTGTTTGTGTTTAGACAACAACGTACCGCCATGCACCTATCCTTTTCTTTCTCTTGTGGCTTTTTATTATTTTCCCTTTCTTAGGTACCTTTGCTATTTGAAACTGTCTTGTAGCTTGTGTGCTTATGATGATTTAAGTTTTCTGTTTCTGTCATTAATGGCCGTATTTGGTTTTATATGTAGTTCTTTGAAGTTGCCTCTATGATTAATATGTAAACAATCTAAACAAATAATTTGTTGATGCTCAGTTCCCCTTGTGCCTCTGGAAATTCATTCCATTTATTTTTAATATGATATAAGTTTCTTTCTCTAAGGGCGAGCCTTGGTGAAATGGTAAGGTTGCTGCCTTTTGACCTGGTTGTCATGGGTTCAAATCATGTAAACAGTCGCTTTGCATGTGGGGGTTAAGGCTGTGTACACCGACTCTCCCCAAACTCCACTAGTTGGGAGCCTTGTGCACTGGGTTTCCGTTTTTCTATAAGTTTCTTTCTCCCATAAGCTTTGATTTTATCAAGTTAATTGAATGATTAAGTTTCCCCTTTTTATTTTTTCTTAAATTTTAAATTGTATCTTTGTGCTCTTACACACGGTTAGATATAGTGTGCTCTGTCCCTTATTGTGATTGAAAATTTCTTACTTAGGCGCTTGAGTGGAATGACGAACCAACTGAAGAACATGTAGTGGGTGAATATCCTCCTCATGGGACTGATGATGTGTGTACACAAAATTCTGAGAAGAAAGAGGATAATGCAGTGAATGGCAATGAAGAAAATGAATGGGACAAACTACTGCGTGTGAGGTAAGTAGCTTCTTTTTGTTTTCTCCTCCATTTTTTTGTCATATATTACTTTAGCATCCAAGTTCTGTGAAATTACTGATTATTGTCTGCATAAAGTACTTATTTAATAAGAATAAAAATATCATTTCAAGAGACATTAAGAATTTGGAACATAGTGGTGACAGCTGTCTTCTATCCAAAAGCAAAAGCCCATTAGCACCCCAGGATGGGAGTGGGGGACACCCTACACACAGACGATGTTGCTGTAGATCACTCCCTCCTTGTCTGAAATGACCTGAAATATAAACAATTTTTTTGATAGAACTGTTTTACTTGTTTCTGTGGGTTTCTGTTAATCCAGCCAACCGTGCATAATGGGATAAGGCTTAGATATTTTTGTGTATGTTTGTGTTCATGGTTTTTTTAAGGAAATTTATATATCAGACATGTCAAGAAAGTAGGTACATTTTTTGGTGTTTGTGATATGCTCATGTAGTTGCAGAACTAATAGTTACTGTTTGATTAGATTCTGTTTTTCACTGTTGTAACTGCTCTAGTCTGTTATGACTTTAACAGAATCTTTAAGAGTCAGTTAGCTGCTACTGCTGAGTCTATTATCTGCTTAAAGGAAGGAAGAAGACCTAGGAGTTGGATATATTTTAACATGTCCTTCACATGAAATCCCTTTTTTGATTTTTGTCTAAAGTCAAATGTCAAAATGCAAGCTGACTAGTACTTGGTCCTGTGCACAGAGCGTTGGTTATGTTGATTTGAAACATATTCCTTAGGATTGCCTTGATCTAGATTCAGAGGGAGAGGACATCTGATAATGTAGTTTGCCTGTGCTTTTGAAATTTTGCTTCATGGTCAAGAAGCAAATGTTCCATGTCATGAACATTGTGAGATTCCAAATGGATAACTGAGGTGACAAAAGCTTCGTATTCCTCAGGTAATACCTCAAGGATATATCAATGTGATCATGCAGTGTTACCAGACCGCTGATTGAGACTATTGAATCAACAAGGGCTTTGATTCAAAGGAGATACTCTATATAGGATGCGTGCCTTTCTTTGTTCTGGACTTCTGCTTGTTGACACACTAAATATAGGTATGGATTTCTTTCCATACCTGCCAAGAATGAACTCAGTCAGATGACCACTCAGGTAAGCATTGATTTGGAAAGAGAGGATGGCAACTATGAGAACAGCATTTGGTCATGCATGCATGCTTTGCTGACTCATCCTAATTCTCAATCCTCATCAAATTTCAGTGGAATCTCCAGATATTCAATTAATCTAATAAGACAGTGAGCTTTAATCACTGCTTCTACTTGCTGTTTTCGCAGCAAGAAATGGTGATTGTCTAGTCAAACAAAGGTTGTGTTTGGGAACATTATTGGAGAGGAAGAGGATTTACCTGGTGGTGATGGATCAGAAGTGGAATGGAATGGATTGAGCAGCAACATCAGGCCCAGAAAACAATTTAATGCCATATAAGAGTGAAAGGCAGCTAATGAAACCAGATAGAAACACAAAATGCAAGAAAGTAAATGGAAAATATTAGAGAGAATTTGAGGATGTAAAGTGTTTTTGATATTATATCTGAATAGTTTCAGTACAATGTAGGTATTTATACATCTGAGATTTACTAGCTCTCTTACACAGTCTGACAGCAGAGTTATTGTTGGTACACTAACCAACTTTCTGACTAACTATCCACAAACTTAGCAATCATGACTAACTGACAGCTGGAGGAGACTCACTTATAGCCCATTTGTTTTAGCTATCTTCGTGAAAAAATTACTATTTTTTTTAATAAAATCACTTCTATTTTTTTTTAATGTGTTTATTTAAGGGAAGTTCTATTGTATTGATATACACATGACTATACTCTATGGCTGTTGGGCTTTAAAGGGATAACAAGAGAAAAAGGGGGGAGTAACAAAAATGAAAATGTTAAGATGGATGTATATGAAATGATTGTTTACTTGTAGATATTGATGTGACATTGATTGAAGAAAAGATAGTAGAAAATCGGTTAAGATGGTTTAGACATGTACTAAGAAGAGCACTAGACGCCCTGGTGAGGAGATTAGATTGCTTGGTTTTTAGTCCTATGATGAAAAGGGGGAGGGGGAGACCAAGAAAGACCTTGGAGGAATTTGTGAAGAGGGGTGGTAATTAATATCTCTAAAGATTTGGTTTGTAATCGAGCCAAATGGCGTTGTGATGTAGCTGATCTCACTTAGTGGGATAAGGCTTTTAAAAAAAAAAAAATCTTGAAAAAGTCAGATTTCTGATATTTTTGAAGACTGTTTTGAGTAGCTTCTTGCTATAATTATGGCTACTTTTAAAAATCACAAGTTTTTTTTTTTTTTATAATTGTAACAAAACCAAAAAAAATAGCTTCATCTTTTTTTAAAGCTTAAACAAACAGGTCCTTAGTCTCATGAAGTAGCTGCACTTAGGTCTTAATTATGTGAAGGGGCACAACACTCTTGCATACAAAAATTTCAGACAGTGTAGATCCTAACTACAAGATTTAGACACCCAAGTAAATCCTAGCTACGATCCTAACATACTAACACTTATTTATAAGAACTGAAGCAGCAATCAGTGAACTCTTTGAGCTTATGATGGTAAAGGAGCATGATTATTAGAAACCACTTTTCTACAAATTTGAATATTTTAAGTAAAACCCGGGGAATAATTTTTATCTCTACAAGTGATGAAAGCATTTTTTTTTAAAATTCATATTGTGATACATTTGACAGCATAGTTAGCTATCAAGTGGCATGACTAATATGATTGAGTTTTCTTGTCATACCGTGGTTTGTAGGTGGGAGAAATATCAAAGTGAGGAGGAAGCAGCTCTTGGTCGAGGGAAACGGCAGAGAAAAGCTGTTTCTTATAGGGAAGTATATGCTCCACATCCAAGTGAAACAATGAGTGAGGTAATTTGCTTCCTTTCTGTTTGCAAGTAAAACCTATTAGTTAATATGCTCAATATTTTTTAATTATGTATTATGTATTTGGTTCTGAATATCACTGGCGGAAGATGATGACAAAGTTTTGTTTCTCATACTATCTTAAAATATCCTCCCATGTGTTTATATCAGATATATAAGCTAATCAAATTCAAAGACTGCTTAAGTTGGGTTTTAGACTTTAAGCTTTGTCCCCCGAAATTCATTAATAAAGGATTAAAATAAGATAAAAAATAATAAAAAAAAGTTTCTTTTTAAAAAATAAAATGCTAATAAAAAAATTGTTTGGTAAATAACTTAATGAGCAAGAGGGAAAGACAAATTTTGTTTTAACTTCTAGGGTAAATGTCTTTATGATGGATGTAGTAGGGTGGCACTTTCCTTGTGCATAACTAATTCCCAAATCCATATTTAGGTTCAAGACTTCTTTTAGAGTTTTTCTTTATGTTTTCCCTTGATAAACTATGGCGGTGGCTCTGTTTTTCATATTCTTTTCGTTGTCCCGCTGTGATCCGGGTTGGGATAGATCTACCAAAGGCCTTTGGAAAAACTATTTTGTGCTTTGTAGAATCACATTTTTTTTAAGATATTAGTTTTCTCTATACATGCCATCCAAGTTAAAAAGCTCTACCTATGTCACACAACTTTCTCAAGCATTTGTGGCACCTTTGAGTGTTTAGCTAGGGTAGGGTGGAATTGGTTTCTTGATTTCTTCAGTGTAATCATGGGACCCCATACAATAACATGCATTATTGTTGAATGGTTGTGCGGCATTTAACATGGAGATTTTATTCTTGTAAATTGGGACTTACTTTCTTTATTTGCGTAGGGCTATTCCTGTCCCAGTGTATTTCCAGCTCAGTATTAGTTTAGTTGTTGGTTTTTGTGTGGAGGGCTGTAAATAGCTCGCAATTTAGGGTCACTTGCTTATTATTAAAGTTTTCATATTTGTTCAGCTGTTTTACCACTTTAGCTTCAGTTTTTTAAGCTTAACTTCATTTTAATTCTAGTAGAAATTCTATTGGTCTATCTGTTAATGTTTTCTATTGGTGTGCTTGTTCAACCAGAGTGGTGGTGAAGAGGAAAAAGAGCCAGAACCAGAGCCTGAGCGTGAATATACACCAGCAGGACGGGCCTTCAAGGCAAAATAGTATGATTTATTTTTCGAACTTCCTGAATTACTTCATGTTTTTTTAAATACGGTTAAGGGAGATGTATACATGTTCATCTTCCAATCTCTTCTCATCATTCCTCTTTCCCCTCCTTTTAATACATATTTGAAATGAGCCTATCTGTCATCAGTGCTGTTGGTCTGCCATGATGACTTCTTTTTGGTGTTATACTTGGCTTCTTTCACTGGTAAATTGTCAAGGAGTTCCTCCTTGTTTGATTTCCTTCTTTTTTCTTGAAAGTAATTATTTATGTAAATATAAACCTGTGATACTTTAATTTTAACTTATTGAAATGACTTACCTAGATCTCTTAGCAATTCCTACATGCTGTTGATAAATTGTTTAAGGTAGTTTGGACATCCATGCATTAATTTTCTTTGAACAAATTAAGCTATACATAGTGGTATTCCCTCTTCAGTTCTATCTGTACTGATGAGATTATTTAATTGTGGTTCAAATTTTAATTGGTAATTTTCGAACTCATGTACCAAGATATCGTGTCTCTGGCAGTGATAGATTCTGTATATTTGGTATGCATTGACGATTAATTGGGCCCTCATTGCTGAATATTTACACTTGCTATTGCTTAACAGTGGTAAACTCCGTGCTCGGCAAAAGGAACGACTTGCCTGGATAAAAGCGATTAAAGAATCAAATCCTGCTGAGGGACTTCCAGGTAATGAGTTACTTTCACATTCTCCAGCCATTACCAAGGGTGGGGATCTAGGGGCTGGACCGATGCATTTAATTCAGGAGGGGCCTTCTATCAACCTAGAGGACAGACAACTTTCAGAAGCTAAGAATAGCAACACTGACTCCTTATCAAGGATCGATAAGCTTTCAAAACATAAAATGAGCAATCATTTTGATGCTTCTGTCAGTAATCTAGGTCGTTCTCTCCCTGACATTTTTCTTCCAAGTCATCCTAATGGGGGTCTGAGCATGACAAGCTCTATGCCCACCAACAATTTGTTGCCTGTACTGGGACTTTGTGCTCCTAATACTAACCAAATAGAATCATCGGAAAGTAATATTTCGAAGTTAAATTGGAGACATAGACATGGATCCAGACAAGAGTTTCCATTCAGTCTTGCCCCTTGTTCTGGGACTTCCATGGATGCTGAGGTCAGAAGTATGGAAGTGGCAGCAAATACCAAGCTGGCAGATGCATCAACAGAAAATTTACAACCAAGTTTCAAAAATAGCATCCCTGATAACAGTCTCCCATTTGTTCCCGTATGCTCTCTTAATACATTTGTGGATTTCATTGCTGATTGTAGTTGGCTTTACACATGTCCTTATGATTTGCATCCTTTCCTTTATTTATTTTGCAGTTTCCACCGTCCGTGCAAGGAAAGGAATCCAATGCATTTGAAAATTCAGGTGCTAGATTCTCTCATTTTCAGGAGAAGATGGCCTTGCCAACTCTTCCATTTGATGAAAGGTTGTTGGCCAGATTTCCTCTTACAACCAAGAGCATGCCAAATTCACATCTGGACCTCTTGCCCAGTTTGTCTATAGGAGGAAGACTTGAATCTTTGAATGGATCTATGCAAGACCTTCCAACAATGCCAGTGTTGCCAAATTTCAAAATACCCCCTGAAGATTTATTCAGATATAATCAGCAAGACAGGGATGTTCCCCCTACTTTGGGTTTAGGACAAAGACCAACCACATTCTCATCTTTCCCAGAAAACCATAGGAAGGTTCTTGAAAACATAATGATGAGAACTGGATCTGGATCAAGTAATTTATTGAAAAAGAAGTCAAAATCAGATGGCTGGTCTGAAGATGAACTTGATTCCCTCTGGATTGGTGTTCGTAGGCATGGAAGGGGTAATTGGGATGCTATGCTCAGAGATCCCAAGTTAAAGTTTTCAAAGTACAAAACATCTGAGGATTTATCAGTGAGGTGGGAAGAGGAACAGGTAAAGGTCTTTCAGGGGCCACCTTTTCCTGTACAAAGATCATCCAAGTCGACAAAATCTACCAAATCGGCACATTTTCCAATCTCTGATGGAATGATGGAAAGGGCCTTGCATGGGAGCAAATTTCTTTTGCCACCAAAATTTCAAAACCATCTGACTGACATGAAATTAGGGATAGGTGATTCTGCATCTAGTCTGTCACATTTTGGTACATTGGACCGACCTAGTTTGCAAAATGATCACTTTGTACCTCTTCCATCTTGGAGTTATGATAAAAACAGATCAAAATTTCCTGAAGGTGCTTCTGCTGAAACATCTGATAGACCAGGAACTTCTTCCAGTGTACTGACTGAAAGACCATTTCTGCTTAATTCTTTTGGAACCAGTACCTTGGGTTCTTTAGGCTTGAATTGCTCAGGCAGCATTGATGCACATCAAAAGGAGGATGACCAAGGAAATTCCAAGCGTGGAAAGTTGCCTGTACTTCTTGATGGATCATCCAATGATATGCGTGATAATTGTGTTAATGTAGGAAATGGTGAGTCTACTAGCTCTGGATTGTTATCTAACCCCACTAGACCTGATCTTTTGCACTCAAAAGGAGAGGAAGTGGGTGGAAGCAGTACTTCAAAAGACAAGCTTCCCCATTGGTTACGAGAAGCTGTGAGCTCCCCTGCCAAACTTCCTGATCCTGAACTGCCACCCACAGTATCAGCCATTGCTCAATCAGTTCGCCTGTTATACGGGGAAGATAAGCCTACAATTCCCCCGTTTGTGATTCCTGGACCACCTCCCTCCCTACCAAAGGACCCGAGGTGTAGTGTCAAAAAGAAAAAGAAGAGAAGATCACACAAGTTCAGTCAGGGTCTTCCAGATTTTGCTGGAAACAGCAGGGATTTGCACAGCAGCCACCATGTTGATAACAGTGCTTCAAGCTCACTCCCATTGGGTCCATCATTGCCTCTACTTTCTCATACAGGAGCTCTAGGAACTCAGGAGACTGAATCTGACCTTAACTTGCCTCCTCTAAATTTGAAAGTGGCAAGCTCGTCACACTCTTCAAAAAAAGCAAGTTCAGGACTGTCTCCATCTCCTGAAGTGCTCCAGTTGGTTGCATCATGTGTTGCTCCTGGCCCCCATCTTCCATCGATCACTGGTGCTTCAAACTTTCTTGACAGCAAGCTTTCATTGACAAGGCCTGTTGGCAGAGCCAAATTCAAAGACTCAGAAGGTGCCTTCAGAAATAAGAATCCTAGGCAGGTCTCACCAAAAATTTGGTGTCCACCTCAAGAACAAGAAGTACATGACCTTGATAGTGGAGATTCCAGCAAGACTCAATCAGATCCCTCTCGGGTTGAACGGCCCGGTGAAGTGGAGGTGTCATCTGAGGGAACTGTCTCAGACCATGCTGTGAGAGATCAGGAAACATAACTGTAGTGTTTTGGATAAAAAAATTGAAACCATATTCTTTCTTGATGCTGAAGCCTTTTCATCAATGCGCTAGAATTTTTGTAGGTCAGTGAGTGAACTAGCAAAAATATAGGATTGTTGAGAACATGTAAAGTTTTTTTCTCCAAGTGAAATGAAATATAGTGTTGCTTGCTGGATATTGTTGTTGTCCTCTTTGTCTAGCATGGCATTTTTTGAAATTGGAACCAGATATAATAATTAATTATTATATGCTTGGCACTTGTATTAGTTAGTATTTCTCCTCTTTGTCTAGTATGGACTGTAAAGCATGGTGGAAGCAACATTAGTATAGTACCGCAGTGATATATATATATATATATATATATATATATATATATACACATATATATACATAATATATATATATATATATATATATATATATGTATATTAGTATATGTTCTTTTATTCGACAACAGGAATTAGAAGGTCAAGGCGTCAAGCCATCTTCAGATTACCAAGAATTCAGTTCCATTAGTGTTCGTGTGAATTTATTATATACTGTATTTTGTGTTTAATGATATAGATTATTTTCTTTAAGACTGATGATATAGATAATTTGATAGTTTGCTATTTGTCAATAGAAGCTCTGGTCCTATCCGCTGCTGGTGCTGAAGTCACTGAATCAGTCCCAAAGCTTTCTTCCTTCAAAGAAGAAGTTTTGACTCGTTAACCAGCCCCTTTCTTTTTCTATGAGATTTCGTTAGCTGCCCACCGAGGTAAAGGAAATGACTTTTCTAATTGAATGAATGGGTCACTAGCAAGCTTTACGAATTTTTATGTCCAAGGTAAATTGCAAAATGTTTTGACTGGTGGATGGGGATTTACGGATTAATCCGTAAGAGTTTTTAGAAAATAACGGTGCATGCAGGTATCGAATTTGTGATCTTTAAGTGATTAACACAATGCTCTAACCAACTGAACTAATGGATCAATTATGTTAAAAATTATTAATATTGACATATATATATATATCACCAAATTTATTTAATTTAAAATAATTTATTATTTTAAAAATATATGTGTATTAAATATACATTAAAAAATTTAGTGTTATACGTATCAATATTAATTATTTTTAACATAATTGAGCTTTGATTTTATTGTCTATGAGTTTTGAATACACATTCATTAAAAGATATTAGGGAAATAATAATGGATTTTAATGGTATAATAAATGGATGTGAATTCATGCATTTATTAATTTTTTATTATACATTTATTTATTATACGTATGTATATTTTTTGATAGAATATACCTATGTATAATTATGCATTTTAATTTTGGGTCTTGTTTACTTGTGTCCTTAGAGCATTGGTTAAGGAATTAAAATGATAAAATATTTATTAAGTAAATCACGAAAGAACGTAAAAAAAAATAGACAATACAATTTTTTTCCTCCCAATAAAAACATTTTAACTTTAAGTTCATTAATCAGTACTATGATGTATTGGTTAGCATTGCCTTTAATTCTTAAATAATAGATTTATTTATGCATTTGTCATATTAATGAATGATACATTTAATAGAAAATGGATTTTAAATGCACATTCATTAAGAGATATTGGGAAAACGACAATGAATGAATTTTAATTGTGTCATTAACGAATATTTGAATTTAAACATTTATTAATTGGTCCACCTATTAATATATAACTATCGCTGATATATTTTTTTCTTCACTAATTATAAGACAATTGACTAATTTATGTTTATTAAGAAAATTAGTTATTAGCATAAAATTTATCTATAATTATAATATTTTTCATGATAAAAAGACTTTCATGATAAAAATTGTTCCTACGAAAAAAATCCTAGCCTGGCTAGTTAGGTCACCATTGGAGATGGTGGGTTGTCTTGGATATGATTCTCACAGAAGGAGCTTTCAGATGGATTGATGAAATCCTTAGAAATATTTACTATTAGTTTAGACTTCCTTTCATATTCAGGTATAAAATATAAATTATATTGTGGTGGTTTACCAATCAATGTGTGGAAAATTATGTTCAAATTTACAAATGTAAAGCAAGTGGGTACACTTAATTTGCCCTCCGAGTTGAGTGTGATTAGCTATCGGCGTCTAATTTTACGTACCCATGTGTTGTACTGATTGAATATATTGATATGAACTTTTCTTCCAATTCCAATTAACTTGCCACAGAAGTGATATAAAAAATAGAAACTAATAGAATCATATTAATTGTATTGTATAATATATACACACACATACATATCGTCATCCACTAACGATCTCCCTAGCTAATTGCTAGAAAAAGAATAGATTTAACTTTTATAAAGAGAGACAATTTACTATATCAGACTCAATGTAAAAGCTAGCCATATAGCATGTGAATATGATTTGAATTTTGAGCACTTGAGAAGAGATAATGTGGAGAAGAGCTAATTATTTTCAGACAGCACTAGCTAGCAAACACATTGTGCCAAACCATCTTTTTGATTAAAAGATAAAAAAAGAGTGGCACAAAAGAGTGAAAGAAATGCACAAGCAAGTGGTCAAGTGCTACTTCTAGTAATCTAATTACCAGTTTCTGTGAATCATGTATAAAATATTAGTGACGGGATTAGGCACACTTATCAAATACACCCCAACTCGGCTCTAAAGTCTAAGGAACGGACTTATTAACAGATCGACGATCAATACGTAACTTCAAAATAGTTTTAAAGTAATTGTTTGGAAGCTTATGGATTTTGCTGTCACACCTATATCTTTGTGCATGGAATCATTAAAGATTAGAAAACTAAATAGACATACAAATTATATAATTAATGAGTATCTCTTAAACCATAGGTGTTAATGTTGAACTTGTTGAACGTTACTTACAATTAATAGTACATAAAATATGCATGATATATGAAGAAAAGAATAATGTTATACTTACAATTTATTTTTCATTTTTATATATCTCTTTCTATTATATTATTTATGATTTTTTTTATCTTCCTTACCTATCTTTTTCTTTTGCTCTAAAATACCATCTTACTAATATAATTTTCTTATTGTATTGTATCAATAGTAGAGTAGTAGTACTATTATATAGAAGAAGAAAACAATTGAAGTTAACAACTGTCTTATAGCTAGCTAAACCCAGACTTTGCCTGCTGGTGCTAATTTTGTTGACCATTATTTTCGGAATTTTGTCTGATAATTTCCCTAATAACCTATGCATGTTTTGAGAAAGTAGCTGACCTGCACATGGCTGCTCGCATTCAAGAAACAGCATCTCTTCATCGCACTTTCTCACACTTTTGTTTTAAAATAATTACTAATATTTAACACTCGTTCCGTTCCAAAATATATATAATATTTTAGATTTTGACACAAAAAATAATTAATTTATTGTATTTTAAAGAAAATATTAAATAATTTTCCAATATATCTTTTATTTTTCTTATTAATTTATCCTTTTTATGCACTAGCCTTATAAAAAATAATTAATGAAACATTAAATTTATAAAATAATATATATTTTAAAATAAATCTTTTTCTTTAAAACATCTTATATTCTGAAACGGAGACAAATATATTAGTTTCTGTAGTAACATAACATTCATTACTGTGCACACATTCAACCTAGTAGAACATCCCTATACTGGACGTTGGTGACTTCCTTTTTGACTTATTTCCATTTTACCTTGTGCATAGTAGTAGACTAGTAGTAGTGCTATTTGTATTTCATTTCAAGCCAATGATACGAATTCTAATATTTGGTTAAACGTGGAAGAATTTAAATGAGATATTTACATACACGATATGAGTACATCAATGATTAAAACACGGTTTTTTGTTACATAATATTATGTATAACATCTCAATATACAGAATGGTATCATTTTAAATATATAGAATGGTATATTGTAACTATATATGAAGAAATCATCCTCCGAGCTAGCCAACATTATATCAATTAATTTGCTGATAAGAAAATTATATCAATTAATTACGAACTCTATGCAAATTAAAAACTTTCTGAGATATTGACTGACAAAAATCGTTAACATCGTTTGACTTTATTCCAAACTTACAAATGGAATAAATCCATAATATATTATTAATACTTTTTGTCCTATTTAAAATAATCTTATGGCGCAAGGTCCTAGGCCTTGTTCTTTGACTAATTTTTAAAACATTTCTCCTTTAAGCATTGTTCCAAACCGGAAAAAAGAATAAAAAAGAAAGATTCATTAACTTATTTGTGTGCATTTTAATTGATTTATGAGAAGAAGTAACATGCCCATCTTGACGACACTGCAAATTTGAAAATTAACACTTGAAATGAGGCTTGTCAAAAGACTACACTACATGTGATTTTTTTTTTTGGATAATTAAAATATTAATATGAAGTATTTATTAATTTAACTGATGATTATTTTTATTAATAAAAAATTTGACCGATCAATTTTAGTATTTTTTTTTTGTAATCACTTTTTTTTTTCATTACAAGATTTGATCTAAAGCCCTTCTGAAGGAAACCAAATTCAGACTTACATATTATTACCAACAACTTGTTGATTATTGGTGGATATATTTAAAGTTACAAAACCTAAGTTACTTCGTAGAACTAAACAAAATCAACAATGGATCATTCATTATATATGTTATACAGTTCAACAAGCTCTTAAACATAAGATTCCTCCACTATGAAAATTTGTAGATCGATGATTCCCTCATACCCATCTTTGTAGAAGGGGAAACCCACAAATATTTTAGTGGAAAAAATGAGAAAAAAGAAACTACTACTGTTTAATAAAGAAAAACAAGAGGTTCTAGCTAGCTATTGGTTAATGGGAGTTCCTTGTACTTGAACAGCGGGTCATGGAGTTCTTCGATATGCCACAAACCTCGAAGAAAAATCATAGAACTTATAGTAATCTTCATCCATTAAGTTGCCACATCCAATGGTGTCAAAGTTCAAGGAATAGCTCAATGGATCATAGCGGCATTGGAATGAACCCTGTCGACTTGCACTTTTTGGTCGCAGTGTTCGGCCACGTCTCTTGAGCTTTGTCATCAGTTTTGTCACCAAACAACTACACTGGCATGTTGAGATCAGAGATTTCGTTGCCACGGTATTGGTGGTGTCAGATTCATGTTGCATCTTCACTGTGGTGGTGCTGTTCTTTTGAGAGCTTTGAGGCCACATTTTTGTCATGTATTTGTAACTTATGGCAAAGGAACATATATATATATATATATATATATATATATATATATGAATGTTCAATGATTTTGCTGATGGAGTGAGTGAGAGTGGTTTCAATTTGGGGTGGGAATATATTGAATGAGAGTAGTGTGGAATGTGAATCAGAGTTGGAGTGATTATTATCTCTTTATAGAACTCAGAAGCATTGTTTTACTGTTTGAAGAACAACCGGGATATATATATATATATATATATATATATATATATATATTAACTTATACACTCACTTTTTTATGAGTATATTAACGAGTTATATATTATTGATATATTTTAAGATATTTTTTAATTATAATTTATTAGTATATTTATATTAAAAAATAAAAATATGTACGTTATTAAATATTCTCATATATATATATATATATATATATATATATATATAGAAAGATTAAAAACTAAGATTATATAAAATATTTTGTTAATAATGTATTTTATGTATATATAATATTAGTGGAAATCTTTTAAAAGATCGATGTGAACTAAAATATAAAAAGTAATAGGAGCAACAATAATAACACTATATAAAGTGTATATACAAGTTGGCTTGACCGCTTGACTGCAGTCTGCATCAGCGCGTTTCGTTTTGTTATAAAAAAAATCATATTACACCCCGTCTTATATAAAAAAGTAAAAAATATATTTTTGTGTTAATTATAAAAATATAGAATTATTATTTTATTATTAAAATCTCTTTTATTTTTAATTAATTATAAGACCTATTAATGGTTGTACTTATTTATTTTATAAAAATGAATCTATTTACTGAGTAATCAACAAAAAAAAAAGACATACTCATTAATTGAAAAATTATCTTTTAAAAATTAATTATATCTTTAATCATTAATTTAATAATAGATTTAAAATAAAAATAAAATTTATGATAAATTAGCTCACTTAACTATTTTTATTTATTTTAATAAATTAAATAATTATTTCTTATAAATAAGAAGAGGCAGTAACATCTGATTTGATAAACGAATAATAATGAGCCGTATATGATAGATTGATTGCAGAGCCAAAGGCAGAGCATGTCATGCCTCGTTGGTTTTGTTTAGTTTTTTATTATTATTATTAATTTCAGTTTTCTTTGCACTCGCTGCATAGTATAGAATATATTTTTTACTTTTGCACTTTTTAATCAACAATTTTTTTTATAATATTTTTCCTTTTCATATATAATAACATGGAAAATGTTACTTATGTGTGCTTTTGAATTACGCAACTAGTATTCAATATATATATGCGTAGAGTTTGGATCATCTCTTCAGACACTATATCTTTGTATTGGAGGAATGGGCTTAAAGTTACTTTATTATGTATATAACATATCATAATCATAATGACAATGAGCTATATAAGATTCACCACTAATTAATGATAAGAGTTTGAGTTTATTATGTATATACTTATGACGTTATTTTTATGGGACCCTTCTCTTATATAACAAAACACGAAAGCGTACACCCATTTTATATAATGTATTTTTATTGTCGACAAAATCGTATTAATGTAGATATATATATGTAAGTATATTAGAAATATAAAATTGATTTGACGATAAAATATATATATATATATATAAATATAAATTTTTTCATTAACAAAATTGATGATGAGAAAAAGTATATCAACCAGACAACCTAAGTATAGTTATTTCTTACATAAATTAGAAAAATTCCTTCTCTATTCTGACTTTACATATGTCTGGCGTAATATTCAGTTCCTAGAAACGAACTCCAAATGTGCTATACAGCCTGGTTGTGGTGATTGCATTGCAATTTGCAGTCCTTGTTTTGAGAACTGAGCCACTCCCTTGGTAAGACTATGTTTGGACTACAGTTTAGAAACTAAAGTTTGGATAAAAACTCTTCTCTTACTTCTATTTCAAACTAAGTTTCAAAATAGAATTACAATAAAACTCAGTTTTAAATCAGGTTCAACTGAAAATTAAACAAGATATTTTTTCAATTTTACTTTTAGACCTCTAAACTAAAAAATAAACATGCACTAAGTTGGTATGTTCAACAATTTTTCCGCTAGACTCTAAGCCTTGCTATTTTTTCACCTTCAGGTCCAAAGCCTCGTATTACGTAGTTATTTTTTCAAATCTAGTTATAAGTATCAAGCATTATTAACAATATTTAGTGATTTTTTTTAATTCTGTATTTTTATTTGGAAAACTTAAACTCGATAATTTATTTAGGATATAAGAACTCAGTTACACTCTAATCAACCTAATATTGGTAGGCGTTTATTTCTTTCTTTGGATCTTTGAAACCATTTTTTTTCCAAATAAAAATACTACTGTAATTTAAACGGCACTATAAAAATATGATTGTAACAATGCAATTTGGGAGCGAAAAGCCGAAAACTAAAAATAAAGCAATGGGCTACAAAGAATAAAATATAAATGAAAAGGCAATGCATATGCGTCGCACTAACTGGATTAGTCAGTGGTTATTATTAGTTAATGTACAGAGATAATTTGACTGCAGTGACTATAAAAGTGGGTCCCACTCATCACCTTAACTACTATTACTACTTACTAGTATCACCTTCAACTTCTCTTTTGCTGAGTTTCTTTGGCGACGCCTAATTTTGGATTAATTTTTTCTTCTAATAAACAAAGTATTAAGATAAAAGAAAATCTTTCTTTTGACCTTTTGCGTCTTGGATTCAGTTTTGGTAACATTAATTTACAATAACAGGGCACATTTATTTTGTTAATACAACATTACTCTTTTATGATCAGTGTATCATTATCGCATGTGCAGCCAAAAAGTTAAACGATGTTAATGATGAGAGCATGAGCATGGGTTTTTAAAATGCTAAATAACCCTCCATATCTACGATAATAATAAATTGCAGATTTGAACGCTATTATTAAGAATAAATAATTACATATAATGAGGATAAAAAATATACATATATAAATATAATAGCATAATTACGTTTTACACTATAATTTAATTATGGACAATTACTAACTTTGTTTTTATTTATAAAATATTTTATTTTATTGTATTTGTATTTTAAGGTTTCAATACCAAGAGATACAATAATTATTCTAATAAAATAACTGTGAAGTTTTTTTTTTTTTTTTACTTTTTTTTTTCTACTTCTATAATTAATATTCTATCTCCCTACAAATCTTTTTGAGAATTCTCTTACAATTTTATAAGTAAAATATGAAATCAAAAATAAAAATGTATTTAATGTTTTAAAAATATAAAATGCATTCAATATTTAGCATAAACAAATTAAGAGAATTAGTAAAAGAATTTAGAATTATTCTAATTTTATTTAGAATAATTCTAAATTTCGGGATACTGTTTGACTAATTCTGTGATGCATTTGGTATATTTACTAGCATGTGAACAATTACTCCTATGATGTAGAAAAGTCACAAAAGTAGTCAAACTGAAATTAAAGTAATTTCTTGAGGTAGTATTGGAATTTGTTTCATTCCAAAGGTAGTAATGAACAAAAACAAAGTGCATAAAAAATAAAAGAGTAGTTAAAATTTATTTATCTATAATTCCACCAATTTTTTTCTTCTGTTGCTTATATTTCAGCCGAAAGTAATATTAAACAAAAAAAAATGTACAAATTACATTGTGTACAACTTTAATATGTGACAAATGACGTACCCTATATTATATAGAGCCTAGTGGCTGAAGGTTGGAGTTGATCTTCATTATCATTGTACACATAGAAAAATGACATACCCAACGATTTCAATTTTGAATCTGGAATGATGTCTAGGGTAAAAGTAATTGAGCCATCGAGGTGATGGGTCTGAGTATGATGAATGAAGGTGAATAATTATTGAATGAGAAAATTTGACACGGGTTGTGTTACAAATAGGTGGTTAGATAGGAGACTTAGTTGGAAAATAGGTGGTGGTGATCAAGCTAGATTTTGGCTTGATAATTGGGTGGGTGAAGTGAGTATTGGGGAGAAATTTCAAGAGGTTGTTTAAATTTTCAAAACAACCAAATGAAGTCATTAAAAGTGTGGAAATGGAAGATGAGCTATATCACTCTATAGCTAATGCAATTATTAGCAACGAGTTTGATGACCAATGGTGTTGGGAGAGGGATAGCTCGGGGAGTTTTTCGGTCAAATCTCAAAACATAACTTTGATGCAAAATTTCTGGTGTGGAGGATAATGCTTAAAGATAATCTTAGGAGGAGGAATGTCATTGTAGCTAAAGAGGATGGGAGATGCTCTTTTTGTGGAGAGGCTTAAGAAACTATAAATTTTCTTGTAGTAAGTTTATGGATATTTGGAAACCTTGTTATTCCTGGCTGCACGTGCCAACAGCTCTACCAAATTCACCGGAACAGCTTTTTGGCAGCACGTGCATCTCCTGCAAACAAAAATTGTGTGGCGTATTTGGAGTATTAGAAATGAATGTATTTTCAAATAAGGTGTTTTTGAGTCACAAACGCTTTTGCAGAGAATTTTGTACACTAACCTCAAGCGTGGCTCCGAGGAAAAGAAAAAAAGTTTATATTCTCATTTAATCAATGGGCAATTTCCCCTGGTGAGTGTACCTCGCAGGTATTGTGTAGGTATATATAAGCATACACATTTGGGTCTATGTTGATTTGGGTTGTGTTTAATTCGTGGTTATAGGGTATTGATCAAATACTTAACCACTACTGCTGCAGGGGACATTCTTTTTCTTGTTCTGTTGTTTGTAAACTTTGGGAACATCTTATACCCTTTATGATTAATATATTCTTTTGGCTGATAAAAAAAACAAAAAACTTGTTGTGTTATTTTAAAACATAAACAGACCAACTTTTTAGTATACATAATATTACCGCAAATTTGCAAATGTTTACGCGTGCAATTACAACCATTGAAAGTGAAAACTGAAAATTGAATGTCTCTTTGGTATTTTGTTATGCACAAACATTTGTCATGCCCTGTGCCCTAATATAGGCTGAATATTTCAAACTAAAAAAGAAAATAGAAAGCAGAGTATAAACTCCACTGTCCCATCGCATGAAACAACTTAGATTCCACACACAAAAAAATAAAGGCTGGTTGGTGCCTAACTCACCTATAGTTTTGAGTTTGTTCAACTTGTCCCCCTCTACTTCAAAAAGCATACCTATATCCCCCACAAACTATACCCCATGTTTGTACTAGGAAAATTATTACAATTTATACCAAACTTTCCTATAGTTTGGAGTTTTTTCACCTTACCTAACCTCTAATTTGGGATGTGTTTCACTAAATCCACGAGGTACCACTATAAACCGCAAATTGTATGGGTGGGCTCAATGTAATTTACGAAATATGTTCCCTACCTTAAGTACTTAGGCAGCATAAAATGGAGACGAGTGAAACGATTTAGTATAACATAAAGATAATTGCCAAAAAGCCATTCTTCTAAGACATCTCCGAATTGTAACACTCGATTACCATAAGCAAAGTGCTGTTCATGTGCTACACTCTGCTCAGTTTGCAAAAAATGGCAATCATAAGGATATGGGGCTATCTATACATAGAAAATCTGACCAACATTTAAGAGACTCTCATGAGGGACATTGAAGATTACACTATTTTCCCTGCATATCTTCCTAAGAAATGCATAAATATAATCAACAGCTATTTTCTTGTAGAACCTTGATTCCCTCCTTGCCCTCACAACTGTGTTTCCTAGTATGTGAACCACGCCAGCATCCCTGCAGGTATTCAAAAATTCAAGTTCGTCAACTTCGGTCTGGCTGCTTGTTTGACCAGAAGACCTGACAGTAATATTCATGTGATGCGGGGATCTAACTGGTACTATTGAATCTACTGAGGACATTGTTAAATCCATATTGGAAGAAACTGTGCTTTCATTATTATGCAAAAGGCCGTCTCTTGGATGCTCTATTTGCTGTCCATATAAGCTGTATTCATCTGAATCTGAACATCCTTCCATCATAGACTCGAGCCTAACGAATGTGAAAAGGTTCTCAAAGAGTTTCTTCTCAAAATCATCATCTTTCTTGTGCAGATCTTTATAGGCATACCGTGCAACACATCGAAAGATGTGGAAATTCTTAGGTCCAATCCTCTTGACAAGGAATCGTTCTTCTTCTGGGACTGTGTAGACAGGAAGGTACTTCACACATACAAAAACAACAACGGAATGGATGGCTGGTAGGTTGGTGATGAAATGAGAAAAAATGTGGGGTACTCCACTTGCAAGTTCTGTGTAGACTAGTCCAATTCCGGGGACACGAACAAGTCCTAAACTTGGGCCAAGACCAAGAATCCATGCCATTGAGACCTTACTATGCATTTCAAACTCATAACGTTTCACAGTGCCGTAATGCCAAACAGACATAATAATAAGAAATGCTCCAGCAATGACAAGTGGAACCCACCCACCTTGATCAACTTTGAAGAGTACTGAGGAGAAGTATGTGCATTCTACAATCAATGATAAGCCAGTGAAGATGAGGACGAGAATCCAATGGCAGCGCCACACTAGTATCATGATTAAAATCATAAGGAGCGTTGTCACCAGCATGACTATAACAACTGCAGTACCTGTTATGAAAATGACAAATATACAATTCAGTACATGCTTAATCAAAGGCTGTGATGACATTGTAAAACAGAAATAATAAACACGTTCAAGAGCATTACAAAGTTCCCTATACCACGTATTGTTTTGAAACGCAAAATGTAAATGTAGTGCTGCTTAAACATATAAATGTAAAAGGTGGGGAATGAACATTATAGATATAGGGCTATTTTGAAGCATTTACTCAAACATAACGATCTGTTAAGAGCTCATATTTGTTCATTGGAAAATATTTTGTTGCTTATGTTCTCTTAACATTGAAATAAGGCTGCCACCATCAGATTACTATCCAGCTTTTGTTATAGAAGTTTCAAGATTACTATCCACCTTTCGTTAGCAAGCTATACCTGTATTTAAGAAATCAAAATTATAACCAATTAATATACAAAACATGTGGATGAGGGCGAACCCTAGCACAGCGGTAAAGTTGTGTCTTGATGACTTGTTGGTTATGGGTTCGAATCCGGAAACAGCCTCTAACATACACGGCTTGTACCAAAGTCCTAAATATATACGGGATGTATGATGTACCTAGTGAGAGGTTTTTTTATATGAAAATAAGAAGAGTAAATATTGACCATACAATCCAATGTGAATTTTTAAGATTAAACGTTGTTTAATAGTCACATGATCATTTAAAAAAGTTCATGATTATTTTAATCTCTTTTTTTATCAGCAAAATATTATGTATTATAATAATAAAGATGAGTACAAGTTGTACTTTTCTATTTACAATGTTACCCTACTATGTATAATACTATGGAGCCATAATACTTCCTAATACTGCAGTATTGCAAGAATCAGGAATCCATAAGACTATATAAGTCTTTGTACCCCTCCACAAAAGGTATCCTATAAGACCAACCCCCCTTGATTACAAAATCCGATCCTTATATTACTAGCCCAAGAATGGAAAGGGATATCAAATCCTTTTTCCATATTTTTGAGCCATAGCCAACAAAAAAAAAAACAGCATCATCCAATAACTTTTGACCGTTGAAGCTTTCATTTGAGAAGACCACCCTATTCCTATGGTGTACCAAATGCACCATGTCAGTGACATCCATCATGTTTGCCAGCGCTGAGTTCTTATGCCCTTGAGATAACCATGTGTGTGCTGAAGAAAGTGAGCTCTAGGAGTTTCCGGGTAAACACTGACGATGTTTATCCACGACAAAGCTTCCCACCATAGAGGACAGATTTTGTCACAGCCAAAGAAAAGGTGTGACACATCCTCCTCACTGGTTCTACAAAAAGGGCAGATTACGTCATTTAGAGTCACATTCCTCCTACTCAGATTCATCTTTGATGGTAATCTATCTTGAATCAACTTCCAAGCAAAGAATGAAACTTTACTTGGAACTTTGACTTTCCATAACTCCATGAACACACCATCATTATTCTCGCCTGACGGAAAACTATTGATCATTTTGTAAGCGCTGGCCACTGTGTATCTCCCACAAGGATCTGCCCCCTACCACCAACTGTCTTGCTGGTTAGGTTGCATTACCACCCCTTCGATGTCCTCCATGAATTTAGCAACCATAACAATCTCTGATTTCCTGAATAATCTCCTCCATTGCAGCTGCCACTCCCAACTGCCCTCTGATGCAATCCCCAACTGATGTATAAAGTGATGATGTTGTTAAGATATGTTGTGCATACACGGATACATCTTCAACAACGACTCTCCACCACCCAACAAACCATCTTCCCAAAACTTCACCTTTGATCCACATCCAATGTTCCATTTTACACTACTTCTAAACCAACTCCCCTCCTCGGAAGACTTGCAAACGATACATAAATCCCACCACCAAATTGAATCGCTGTTATTCCTTCTTGATTCATCCAAGGTCCTCCAACTACCACATCTAGA